>CM031997.1:1218663-1818663 GCA_018804465.1 Populus tomentosa
CATATTTTTTACTCCAGTTTTTATTTATAATTATAATTCTAGGTAAATATAATTTTTAATTTAAATGAAAATATAAATTTTTCCTCGTGTATAATATAATACAAACACTACAAATCTCTCTTCAAACATAATTTCTCTCTCCTAAGAAAACCCTAAATTGATTTCTCTTTTTCCAATTGAAGAACAGATCTGGTGGAAATTTTATGGCCAAGGGGAAGTCAACAGCGCTTTGTGCTAGTTATGGAAATTGATTTCTCTTTTTCCAAAAGCGCTTTGTGCTAAAGGGTGGTAGTTACTCCCTTCGAAGAGTTATTGGATTTTTGACATAACAGATATATCAACAACTGTAGAAAGGCCCATCATATGTCTTCCTGGAGCGGTGTTTTAGTTTTTATTTTTTATTTTAATTTTTAATTGTAATTAGAGATATTAAATAATACTTTAAAAGGTGCATGGAAAATTCTGTAGCTTTTTACCAACCACATGCTTTTTTTTTTATTATTCTTTTTTTTTGTTTTGTCTTTCTTTTCTTTTTTTTCTTTTTTTTCCCACATTTTTTTTTCCTTTTTTCCCCTTTTTTTAGGGCTTTACATGTTTTTTTTTTCCAAGAGTGTCTTCTTTTTTTATTATTCTTTTTTGTTTTTGTGTATTTTTTTTAATTATCTTTGTTGATTTTTTTAATGTTAAAGTGGTTGAAAATTTAGTTCTATAGTTTTTTTCCTTAAAACATTGTAAATTACTACAATATTTCCCTACATGACTTTTTTTTATGAATTTTTTTTCTTCTTTTTTATTTCAAAATAGTCTTTTTTTATTTTGCGTCGTAGTTTTTTTAAAAAAAAAACATCGTGGATTGTTACAATGTTTCCTCATATGGTTTTTGTTTTGCTATAATATTTCCCCACATGTTTTTTTTTTAAATTATCTTTGTCGAATATTTTTATAATATTGAGCTAGTTGAGAATTACAACTATAGATTTCCCTACATGTTTTTTTTCCTTTTTTTTCTTTTTTTTTCCAAAATTGTCTTCTTCTTATTTTTCATATTTTTGTGTTTTTTTTTTCAGAATTATTTTTGTTGATTTTATTTTTTTTAATATGGAGCTGGTTGAAATTTTAGCTTTATAGTTTTTTCTCTTTAAAACATTATGGATTGCTACAGTATTTTTTCACATGGTTTTTTTTTTTTTTTATGATTTTTTTTTGTTTTTTTTCCAAAATTGTCTTTGTCGTTTTTTTTTTTTTTTTTTTCATATTGAGCTGGTTGAGAATTTAGCTTCGTAATTTTTTTCTTTAAAACACCGTGGATTGCTACAATGTTTCCCCACATGACTTTTTTTCAAAATTCTCTTTATCGATTTTATTATTTTTAATATTGAGCTGGTTGAGAATTATAACTGTAGATTTTCTCACGAAACACTATAAATTGCTACAGTATTTCCCTGCATGGTTTTTTTTCCCTTTCGGTTTTTTTTGTTATGATTTTTTCCAAAATTTTCTTTGTTCATTTTATTTTTTAAATATTAATTTAGTTAAGAATTTAGCTTTGTAGTTTTTTTCTTGAAAACATTATGGATTGCAACAATTTTTCTCCATATAATTTTTTTAATTTTTTTTCACAAACCCACGACAACACACAAGTCCGCGGCATCGCGCGGACATGACATCTATTTAATAAACTAGTTTTTGAAGAATAGTTAATGGTTTTTTACCAGTTTTCATCGGCAGCATAAATTAACAAGAGTAGCTTAGAAATAAGATTTATATGTTGAATAATCAGTTAATCTCTTGAATATATCGAGTTAATTATTTATCAGTCAAGGTGGCTAATAGCTGATACCTAATGCCTGGTAAGCCAAAGTGGTTGGTGATTGATGCCTATAATAGGTCTCTTTTTATAAATTTAGCGACTCTCTGATGTTTAAGTATCTTTTTTTAGAGAAAATGTCAGTATCCATTAGAGTCCATAATTCTTATTTTTTGATCGAGGAGAGGACCCCAAAGTCCTCTTTTTTTAATAGTATTAAAATATCTTTTATGCATTGAAGAGAAAAACAAAATCTCTAACTCATCACAGAAGAAAGATCTTTAACTTATCACAAGAAAAAAGATCTCTAACTCATCAAATCTTGTGGTTCAATATGAAGCAGGATAAGATTATTAGAGCCACATGTATTTAAGTTCAACGCTTGGCTGGTTCCAATGATATTGAATCTTGTAGTTCGTTAGATCCATGTATGTTTAGGCTCAACATTTGATTGAACTTAAAGATGTTGAGTCTGGTAAATCTCTAAATTGATTTATACATGTCTGGGCTCAGCGTTTGGCTAAGCCTAAAATACTGAGTCAAGTAGCTAGCCAGACTAATATATATTTGAGCTCAATACTTGACTAAACCTAAAAATGCTAAAGTCTTGTAGCTCACCATACCGACCTATATATTTGGGTTCAATGCTTGGTTAAGCCCTAAAATACTGTGTTAGGTAACTCATCAAACCCATCTATACATGAACTTAAAAAGATGTTGGATCTGATACCTCATTAAATTTATATATGTTTGAACTCAATGCTTGATTAAATTTAAAAATATTAGATCTAGTAATTTACAAAACTCATATATATTTAAATTCAGTACTTAGATATATTTAATGACATTAGGATATCACCTTACCTTTATTTCTTTAACTTAAATATGGTTTTTAGGTAAATAACATGCTGATTTATCACTGCATCGAATAACTTTGTAAAATCAAAACATTTTATGTAACTTAATTACATAAATAACAACATTTCACTTGCTTTTCTATGTAAAAAGCAAAAATTGGCTCCACCCGCTTAGCATCTATTAGTGCAAGAAATAGCAATCCATCTAAATTTTATCATTAGACAGTGTGTGTGTATATATAATTACAGTAAGATGAATTTTTTTATGTAAAGTAAATAGAAAAGATTATTCTAAATTTTATAAAATTAAAATTTGAAACATAATTATACATAGGAAATAGTATAAAAAAAACTATTAACCTAACCAAATAATCTTTTTCTTTATAATTAAAAAAAAAGAGCTATCACAAATATCTTCGATACTCAAGACATCACCGTGGTGCCTTACCTATCTACTGAGCTTGCAGGATGTTCAGTAGGCTCTGGAAAATAGTCGTGGTGCGCGTAAGCTGGCCCGGATCCTCGCTGTGCACCAGCCTGTCACCCCCGCGATGTCTTACCTGCTTACTGGACTTGCAGGATATTCAGTAGATCCTGGGAATAATCGTGATATACATAAACTGGCCCGGATACCAGAAACATAAAAAAAAATACTCAAGAAACCACCGGGAGAAACATCATGAAGTAAATTGCGTAATTGATTTTTGGTTAAAATTCCATGTTTTATTATTGTTTTTTTTTATTTAATGATCACATCAATTCAGACTTCAGAGTCTTGACAACGTAGGGATTGCCTCGCTTGGAGCTAGCACTAGACATGGATTTATTTTTTCTTTTTTTCTTACCTTACAATATATATGTATATCATTCTTCTTTCGATCTGAATATATATAACATTCTTGACTGTCACTGCTAGCATTGTTTTTTGTCCTTGCCATCTACCGAGATCGCACGATTAACATTATATATATATATATATATATATATATATATATATATATATATATATAAGATTATACGCGATATCGCGCGGTGGATAAATCATGCTAGCTTTTTACTTAGCTACTACTTTAATTGAAGTAGTGGGAGGTCCTGGTGGTTCTTAGAGCATCTACACAGAAAAAAGGTTATTTTAAAGTGTTAAATTAATAAAATAGTATTTTAAATAGTATAAATATAATTTCTTTATTATATTTACTTTAATGGAAAAAAACTATTTGAGAAGGTAATTATATCAAAGTAGAAGAAGTAAGTGTTTAATTATTTTTTAATAAATTTAATGTTATTTTTTTATATATAATTATATTTAATTGGTTTATGTTTTTAGTGTTTTTATTTTATTGATTTTGACTCTTGAGAAACATAGAAATAATATTTGTAGATGAGAAGACATTTTAACATTCTGGTAGCACTTTTTCTAGAATCTAGAGTGTGCAAAATAAACATAAAAAAATCAAAATAATATTTTTTAATAATTAGCTTTTCGCATACCCGCTGGAGATGCTATTATAAATAAGGAAATGGAAAGCTCCCACAAGCAAGAAGAAACCCATTTCATTTGCTTCGCTTTTGCTTGTCCTCGAAAATGGCAAACTTCTGGAAGATCCTCAGAAAGACTGATACTAAGAAGAGGCTGTCAGTTCCTATCAGGTTTCTCAGTTCTCTTCCACCTTTCAAACTAGGCAGCCATGCCGTCACGTTTGAAGCTACAGACGAGAAAGGCAAAGCTTGGACCTTTCAATGCTCCATCCGCAAGAGAGGACAGTACCCGAAGCCAGTCCTCACAAGAGGTTGGGTTGCATTCGTTAAGAGCAAGAAGCTACAAGTTGGTGACAAGGTCAGGTTTATTAAACGTAAGAACAGAGCTACTGCAGCAATCTCTTACAAGGTTCGTGCTGAAAAGGCAATCAAGATCTTTGGTGCTACATTTGGCTATGCACGGATCTAATCCATTTTCCTAATTAATATGTTTCTTGAATTCTCATATATTTATGCTGCTTCTGCAATTAGTATGTTTTTTTTTTGGTGAAATGCAATTAGTATGTTTAACTTTCAAAAGCCATCCCATCTGCTAAGGTCTCTCAAGATGTTCCTTTTGCACCTTTCTTTCAAGAATATGGAATTACTGATCTCTGAATAACGAAATATAGAGGTAGCTCGCGAGCCCACTTCTCATGCAAGGGTACGTCGTCGTAGTAATGTGGTATATGTGATCGCGCTCTTGCATATGAAAGGATAATTATTTTGCATATTCGGCATCTTGACGAAAGAAAGTAACGATGTTGGCTTAAATCCGTTGCGTTATTGGCTCTATAAGAGGTATTATTTCATGTTTAAAATTATGATATCAAAGTGGGTTTGATAAAATCATAGAGCATTAATTGGTGACGAGGAGGCTTTTTGGTTCGATCAGGGAATCCTCGTCCCAATACTATAAAAACGGCACTCGTGCGGTTCTTTTCTTTGTTGGCTACAATGGCGCTATGGTCACGGTGATAGTGAGAATGGTGGGCGCCTACAAAACAAAGAAGAAGACCAAGTCCACCCCCGGGCCCTACCACATGCCTATTTTTATGACATTAAAGTTTTTACAAAAATAGACTTCTGATTCTCCTTGTGATGATCTGATAATTCACATCCGGGTGATGAGATGCTGTTAGTTTTTTCATCCAAAATTGGAACACCGGGTCCATTTTTTCATTAAAATAATGTTGCTTTTTTTTTTTATTTATTATTGATCCGATTAGCTCCAACAGGTCACTAAAATTCCGGTCACATTGAAATGATTTGTCCGTAAAAATATTCAATTAAAAAAAAAAACCCAGCCCTAATCTATGCCTTGAATTTTCAGAATCAATCAACAAAGCCAGGTAGAGTTTAACAGCTATAATCATTCATGGCTAACAAAGCCATTATCACAAGTGAAATAAGGACTACATGACTTTTAGGATATAATTACACTCAGATATCAATGCAACAAGCCATTTAGAATCATTTTTCAAATAAAGCTTTATAACAATGCAACATTTGACAAGCCACTCAGATATCAAGCCGCACTGCATTTGGAAAAGGTTGATCTTCTTCGATTAATCGACTGTACAAATTACACGAGCAAGAACACAAAAGCTAATTACACTCCCAACAGCAATTTCTATCTACAGTACTTGCGCGCAATGGCTATCTACAGGTTTCATCAACACATAGATCTTGTAAATAAGAGAGCTGATCCATTGACCCCACGCAGGACTAGCAGTCTGGAGTCCACATATGTTCCACAGACGAGCCTAGACAAATCAAACATCTCAGGTGGAACTTGCACGCGAAGTTCATGAACTATGTTGCTTGGTGTAACATCATTTTGATTAAGGTTGTCCCCGAGACTCATTGTCACCTCAATGTCAGCTGAAACAAGTTTGGCCACTGGAAGGCTCGATGGAAACTCCTTATGCGGGACAAGCTTCCTCCATTTTTTAGCAGACAATTTCTGGGCTAAAGAATCTTGATTGTTTGGTTGCCCAAAGGATAGCTTCTCTGATGTCTTTTCCTCCTTAAGATACAACCGTCTCCCGGATGTCAACCGGAATAAAGAGTTTACTTCCAATTTCCCAGTTATACCACTTTTGTCATGAGGCCAGTCTCGACCATTCATGACCGTGAAGCCAATGTCCGATGTGAAGGAAATACTAGTATTTAGTTTTGATGCTCTATTTATAGTTAGATAAACATCACCAATCAGAACACGAGCAGAAGGCTGACGAAGGGTCAATCCTATTTGTCTCCCAGTACAGTATAATAGACGCCATTTTCCTGGAAGCAGCTCCAACCAGTTCTGCACATTGAAATAGAGCAGAAATTTCAATATTGAGTAACCTTTGAGAATAACAAGGCCTCGATCCCGAGATCGTTGGAGATAGATGGTAAAAGCATAATAAATCAATAAAATGTTTCATGTTCTGCCAGAAGGAAGAATCCAAAGAATATTGGCTGCTGAAGAAGTACAACAGCTAAAGAACCAAATAAGTTTCTAGCTTCTTTTTCTTTCTATTGTATCAATGCATTTAGCAGTTAGACCATTTCACATAAAGTGTTCACTTAACAAAACGAGAGAGTAAATGGCAAAGAACAAGTGACCATAAATTAGAAGAAACCTTTGAAAGTAAAGGTGATGGATCATACAAGTTATAATATCTTTGAGGCAACTAGACATAGACCCATATGACTCTTTGGAGAGAGCAAAGGAATTAATGAATCTACAAAAGCTACGAACAAAGCAGATAATTGCTAACCTTTGGCCTTGAATGAGCATTCAGCATCTCCATCAATTCGATAAAATAGGAAAGCCTATTACGCTATCACATCAAAATTCACCAGTCAGTTTACATTGTCAATGTAATGTCATTGCGAGCTATAAACCAACACCAGATATATAATGAGTTTACATGAAAACATTTAGTAGTTCAAATAGAAATAGAAGCACACTAAGATATCTTTCAAGTAACAGGAAATTAATTAGTAACACTAATTGTTCCATCTCATACTTGTGCTTCCCTAGAAAAACAGGGTACTTTCTAGGTTCACAAAGCCTCTGATAAATGATCAAGATGCATGGTTGCGCTTCTCTATGCTCAGAACATGAAACTTTCAAAATTTCCAGCTAATCACTCAAGGCACTGGCTTGAAAGAGTCACAACCGATGAATCCATCTGAATGGCAATAGAGAACTTAGAAATGCTAACTGTAGACACACCTGGGGCTGCTTATAAATGTATTCCTCCGTAATTCGAACTGCAGTTGAGCCAAGACCCCATCTGATGATATCCATGGATGGTGCCACCCGCCATCTTGGTCCGCACAGAAATGGATGCCTGAGGGCATCCAAACAACTGCAAAGCAAATCAAAATAGTCATCATAGATGCCTCATCTCTCTCAAATTAATTCAGATTCTATTCAATATGGTTAAGCTCGTGTTGTCTTTACTATTGTCTAATAAGAGATGAATTGATGAATACCTTATTCTTTTGGAAGGTTTGGTTGCCAATAACAAGGATAAAAGGTGCCAACCAGCACCCCAGTTCCGATCGAGTATCTAGAAGAAACAAAAGGAACTTAAACATCCTAATAATTCATGTGGCTTTTACTTATAAAAAACAATCTTTATAGATATTGTGAAAGGTGTAGCTTAAAGTATGGTAATTTGCATTCGTACTACTTACTTGGAGTCCAACATTTCCAGATGGAGAATTCCTACTGAGGATTTGCAATAAAAATTCACGCAAGCATGAAGGATCATTCCCCTGCACTCATCCATAAAAGAGAAATTTGGTAACACAGTTAACACTCAATATGCCAGTACAACTTCTTAGGATCAGTACCAACACATGATGAGTAGTGCATGATGATAATATAGGATTTTTTTCTTATTGAGCAAATAAAGTGACTGCCAATGTATTCCAGTCTTCAAGAAACTGGTAGAAATTAATGAAGAGAAACTTAATCTTATCCAGAGACGTAATGCAAGTCAACAAAAATTCCACCAGGTTCTGGATTGATTAATCCAAAAGGTTTACAGGGAAAAAAAAAAGCATGGGGAGGGGGGGGTGGACTAGCATGTTGTACCTTCATGAGGAATGATTTGAACTTCAAGAAAATTAATGGATCCATGAGTTCCCGCAGCACCATTTTTGCCATCATAAATCCTACACATCTTTTCAACATGGATGAAACAGAATTCAGTACATCAGCAGCTCTGCTAGCAGCACTAGCTGGATACACTTTTAGGTCTATCTATCTATTCATACCTCATGTCAAATGCAATCATCATCTGCCGTCTGTCCATGTTGTTGTCCAGTGTGCGACTATTTGGACCATCCTCGTAAAAGTCAGCAGCATTCCCTAGTATCCCTACCTGAAAAGTTGGAATTTCAGAAGTTTCACAAAGTAAGACATCAATGCAAGAAAGAAACCACATGCTACACAGCTTAATCAATGACGTAGTGCTTTATAGCAGAAGTTATGGAGCAGAAAACAGTGGATAGTTGTACCCATGTGTGGGAGGTGCACTAATTCAATGGTGCTGATTTATTCATGTCTTGTTTCGTTCCCCAATATTTGTGCTAATAAACCTTTCATCAACCATAAGTCTAGAACCACCAAACTTTCAAAGCAGAATACCAGAAATACAATTTGACTTCACTAGATCAAAGGAAATTGTTGTGCATCAAGTGTTGTCATATCAGACAACACAAATCAACAAGAGTTTTCCTCAAACACCCTTCTCCTTACAGAATTGCTTTACTTAATCTATATATTTCGAATTTAATTCTAAATTCAGAGAATATAAAATTCAAAAACATCATAAAAGGGGGAAAAGCTTGCATTTACTTTAATATGCCTATCCACTGGGCTTATATGCACATTCTCCAGCCTCAACTCTGTATGCGCAAGTCCATGACTGTGCAAGTAGTTCACCTTAAGTAAGCAAAACAAACACCTTACACTTTAGTTGTACACAACAAATGGCAACTATTTGTGCACAGATAATACATGAATACAATTAAGATATACATACTCCAATCAAGAGATCCCTCATCAATATGCGTGTTATTCGCAACTGCCGAGAGACGGCAGGTCCTCCAACCGTGTCATCTCCCACCCTCCTGACAGATTCCTCATCCAATGCAAGAGTGGCTTCCAAGGTAGGAAGCCAATCTGATTGTTGAAGCCAATGTCTCAAAGAAAAACTACCATGATACTGCCATAAAATAGAAAGGAAGAAATAAATTTTCAAATCCCTGAACTCACAAATGGAAAAATTGTAATAAGAGAAGAACTGCTTCCACGCGCAACATGCAGAGAAATGAAGGCTCGTCCAATAAACAGAAAATCTCCAACAGGGGTCTTGTAGAAAGACTAACCTGCCTAGCATAAACAACTAAATGGCTTCACACAACGAAACATTTAATGCATACGCAATATAAAAATCTTACACAGAAACAGAACATACCCCATGTACCAGAGTAAACGAACCACGGCCACTAGTAGGTGAAGAAATATAACCATAAACTTGCATCGAATAAGAATGGTACATAAGTTTACGGCGAACCAGCTTCTTCAATACCTAAAAACACTTTAACAACACCAAGGTTACACCAATATTCAAAACCTCAAATACAAAATAAACAAAACTCCAAAACAAAGCCCCAAACCTCTATTGCTCGCATTCCTCTACGTTTTGCTTGAGTACTGACAAGTTTCCTAAGCACAACTTTAATGTTATGCAAAGGGCTGCAATTCCACATTATACTCATTACCTCCAATAATCACACAATATCACAAAATCAAATAAGGAAAGAAAGCTAACCTATTAGAATCATTCACTATTGCTTCGAAAACCACCTCATCCGCCTAAAACAAACCCCAATTCAGTTATCCATGCCATAAGTATCATTGCTAAGAACAATCACTTTGGGACATTAAACACTATCCTTAGTGTTAATAACCAAAAATCACAACGAAATTAACAATATTTAACAAATAAAGATTAAAAAAAAAATGAAGTAGAGTTTTCTGGCTTACCCGGCCACCAAGGCCAATACTGACACGATCAAGAACCTTAAAATCAGACATCTTGAACCTCATAACATCTCCTCCTCCTCCTCCTCCTCCTCCCTCCTCCTCAATCACACATCTCCTTCCATCTCCTTCCGATTCCAACGGAGCCACGGCCTTACTCGACGACGAACACCTCACCACCGTCCCTACTTCTCTCCTAGAACAAATACTTCTCACACCGATGATGCTACCATTACCACGTCGTTTAATCAGTTTCTTCGTCGACAAATTATCAGAAAAAGAACAGAATCCGACTCCATATATTGCCGCCGTCGCCGCCATCAATCGATCAATCCGTTACAACTCTCAGAATTTTTTTGATCCAGAGAGGAGTTAGTTAACAGAAGGAAGGAGAGGAAAGTGTGAAGAAATAGAGAAGAGAGTGTGAGAGTTGCGTGAAGGAGTCCAGAGCCCTGGGCTTGGCTCGTGTCAACGTCTGTTTTTCCAAATATCTCCGGCATTTACCTCCTGTTATTTGCTGTGTTTTGCGTTCCGTGCACACTCCTATCTCCGCCACGTCAGTTTTCGTTGGTGTCCACGTTTTTGTTTTGGAGCTCAAAAATAATTATATTATAGCAGTGCTATTAGTCTATTACCGCGTTGTGCATGGTGGTTAAGCACAGCTTTTTTAACATGTTAATTTAAAAAATTTATAATTAATTTGGATTGTGTTTTAAGTTGAATAAAAAAAAATTAATTGATTCAATCGGATTGATACAATCAGAATGAAAGTTGACTTGATAAAATTAATTTTAAAAAATATTGACTCAATTCACCAAGTCAAATAATATCTTTCAAATTTAATATGAAAGTTTTCTTGATCTTGAATAGTTATAATCAATTAATTATATATAAAATTTGATTTATAGAATCTCTTTACTGTTGAATTAGTTTTTAATTAATATGATCTAAATAAATTATGTGTGAATAAAATATTAATTTTAAAAAAAATTTAATTTTTTTAAATTTAATTTTTTATATATAGTGGCTAATCGAAAGTTGATAATAATAATAATTAATTTTTAAACTTTTAAACTTATAAAAAGGGGTGAACAAATTTTCCAACTTAAATTTTTTATATTTTTAAATACTCTTTCTAACCTTATATTTTAATATTTTCTTCTCATTTTAAGCTTTAGTTTTTTTAAAAAAAAAAATTTAAAAGGTTATGTTCTTCTTGTTTAGAGATATTTGAATTTTATATTTTTTTTGTTTAAAAATCTTGTTTAGAAGTGCATCTAAGCCTAGATAGCCTTATTAGAATCTTGAGAGGCATATTACAAATATCCTAATTATACAAGTGAAAAGCAATAAAGTTTTAAGAATAACAAATTCTTCATTGACAACATCAAAAGTTTTATTATTTTAAAATGCTTCAATAAATAAGTAATCTTCTTTATTTTAATCTAAGCATATATATTATTTATTATTAATATCATGCTAGCAAATTGAATTAATAACAATTATAAGTTTAGATACATGTTTAGCATGCATGTTAGTATTTTATTATTATATTTATGTTGAAAGCATGTTTACCATGAATTATTATTTTGCATTTAAACTTGTATAAACTCTAAACTTTTCTTGAAAACATTTTTATGTTTAGCATGTCTTGTTATGATAAACTAAATATCATTGTTTACTAATCTAATATATTTACAAACTTTGAATCTACACTAATTAAATTTGAATGAGATTGAATGGTTTAATTAAAAGTTATGAATTTTCTCATTAAATTGATCATTTAGTGTCATTGAATCGTTTTTTAGGCTTAACTCTATATCAATGGTCCATAAACAAATTTAATAGGCTTTCCATGTGATTCAATTATGGTAAATCCATAACTAACTAGTCATTTAGCATGGTCAAGCCTCTTTTTAGGTTTTGTTTTGTCCTAATAATTCGTAAACAAAACTACTAAGTTTTCTCTGTGATCTAGTTATGGTATATCTGCAACACTAACCGTTCAAAACCATCTAAACCTTTAAACCCTCCAATATTAGAATGTCAATAATTCTGAAAAATAAAATATAAAATTGTTTAAATAGCATCTAATCCGAACTAACTAATAAAATTTTAAATTTAATAAAACTTTCAAATCAATTAGGAAATGAATTCAATATTAACAATGAAAGTAAATAAAAAAATATGTATACCAAATTTTGAACCTAAATGCATGAAAATGACCTTAGCTAGTTACAAAATGATATACTAGATGATTAGGCTTGTAGAATATGCTAATAAAGTTTCAATACAACTGAATAATTAGATTAAAAGTGATACATGGTTATGTTAGAAAACTTGTTTAACTCATTCAAACCTTTTTTAGATTTGAACTTATTGATTTAGTACATGAATGATTTGTTAGGCGTTCTACGTGTCTTAACAAGTTCAAGAAGAAGTCTTTCTAGCATTCAACATGGTTACTATGGCTATCTCCATTACAATGATCAAATCGCATCTATCAGGGGAGAAAAGGCATAGCGTTGCAACTTGTGCAAGAAAGTTAAGAACAAGCTTTTCTAGCTTTGAACTTGGCAAGAAAATACATGATTGAAAAACTTATTGATATTCATAATGTTTAGAAAGTACTTTTTTCTTTTATGAACAAGAGAATGAGAAACTCTTTGTTTGGAAAGGGTTACGTACAAGTTTGAGCTATTGATATTAATGAGGGATTGCATTTGATGTTCTTTTATTATGTTTCTATTATATTTATATAACGAGGGATTGCATTGAATATCCAATTATAATGTTTGTAATATATTTATGTTCTATCAAATATTTATGATGTAAGAAGTTTTAAAAAATATATCTTATTTATTGGATTTTAGATATTCATATAATAGTACTAGATAGGCCATGAGAGTTGATTCAGGATGTAATCTATTCTAAATTAAAAGCAAAATAAAAGAGGAAAACTAAGCTGACCTAATCACAAAAATAGGTTGAGTTGTTATCTTTGTAAGATTAGGATAAAATATTTATCGATTTAAGAAAAAAAGTTAAAATAATATTATTTTAATTTAAAAAAAACATTTAACTAAATTATCTCAGCTAAGAGCGGAGTCATGTTGAAGGCTTGGGTGTGCAATAGCCAAGGTCAAGATTTTAATCCATCAATATATTAAAATATTGATGAAGGTTAGGTGCAATAGATTTACTACTGAAGGCTTAGGTGCAATAGATAATCATGCCATATATTGATGGATTAAAATGAAATGAGAGTTCTTAGCATATTTTATAACGATTTATATTAAATAAAAGCTTGATGAAGATATATATAAACTCTTAGGGCGAAAAATCATAAATTGACTAGTTTAATGTAAAAAAACAAATTCTTGATTCTTGATTGGGTTATTAGAAAATTTGCGTGGAGCCTTCTAATATGATGCTTTAGCTTGGGTTAAAATTTCAGAATTTTTGGAGAAATTCAAAAATTTGATGAAAAATCACAATTTGACCAGTTTTATATTATTGGATGTAATTTTTAATCTAACCATCAAATTGAGCTGAAATTTTACGAGGAACCTTAAAATATATTGAATAGTATCTGGTTAAATTTTTAGGATGAACGGAGCTTGGTAGTGCTAACAAAAAAAAATAAGGACCGTCAAATAGAAACAAAAGGACTCATTAAGGTTAAAATGATTATTTTCCATTAAAAAATAAAACAAATCAGTTTTTTTTTTCTTTGATGTGCTGCCGACTAGACAAAAGCAAAATAGAAAAGGAAAGAAAAGAAAAGGCAAGAGAGAAAGAGAGAAAAGTAAGGGGAAAACATTAAAAAAAATCCTAAAAAAAATAAAATAAGTGAGAGAATAACCTTGTAAACTTATAAAGTCTAATTTATAAAACATTAATTTAAGGAAAAATCAAGTGAAGAAATGAGGAATTGAGAGAGGAAAAAAATTCAATTACTTTATTTTTCAGTTGACATGAGATTGTTATTTTATTCTAGTTAAAGAATTGTTGCAATATCGATTCAAATTTGATTATAAATGAATTTTATTCCACAAAACATCAAGGATACAACTTCAATAGTAGATTTATTTTTACTTTTATTTTAATTTTATGTACATTTAAATTTATTTTTTAATATTTTAAATAATATATTTGAATTAAAACTTTATTATTAACATTGAGTTAATAATTAATATTAAAAAAACAATTTATATATTTGTTTAGTAGTTCAGGTCAAGAAAACTTCCCGCTCCGCTTTTAATCCCGGCCTATGTTCATAGCCTTGCTCTTGGTCAGGTTTACAACTATGATTCCCGCTTATATTTATTATTCAAGTCCTATCTATTATTCAACTTTGTCGATGGTGGCTGGATGTCATGGATTTCTACAGTCGTGGTTGTTGGCTACTTGGGGAGGAGAAGATGGGTGGCTAGGGTTTGGGTTAAAATATGTCAAGGGCATGTTTGGCTAGGAAAAACAATATTAGATTTCATGGTGTCTGTGGATCACACCTAATTTTCGGTTTTTGGATCCTAATAACAAAAACCAGGACTCTGGTCACAGTTTTATTAGAAATACATTGAGGGAAATCAAATATGCTTAGGCTTAGCCTCAATACCACAATGAACAAAGGAGGGAGAGCTGAGAAATAGGTTTGCTAGGTTATTGCTCTTTGTTTTAAATAAAAAATTAAAAAAATTTTGGTTTTTAAATAATATTTTTTAATTTTTTTATATTATCTTGATGTGCTGATATTAAAAATAATTATTAAAAAATAAAAAATATATTATTTTAATATATTTTTAAACAAAAAAAATATTTAAAAATGATATAGATAATCTCAAACCCAAGCTTAACAGCACTGGGTATTCTAATATGTGACTGGTTTAGCAAGTTTTCATGTGGATATGCTGGCTATATATGTAAAACCATTACAATTATATGATATAGATAATCTCAAACCCAAGCTTAACAGCACTGGGTATTCTAATATGTGACTGGTTTAGCAAGTTTTCATGTGGATATGCTGGCTATATATGTAAAACCATTACAAGAGTATACAAAAGGTGATCCTTGAGATATTCTCAACTTGTCTTTGATTTTTTATCTAATGTTACTTCAAAGTGTGTTTATTATTGTGGTGTTTATTATTGTGGTAGTTTTGTGACTGAGATTTTAAAAAAATAAATTTTGCAAAATTACTTTTTGTTAAAGTGTTGAAATATTAGTTAAAAATTATGATTCAATTTAATGTTGATAATAAAATTCTCTAAAAGAACATAAATTGTAATCTTAATTTTGAATTATATAAAAATTAATTTCACAACCAATTCAATATTATAAAGATACCTAAACAGAATAGAACTTCTTGTTTTGGAGTTGTTGGCTGTAGCAACGAGGGTTGTTTTTAAATTGTTGTTGCGGTTATGTGAACTGAATGAGAGAAATTAATGTGAAACAAATGCGAGGAAAGGGAAGAGGATACAAAGGTAATTTAAATGTTTTTTTAGTAGTCCCAGGAGATGCAGTTGTGGTCCAACATGCAAAAGGCAGGGAAAATTTTCTTTTTCAAAACCGAGGTCCAAGCTTAGGCAAGTGGTGAATTCCATTATGTTTATACACATTTGAAACTCGTAATCAAACACTTGATAAATTACTTTAAGAAAAAACACGTACGCTACCTCAAATACAAACACATCAAAGTTATGGTATCTGAAAGAGAAATGAAGCAATGAATAATGAAGGTGCGCCTTATTTTACAGAAATTCAGCTTTATCCATTATATTGGATTTCATTTAATCCGTTTTATAAGTGAAGCTTTTGGACTAGATGCTAGCTAAAAAATACATCAAAGTTACATAGCCATGCCTAAGTTGTCAAAATGTTTGAGAACTGCAAAAGATCTCCAGCATTGGGTTGGGCAGGTCACTCTTACCAAAAAAATTCAAAATCAAAAGGATGCTTTTCTGGAAGTATTTTGTACTTCAAATCAGTCCCTGGCGCTGCAGATCAGTATATGTCTTTTTATTGTAAATGTTGCCCTCTTTATCTTCATATTCTTCCTCAAGATCTGGGCGCCACTTGTTCACTCCTTGCCGCGCTTGTATCCTCTTCCATAATTCCTGTGCTTCCTGAAAAAACAAGTGAAAAAATGAATGCAGGTGTCACATTCCAAACTAACATACAAGATCTGAACTAAGAATTTCACATTAAAAAAATCAGAGTTTGAGTGGCATAAGCAAAATAAAAGGCATATAACAAAGAAAGGATTGGATTCAAAACAAAGTCTGAGAAAGTGCACCTCGATTGATGTGATCTCATTGAAGTTCTTGGTGTTTGGAATGCCAAGGCAACGCATTCCATGCTGATGACGCCATTCCTTGAAATGCCGCTCAAACGCTCTACGACCCCAGTAACTATAGTTCCCACATATCTCGCATTTAAGTTCCTGACATGCAGAAAAATAATTGAGATCCTCTAGCCATAGAAACTATCAAATAGTATAACTAGACAAGGATTACAGACAAAGATCCTCCACTAAACAACTAGTATAATAAGAGAAGTATTACATGCATCATAATGATACTAGGTGTTACTTATTTCAACTTGAAGATAAAAACTTTCACACATCAATTAAATACATCTGGGAAAAAAATATACTACAGAAAAAACTACTCTCCAAATGTAGAAAGAACAAACTCCAAAACCAAAATGCTGATGGAAATGAAAGATACCGGTGAAGAGATATAATACTTGCAATGACCGCAATGGGTTTATACAATGAGGGGGAGAAATACCTGACCAAGACCATGAAGTTTATACAGCCAGTAAGGAATAGGCTTCCCATCCCAACCCATTGGCAACTTGAGGGGATTGTAAATCTGTTGTTCTTCATCGTCACTTTCAGTGTCAGCCTGTGTCTCTTCCTGCATCAGTTTCAACATCGCATTATCGATTATTGTCATCCCAGACATTAAAGTCTCACTTCTTCCACAATAATAATCAAGCATCCAATTAAAGCAGACGGAAAGAAAAGTTTCATGCAAATGGTCTCTAGATGCACAGTTGCCAATATGCCAATAGCATACCCGACCAGTATATGTGAGGAAATATATTCTGCTTGTACTGGGTTGTGAAGGGGTTTGATCCCATTATATCACCATGGTGCAAATGGCTTGCTTCAAATTAGAGCAGGTACCAAAAGAAAATTTAAGGTCATAATGAAATGCTAGACAAAAAGCTATGTTTTGCACTCTAGTTAAAAAGGCTAAAGCACTTTAAGAATTTGCAATAGCTTAAGAGCATGTTTGGCATTATGATAGCGATTGCTTTTAAAAGTGTTTTTCACTTGGAAATGCATTGAAATATTGTATTTTTTATTTTTTAAAATTTATTTTTGACATCGGCACATCAAAACAATTTAAAAACACCAAAAAAAATTAATTAGAAGCAAAACAAAATTCAAATTTTTGCAAAGACGCTTTCCAACCGCAAAAACAAACAGAGCCTAAGACAACATACCTCCTCACGTTCTGCTTCCATTTCATCATATGTCAAAGCCTGCTTCTTCACAACATTTTCTTTTGTCCGTACAATTGTCTGCACAGGGTCACAGGAAAATCAAATATCCAACTACCACAAAAAAAAATACCAATTATTTAAGGCACATGCAGCCAATATTCAAATGCACATTATTAAAACATACAAAAAAGCTGGCAGATAACCAAAGAACAAAATCTCAATGCGATATTGATCATGAGGATGGAAAAGAAACTGGATGACTACACCAAAGCTAACCTCATCCAGTAAATCACACAATTTATTCATTTTGGTCTCCATCAGGGCAATTTCTTTTGAATTGACAACTTCCTTTGCGTTCACAGCACCTCCATTCGATTCTGATGCACATGAACCTTTCACAAAATGTTTCTTGTCCAACTTTTCAAGAGGTGTATGCTGCACAGAATGAACAAATAAATAAGTAAAACATGAAATGCCACGTTAAATCTATTAAGGAAAAAAAAATAAGTCATGTGGAGAAGTAATTTAATTTATGGAAATAAGACTGTTTATGTAGCTTGAGGTTAGATGCTTAACAACAAAAACACAAACAAACAAATATATATAACCCCCTCCCCCCTAAAGAAACATAATAAATAAACAAAGTGCACACAAAAAGCACTATCTGGCCATCCTAATTTTCACAGTAATATAACCCCTCGCTTACTAGAAGATTAATGATTAATTAAGAAACTAGAAACAATGGGGATGCTCAATGGATCTTTTTCATTCCTGAACTTACAAAGCCCATACAAGGTAAAAGAACTATTCCAACCTTTGTGAGAAAAAGCCTTTCAGCACGCTGCTGAATGGTACCGCCACTCTTGAGCCCCAATGCAGCCAATGCCTGCCAGGAAAACATGCAGCAAACGATTTAATAACTGGTAATTAGAAAGGACAACTAAACCAACAAGATAGAATTCTGCTAGCAAAACTGTCACAAAACATGAAATGATGATGGAGAAATACAATAATAACAGTTGCCCAAGTTATGGCGTGGTTTGTATATTACATACTTCAATGACTCCATGGCTACCCACTGGATATTTTTAATATTTTCCAGTGTTGATCACACTGTCTGATATCAGAATATTTCTTATTAAACTAATGAAGCAAACAGCAACAAGGAAATGTGACTCCACAGTGATGCTATGGATATAATTAATATTTTCCAGTGTTTGATCATATTGCATGATATCAGAGTAGTTTAACATTGATCACATTGTATGATATTGGAGTATTTCATGTTAAAATACCAAGCAATCAACGACAAAGAACAGAAATGTTAAAATACCAAGCAATCAACAGCAAAGAACAGAATCCAATTTTGCACTTTAAGCTCAACACTATAAGGAGAGTGATAACAGTAGCAACATGTCAGCATCAGCTGACACTTGGTGATAACAAAATACAGAAGTACATCCTTGTTTCTTTGACATTAACATAAACTATCAGCATTCAGCAAGAGAATGCTCTATGATTATAAATTTCCAGGAAAAAAGAAAATGATTCATGGAAATATAAAGCAGCTGCAAACAATGATATTCTTACCTCCTTCAATTTTTCAGGGCCCACTTCTTTAAGCTCCTCAACAGTGCTGTAAAAATCAAGATCAATAACAGTATGATCAGCTGGCACATGCCCATTTTCTTGAACATTCTTTTCCCATTGCTCTTCAAATTCAGTGGTAACCTACAACAATAATCTACATTGTTAAATGAAGCACATGATTGGCTCAGACCAAGCATGGTCAAAATCTCCTTTGTTCTATAGACTTGAGTTTTTGCAAGTAAAAAGAGGCAGGCAATCAAAATGCCATAATATCATTTCTTGTGAGCAAATGTCTTGCACGTCTTGTGGGAGAGAATGTATTTAAAATAAAATGAAAACAGGGTTTTCTTTCTGTTTTGTCCTTAACATTATACGGTATGAATTGTAGCTGAGCCAAGTCTAGCATCATAAAATTTAAATGTAGCACATTTTTTAGCCCTATAGGCCTATATAGTACTAATGAAAACTTCACACTTCAAAACTTTAGGTAAAAAAAATATGATTAGAGATAATTTTAGCAGAACTTGGAATTTAGATAGAAAAAAACATTACTGCTCAACACTAGCATTAGCATCACATAAATCAAGCAGGCACATATAATAGAACATCACAAACACCATGAGAAGATGAACTTAAAAAAAAATGGCAGGGAAAACATCATATAAAACAAACCTTTGACAAAATCCTATCAAGATCTTGCAAGGGCTCTGTCCTCTGGAAAAAATAAAATAAATATTCAAGTAGATTCTCCATGTATTCCCTGTATTGCCTGCAGAAAATTGAAAAAAAAAATGAAACAAAAAAGACATTAACTTGGATAAATAATTTCAAGTGAGTTATGGATGCAGGTGAATATAACATGTGATCATTAACTTAAAGTAAATTCAAAAAACAAAATTCCGGAGGGCAGGGGGGGAAGAAAGAGAGAATACCTTGTAAACTTCACTTTACGGGGTAAATTATGTGGTTGGGAGAAAATGTCAAGGTAAGTAGAGTATTCAATAGGCTTCTCGAATTTTAAATTATTGAACTGGTTATACAATTCATGCATGTCTAAGTATTTCCCAAATGCTTCCTGTAATATAAATCCAGCTAAAGTATTAGTTAATTTAAATTGCTGGGCAAAAACATACAGCATAATTAGGTAAAGTCGTGGCAGAAAAAAGGAACATACTTGTTCTCCACTGCATAAACAATGCATCAATTACGATAATATAAATTTGAAACTGCCAACAGAATCTCAAGTCTCAAGATTTTGAAATGTAACGCCTAATTTAGAGCTCGCATATACATTATATGATAACACCATCTAATTGAGTAGGTACACTTATAGAGTAAAAAAGTAGATAAAAATAACCCAGATCAGTTTCCTCAAATGCTATAAACTACAGCATCCCAGTTGCCTAGCACAAACACCTCAAATATCCATACATGAAACTAGAGCCCTAACATATCAACAACCGCACTAAGGTAAAATAATCATTGAGTGACACAAGTTAGAGAGACTGACCTCACCAGTAAACTCAATAACTGGTTCCTCTTTAAGCATTGCCTCATAATCCTCATTAGCATCAACCACACGCGCCGCTGGATGCCTTCTATGATACTCACGGATCTTCGCAGGCAAAAAAAGAAAAAAAGAAACAAAGAAAAATAATGATAATGATAAGATAAAATACAAGTAATTTCAATAAATAACAAGTAACCGTTAATTATCAGATAAATTATTTAATCAAAATTAATGAAAAAACAAATTACCTCTTTTAATCTATCATAAAAAGCACTGAACACATTGGTTCCAGTCGCCGTTTGTCCACCAAGCGCCGCAATCTCATCTTTCCTCGCATTATCTTTATCTTCATAAATCTCAACCTGAAAAAAAAATAACAAAATCAAACACTTATTATAATTATAATTGAAAAGGACTTAATTAATTAGAGAGAGAGAGAAGAATTACGAGTTTCTCAGTAGTGGCAATGATATTTTCGATCATGTTACGAACACGGTGGCTTTGAAAAAGACGGTCCTTGTTGTTCGCTGGTTCATTTTGGAGATCTTTAACGATAAGTCGTTCGAGTCTCTCTACTTCCTCGTGAGATGCTCGAGTCACCTCTAATAGAGTCGACGACATCTTCACGGTGGCCTCTGCCTCCGGTTCCGGTGAAACTTTTGGTGGATTTCAGTGTGGTTTTGATTAGGGTTTTTTCTGTTGAGAAAGAAGTTGCAGTGGTGAGTGCAGGTCTGGTTTATTTTATTTTTATTGTCACAATAGAAATGTTCGATAACGTCGTCGTTTTTCTGTAATGTTTACTTTGGAAAGTAAATTGCACTGCATGCCCTGGAGTTTGATATAATTATTTTAGTAACTTCTTGCTTTTCAAATGATATATAATTTGCTATGTATAAGTTTTTTTTTTTTTTTTTGCAAATGAATTCAAATTTTAATTTTATCTTAGCATAATATATATATATATATATATTGTTTGATGAATCCTTTTTTCATCATAAGATTATTTAACCTATTATTCACCTTAAATGCGTAAAAATGGGTTAAGGTTTATGTACTTGGGATGTAATAATAAAGAAAATAATGAGAATTGCAACATTATAATTAAACTTTAGATGAAGACCGTTATAATTTAGAATAATTATAATAATACTATACATTATTTGGTCAAAAGTTAAAAACTTTTGAATAACCTCTCTGATTTCACAAATGTTTTAGGGGTTCCCATGTAATTACTCAGACTCAGAGTATCATGCTCAAAATATACAAAGTAAAGGAACTAGAAAGAAATAATGGCTTTTCAACGAGGACTGTATAAGCTGCTTAGCCAGCTCATACAAGCATTGCCCTGTCTTGTCTTCTCTCTCAGAGACCCGTTATTCTATAGCGAGAAACTTTAGAATGTTGTTAGAAAGAAGAACAACGATCAAAAGCATTGAAAAGGCTTAATTTTTTGCAAAAAATATAGTAATGTGGAAGCTAAATCAGTTCATACCAGATGATGATGGGGAGAGAGAGGAGAGTTTATTAGAAGAAGAATCAGATGGGATTTGTTCACTTTCTCCTACGCAGGTTTCTTTTTCTAATTCCACCTCAAATCTTCTTTGTTTCTTGATTAAAAAAATTTCATATTTTTGATAGCTTAAAGCTTTTTTTCTATCTGGGTTTTTGTTTATGCAGAGAATGTATGCATTTGCTGCTTCTTTGGCCGCTGGTTTGATTCTTATGTTTCTGGTATGTCCACCTTTTGTGCTTAAAGTTCATCTTTTTGTTTCTTTTTGGGTTTTGTTGAAGCATAAAATATGTTAGTTATGCAATGTTAGTTATTGAATTTTAATGGGCTTTTTGAAGTGATAATATGCAGTAAGTTTGGTTTTTAAAGAGGAAATTTTGAAAGTAATTAATGGTAGAAATATTATAGTATTTTAAGGAGCTTAAAGATTTTCTTCCTCTGTGTTTTTATTTGTGTCCAAGGTTTTAAATTTCTTT
This sequence comes from Populus tomentosa, assembly GCA_018804465.1. Taxonomy (NCBI): domain Eukaryota; kingdom Viridiplantae; phylum Streptophyta; class Magnoliopsida; order Malpighiales; family Salicaceae; genus Populus; species Populus tomentosa. The sequence continues at coordinate 1,241,511 of CM031997.1, forward strand.
CTTGAACTGAATGTTTGTCTATAAAACAGTGGAATTGCTTCCGAAGAGTTCATAGAATGTTTAATGGTTTCAGTTGAATATAGAGTTGGGTCTTGTAACTCATGCTCTACTAATTTAATATTGTCAGTTCAGTCTTTTCTGGACTGCACCATTCGTTGGAAGTTCCTTAAGCAAGCTAGTTTGAAGTTTGAGATTACGATGGTTTCCAAAATTTTATATGGTCATTCGTAGTGCCTCTGTTCGCTAATGATTTGGCTTATAGGGAAACTATAGAAGATTGAGATGATTTATTTTGATTGGGAAGGTTAGTAGCTTTTCTGCTTGATCTTTGGCCATTTTATTCAGGCATGTTATCTAATACAACTATATAAGGACTACTGTCATCTTGCAGCATGTCTTTTATTAGACTACTTTACATAATACCAACACGGTACAGCCCATAGCAAGCTTGATATTAAACTTCCTTTTCCCTGCCAAGGCATCTAAGAGGGACAAGTTGTCAGCATCTGCAGATCACTTGGCTTTTGTCATGCTTCCACTACATCTATCACACCTTGTGAGCAGGATGCCTCGAGCACCATTTATATAAATCGTATATGAAACCATCACTCCCTTGGGGTGGTGTTAGCATACCTTGGCTTGTTGGTTTATAAGGGGTTAGCTCTGAAATATATACTGAGGAACAGTCCTCTAAGCTTGCCTTGAGAAGAATACGAGACTTCCTCGCATCTTGGAGATGTTTGACAATCGCTGCTTCTGGACTGTCTATAACAGTCTGGAGCCTACAAGCATGGAACATATATAGAGCCCCTTGCTAACAATTTCAATTTATTTGCTTTGTTTCTTTTCAAACTTCCATCTATTTTGCTTTTTCTCAAACAATCCATTACCTCTATATGTTAACCCTCTCTATCATCCATGGAAAAGACACTTAGTAAGCAGTCCTCAAATTAGATCATTAAGCCAGTCTATTAAAAGAAGATCGCATTTCAAAATCAGCATTATAAATAGAAGTTTAGATTATATCTTAGAGGTTAACGATGATATGTATTGTACTTTATTAGTGCTATAGTTATATAGTTTGAGGCTGTCAAAAAATGGAAAGCAGTAAATGAATAGGATGTGTATCTAGAGAAATGTTTCTCAGGTTCTTCCCCTTTGGTCAGATTGTTAATATACCTAATTGCATAAGAGGTGTGTTATTACCAATATCTGTAAATTTTGATCTCCTAAGTTAACCCTTTTCCTTTTATATGAGCATATAAACTCTATGTGTCTTGCTTACATCTTGCTCAAGAAGCTGCAAGTCCCCTTATTACTAGGAAGCAGTCCCTTTTCTTTCCTGCTTAAGGAGGTAAGTCTAGATTAGTTGTGGGAAAATATGGGATTATAGAACATTGAGAATCTAAGCATGTTCAAGGAATATTTTGTGACCATTCATTGTGACATTTTAAAAGCTGTATTTCTATGGAAGCATTTGGCTGTATAAAATGCTGATAGCTTTACAAATTTTGCATGTGTTGCAGTCCTTGATTGTCTTTGCCAAGCCTATCAAATTTGCACTATTGTTCACTTTTGGCAATGTGTTGGCAGTTGGAAGGTACATTGTCATTTTTACTCAATTTAGCAATACGTTTTGAATCTTATATTTTTAATCTCTCCATTTGCTGGTTTGTGCAGGCCAACAAGTTTATATTCTGTCCCATCCCATCCTGATTTATAATATTTCTTTCACTCTGGATTTTTTTTTCCCCTTCCACTGGTATTAGAAAACTTCCGTGCTTTTTTGCTTTTCTCTCATCACATGTAAAACAAAAACACCAGTTCTTATTCATCATAACAAAGGAACGAACTTTTTTCTCCTTTTCTTCGATTCTTGGCATAGCTTCATTTAATTCTTTCTTTTTATAAACACTTTGAATCTTCTGACAAAAACTAGTTTAATCTGATCACTTTTGATCTGAGAATTTTGGGCACTCCAAGTTCAGTGCAGTATTATTGTGTATTTGGAAGAGAGTTTACATATCTTAAAGAGTTCCATGATTCCACACAGATAGTATCCCTGAGATCATCTGCAATTCAGTTCAACTGAATCACTGTTCTTCTCAGGGTTTTTTGCATTCTAAACTTGTTTTGTGAATGGCAGCACAGCCTTCCTCATTGGACCTGGGCGACAGTTAGGTATGATGTTTGACCCTATCCGCATATATGCAACAGTTATTTACATCGGATGTGTTGTTCTGGCCCTCATTTTTGCTCTCTTGGTAAGTCAACAGTTTCAATTCATTTGTCAAATATAATAATGTTAGTGCCCCCTAATAACGGAGAAAACTAGGGAAATTAAAGTGCAGTAAATTATGATTGCTTTCGTGACCCATATGGTTACTATCCTTAGATTGTTTAAATCTTCAAACCCAAACATGTTCTCTTAGTATATCAATATTCTGGATCATGCTCATTTCTTTTCACTGCCTTATCATTTATTTGTCATGTGCACCTAACTGTTTTTACCTCAAGTTGTTAGATTTCCCACTACAATTCCTTTTGTAAAGATTAAGGTACTTCTTGACTGATAACTCTGATAAGTGCATTCCTAATTATCTGGTATTTTGTTGTCTTTTCTTCATTTTCTTCCCTCCTTTTCTTTGTCGTCGTCGCGTTCTTTTCTATCTACCGCAGCAGAATTTACACCACCTTGGCATTTTGATTCTAATTTAAATAATGCAGGCTTTATTTATAACTACATGCCATTGTATCTATTTGCATTGTTAATTGGCAAATGAAGTTGCACTGCCGAGAAACTTTTCTGCCTCAGCAACACTAACTAATGAAGCATACCTACTTTTACCACCATCTGTGAATTCCTAAGATATACTGAAGCATTGAAATTTCGAAATTCCTCTGAATTGTAGCCGAGTGGGAAAATTTGAAATCATTCTTGCCTCTGTTTGTGCCTTCTGATGAGCTTTCATTCCTTGTACTTTCATTCTTATGCTGTCTTTCAGAAGAACTTCTCTCCCTCTTTCACAAATTCACCAAGATTTCAGTGAAGGTCAAATCTTGAAAAGCTTCTGGTTTGAACAGGGTGATAAACTAAAATGGCCTTGTCATCACGCATTGCGGTCCCCTTGTCCTTTATAAAGCTAAAGCTTCCCCTGCTTTTATTAGAGAAAAATAACATTCAAGATCAATTTGGAGAACAAAGACATCTCCAAATAGGAAAACAAAATTAAAAAATAAATAAATATAAGAGAACTGCAATTGGGATGAATACCTGAACATTAAAACACCCCTAAATATGCATTTTTCTAGTTAAAATGCTTTCTGATTGTGGAAGCAGATTTAGATCATTTCTATTTATTTCACAATGGCTTACAAACAGGTTTTCTGCACTTTTTTTACATGTTGCAGATTCATAGCAAGATTTTAACAGTGTTTGCAATCATATTCGAGATTTGTGCCCTTATCTGGTAAGTTTGTCTCTCATTTTCACCCATTTCATTAGTTTTACGGTAAGGCATGAGGATACAAGATTAGGATTGTACAGTAAAGACTTGCGATATCATATATAGTACAGAAGGATATTCAGACTATTTGGAATGGAAATTATACAGCGCTCTTATTTGTTTTTCATAGACAGTACATGGTCGCTTCTCAGAATTTTCAGACTACAGTACATGATTTCCAGCTATTTATCTTATATATCAGGCAACATCTCTGCAATAGCTTCTCTTAGTTTAACAATAAGAAGTTCAATTGGGCATTTTAAATGCTTTGTTCGCACCACTAATATGTCTTCTTTAAGCTGTTTCAGGTACGGTCTGAGCTATATTCCTTTCGCTCGGAGAATGGTGTCTAGTTTGATGATCCGGTTATTCGACACTGAGTTATAGGCTCATGGCTAATGCAAATTCTAGGAGGGCAATAAAATGAGAGATTCCTGAAACCTTTGGCGTATGGCTGCTGTCTCCCTGCTTTTCATCTGAGTTCGTGCAGAAAGAATTTTTTCCACTTGATTTTAGAGCTTGGCACTTCTGATTGTTAATTTGGCATTATATGGTTCTTGGTTTCGTATTTCAACTTCATTTACTTTTACCTCGTCTCCTTTCAACTTTCCTTAGGCTAAAGGAACATGGCCTTGACTCCGAAGAGACCTGGTACATTCGGCTACACTTTCTGCTTTTGCAAAAAATACTATCTGCTTGCAAGTTGTAAATATGCAAAAGACAATATGAAGAATGAACTCTTTCCTGATCACTTGCTTAATAGTTAGCCACTTACCCCCTCATGATATGGTTTCATTCGAAACAACAACCTTGACAGTTCCTTATCCTACCAAGCATTCTGTTTGGTTAAAATCCTCAGGCATAACATAACTTCAGGTTTTTCGAACGACCTTTACATGGAGAAAACCGAGAGAGAGAGAGAGAGAGAGAGAATCCATTATCCAGCCCGGTCTGTTGTTCTTAAAGATGCCTCAAAGTTCAAACTGGACCATTGTCGAAGGTGAAAGGAACTGGGCTTGGAGGAATACAAGATGGGTGGACGCACCTCGATATAAACCACAGAAAGTTACATGCATGCTTTGATTAGATGGGGTTAATGCTATAAAAGAGGATCGGGTTTTTACTCCTCCAAGAGGTATAAATACGAAAAACGGATCGGGAATCTCGCATGTCTCAAAGATGGGAAAGCAAAAAGGTGTTTAGTATCAGTCTTGTTGCTCATCAGAGGTTGAAAATGATGGACGTCTTTCCACATCCATGCTTTGGACACAACCTAATGGTGACCTGTGATGATATAAACATTGCACCTAAAGCAGCCTGTGAGAGATATGCATTGAACAACCATGGTGGTAGCTACCTACCTACCTCAGAATAGAACGTGTCTTCAAAATACCAAAACTTTATGCCCAAGTAGACAAATCTTTGATCAGTAGTAGCATCTACTTACAGCACTAGAGGCAAGTGATCAGTCCTTTTCTCCATTTTAAATGGACCATGGCTACACCCCAAGCATTTAATCCTGCGTGCAAGATTAAAGTCAGAGACATGATTGCTTGTATGTCTTGCGCCTCTAGATTTTTGAGAACTTGTGGTGCAGAATGCAAATGCCCTCCTCTTATGCTGCTGCTGTCCATGTGAATACTACCAGTACCATCCTCCTGGTCTTGGAAGCAAATTCAAAGACTTTGGGCCTAAAACATAATTGACCCCAAAGTTGGTAGGTGATTCTTGATGATGTTGAATTGTCCCAGCATGGGCAATTAGGCATCGACATGCAATTAAGATGGATCTTGTCTTTAAAATAGTTTATTTCTTTTAAGAAAATACTTTTGATTTGTCGAAGATGTGAAATATTGGCATCATCATTTGTCATATACAGCATCATTGTGCTGATTTATTCATTGAAATGCTTAATAATACCCCGTTTTTATTACATCCTCTGTAATTTTTCCAGGATTGATTCTCACCAACTGGCTATTTTTATTTTTTTTTAATTTGAATATCCGGATCAGCTTGTATGTACCTCAACTAATCTTATGAGCATTGAAATTAATAACCATGTAAATCTCCAATGACCATCATATTAACAACTACAGGATTTGAACCTGAAACCACAAGAAAAGTAAACGTTTTAATCCGAAATTCTTATCATTAAACCACCTTCACCAACTGACTATTTATCATGGCATGTGTTAGCCTGTCAAAAAACTCAAAATCATATTTAAAGTCAGTTTTTTATAATGTTTGGTTGTTGATTTCTAATAAAAAAATATTCGAAATAGTTAGAATAAAAAAGATATCATTTTAGATTTTTTTATTTAAAAAAAAACAAATTTTACTTTAAAATTGCTTAGAAAACATATTTAATTTTTTATTTTTAAATAAAACTTGGTTGTTAATTTCAGGATTACGAGAAATTAGTTAAAATGTGTATAATTTTACCTGAAAAATCCATGTTAAAAACAAAAAAAGAAGAAGAAGAGTAATACGAAATTGGGGTTGGTGAGAAAGAGTTAACAGCATGATGTTCACAAGGTTATATCTCTTATGATATTTGTTTAGGTTTAAGTTTCAAACCCATTTCCTTCGACATTCCCAGCTACCCACTCCTCATGTAGGGTCCATGAACAGCTACTAATATTTTAGAAACCAACCTCCCACCCATCCTATAAAAATCAAGAAATCACTGTATAAATCTTGTCAATGTTTCTTTATTTCTCCTTGAAACTTCGTATGTATCAAAGTTGTGTTTGATAGCTGGCGTGGTAGATTTATATTATAATTTATTTATATCATTGATGAAGTTTAATTCATTGAATCTCAGGATTATTTCGTGGGTAGCTATTTTTATTAAAAGATTTGGATAATGTTTGGTCGTGTTAATTAAATTGGTAAAAATCCAATCAAATTAATTAAATTTTACTAATACAGGTGTAATTATTTTTATTAAAAGGTTTTGATAGAGTTTGGTTGTATTAACTAAATTATTAAAATTTCAGTCAGAGCATTCACTCAAGTTTTACTGATCCATGAGTAGCTATTTTTATTTAAAAATTTGGACAGGTTTTGTCATGCTAACTAAATCATTAAAAATCCAGTTATATCAATCAAACTTTATTAATTTATATTTATATATAGCTATTTTTATTAAAAAATTATATATTTAAAATTTAAAACTCAGGTCTTGAACCGGACTGGCTACCAAACCAAGTCTTAAAACTATGGATGTAACTATTTTTATTAAAAGGTTTTGATGGGTTTCTTCATATTAATTAAATCATTAAAAATCCAGCCAGGTTAATTAAATTTTACTGATTCATGAGTAACTATTTTTATTAAAAGGTTTGAATAGGGTTTGGTCGTGTTAACTAAATCATTAAAAACTCAGTCAGATTCATGGATAGCTATTTTTATTAAAAAATTTGGATAAGGTTTAGCCGTCTTAACTAAATCATTAAAAATATAAACAGATCAATCAAGCTTTACTGATTCAATATCTTATCTGATTTAAATAAAAACTTGGTTTAAATCTGAATCCTGAATGTTTCGAAGAAACTCATGTTTAGCACATAATTAACAAATATGCTTGGAATAACATGACCAAGACCTATCGAGTCGAAAAATATAAAAGATGGTTCGATGAAGGTCACAAGAATGTACTTTATAATCAATAGTCATTATTCAAGTTTTGATTGAAAGAAGATCTTCAAAGATAATATTGTAGTCCGATATGTTTTCCTCAGCAAGAAAAAAGAAGCTTTTCATGGCTTACCTACAAATAATTATTTCATTACTTTCATATTGACCAATTAGGGCTAAAAAAGATACGAGCTAGCATTCCTCCAACATTTCACCTCCAATTTTAATCTTATACCAAACCCAAGCTTAACTTTTTGTGAGAAAGAAATGTTACATTATGGACCTACCAACAAACATATATATATACACCTGCAGTCAAAGGGCATAGTCTCTGCCAAGAATATTTTCAAGCCTATTTGTTTCTTTCTATGATGGAAAAATATTTTTTAAAAAAAAATTAATTTATTTTTAAAAAATTTAATTTTTTAGTATTTGTAAATTGTTTTGATGTTATTTTTAGTGTTTGCAAAAACTAATATTAAAAATATATTTTAAAAAATATTATTTTAATATATTTTCAAATAAAATATATTTTAAAAAATAATTATTATCAGATACAACAAGACCCCACTTGAAAGCCAGTAATAAAAACAACCTTGTGTCCTATGCAAGATCCCAACATGTGAAATGCAATCCAATCAGTGACCAAAACAGCAAAAAATATAAGCAATTTGGAGTTGGTTTTGGCTCTTTGCGTGTGCTCGGACCCTTGAATCCGCGAAGGAGTACAGAAAAGAGGACTCCTCACCTACTCAAATGAATCATAATTTTCTTTAGTGCTTGAGAACTTGACCACTTGCCTCCATGTCCACGATGAACAAACATTATCTTGCTTCTTTTGCAATCAAAAGTAATCCAAAAGGGCTTATTAATCAAATCCATTGACCATTTTATAAGATCTGAGCTTGCATTTTTGCCGACCTAAGTAATGTAATCTAGCTAGCTAACTAGATCATGCACGGCTCTGTAGGATCAAAGCTAGCCACTAACCTCATACCATGAGACATTTTCAACCAACCCTTGTGTCTCTTCCATGCTTGGATCTCTCCCTGTCTCTATAAAATAATATGAATTTAGTGCCAATCTGCCCCGAGAAGCCGCATTTGATTAGTTTCTAATTATTGTTTTCCAATAATTTTAGTTGCAAAGGTCATGGCTTGTTTAATCTATTTGTAGATGTAATTCGGAAATTGTATGCCACGATCAGAGAGTTAAATTAATTATAAGGAATAATTATGACATATAATAGAGGGAATCTTTGTTTGCTCCTATACTTGTTCATGCGCAAGTGACAAAATGGTGTGGCAAGAAAAAATCTATAATATTGGACCCTTTCTACATCACCACATTAATGCAAGATTTTCTCTAAGTTATCCCCATTGGATTTTTTTTATTATTATTATTATTTTAGAAATATCCATTTGGGGGCATGAATTGTATATGGGATGGTGTAAGTTTTCTTGGCATGTATATAGCATTGTTTTATAGCAAGAAAGTTTAACTTTGTCACTCTCCGTTGGACAAAACAGAAATAAAAATATAACAAAATACTTTATCTTGATATAGTAATTAAACACTGGCCGAGAGTTCTGTATGATTAGAATCATCAGCATTAATTTTCTCTTCGAATTTATTTTTCAAATATTTTCTTTCATGGTGTCAAGATATCATGATTTTGGTTAAATTTAATTTATTTCTTATAGCTAAATTAGATAAATAGTAGAGGAGCAAAAAACTGATTAAACTAAGAAAACAAAAAAAAAACTGAAAAAACTTCACTACAAAAAAAAAATCGATTAAACATATTAGAATATTTAAAAAAACTGGCCGATTCAGTTTCGGTTTCATAAGCCTAAAACTGAACCAAAATTAATAAAAAAAACCAACCAGAAAAAAAAAATAAGCCAAATTGAAAAAAACAGAGTCAGATCGAAACCAAACCCATTAGAAATTAAAAAAAAAACTCAAAAAATAATATATTTTTTTGTTTTTAATATAAAATAACTGAATCAAACTGAATTGAACTGAACCAAAACCAGTTGGTTGGATTTTGGTTTTTATTCTAAAATAACTGAATCAAAATTGATTAGTTTGAACTGATTTTTATTCGATTTTAGTTTTTTTTTAATTTAATTTTATTATTTTTTATATAAAAATCAAAATAAACTGAAAATAATCACCTTTAATAAATAAAAATACTTTACTTAATTTTTAATAACGAAAATAAAAAAGTAAAGGAACCAATAACTTGAAACCATTGCAGCAATCACCCTTTTTTTAATTTATGTTCATTGTTTAGCACTACAAGCCCATGGTTAACTATCAAACCACTTAGTTAAATGTGCATGCCATGAGAGATGCATTGGATGTTACATTAACAATGATTTTATCTTCTTTTTTTTATAATAGAAATGCTATGATTATAATTTTATTAATTTTTTATCTCTCAAGAGCTAAGTCCACGGCCCCATTTGCAGATACTTTGTTATTGTCTCTCATTAGGCATTTATTAAGATAAGGATGGGATTTGTTGTATATGATATTTTTTTTATTTGAAAATATATAAAATAATATTTTTTTTGTTTTTAATATTAGTGTGTTAAAAAATATTGATTTAATACTAAAAAAATCTTTAAAAAACGCAGTTCAGTGCTCTCAAACAGCCTCTAAATAGTAATGAAGATGCTATTCCTTGATTAAACAAGTGATTTTTCAGTTCTGCAAATGCAGCCAGAGGAAAAGCAACTGTTTCCAACTTAAAAAAACTGTTTAAAGTTGTTTGATAATTCATTTTCTATATTCAATTTATTGATGTAACCCACGCAACTACCATCATCAATGAATCACTCCAACAAAGCAAATTTGACACTCTCTCTGAAACAAAACTAGAGTGACGCGAGGGGTTCTGTCCTGGTGGTAAAACTAGATATTCATACCCATCATGAATTATATTCTAGTCTTTATCTAATAATTTAGATTTATATATTAAAATATTTTTTTAATATGCTATCAGAGTTTTGATAATCAAACAGTTACAAATTTAAATTTCACCGTTTTTATTTATTTGATAAAAATTAATCACAAAATAGTATTAGCATATACAAATTTCAAGTTTGAAAGACTTTTATTTGAAGAGATGTTTTAGAGAATGTTAGAGAATAATATAAATCATATATTAAGATCTTATTTAAAAGTTTAAATTTTTTAGTTGAGATGGTTTTTTGACAGAAAATAATATGAATCATATCTTAATTAAGATTTTATTTAATAATTTAAGTTTTTGGATTGAATTGGTTTTATAATACAGAAACATGAAATTAAATTTTGTTTTTTTCGAGTTTTAACTTAATATTACATGTTTTTTAAGCCTAGAAATGATCTGTTTTCCTAGATTCCTTGAGCTAGGTGAATAAAATAGGGTTGCTCTCTATGGATCCAGCTTATTATTTGTTCTCGTAGCTCCTTGAATGTGCTGATATTAATAAACTAAACCTAGCGGAGCTTACAAGATGCGCCATGTTCCATGCTCGATCTCCCTTTTATTCCTTCCTCTCCTCTACCTCTCTCTCTTTGTTTATTGATTCTTCGATCGATGAAAGACATGTAACGAATTTCTTAGTTGCTTGGTTATGGAGCCATGACCTAAGTTTTGGTTCGGTTCAGTTTCCTAGCCAAACTGCTGCTAGGTTTGGAGTTGAGTAAAATTTAATTTTACCCTGTGCTTAAGCAATAAAATGTATATGGATGGAAGATGAAAGATGGAGATCTGCTGCCTCGTTTGCACTTATCTTCATGTCATGTGAGTCTTCTAATTTATATGTCAACCTTCTTTCACACGCGGCGGGTCTCCATTGGAAGAAGTACACATAACTTTTTATTGTTATTATTATTTATCAAAATTATGAAAGATTAATTATTCATGAGTGTAGTTGCTGCTTATTAGCACGCGACTTTTCACTAACAAAGAGAGATGCATTAGTATTTGATGTAATTAGTGTAGTGGAATTCTTTTTTCCCAGACTAGCATAGTTTATGGGACGCACAGGACCAAGATCAAGACGTGCAGATGTTACATATATGCACGACTGAAAGCACTAAATTTCTTTGAATCTATTTCTTTGAATCTGACACGTGTAATGCATGTGTTATATGATGTGTTGTATACGCACCAACAATATTATATCATGCGTGTTGTGCGCATTAAAAAGGTTAATAAAGTATTTGTTGTTAATATGTGTGTTACACTTGCTAATAAATAAGTATGTTGTTTTTAGATAACGTATGTAACTTTCTAAAATCTCTAAAAATAACTTTTTGATGTTTATAGATTAGTCTGAAGAGATATTTATATCTTATGGCTCTAAAGGATTTGCCTTCATTCTTTCTTTTCTCTTTTTCAATTGTGTTGGTTAGGGTAAGTTTTTCCCTCACTATGCTATTTGGGGGAAACCTTCACTTTTACACTCTCATTTTCTTCTCTCTTTTTCAATTGTATAATGAAGTAGACATTCAGATCCCATTATTTTTTGTTTTTCAATTGATTTTGTTTGGCTTTATATTTTAAAAATATTTTTAAAAAATTTTATTTTTTATTTTAAATTTATATATTTTTAATATTTTCAGATCATTTTAATACTGTAGTATTATTAAAATTTCTAATTCTCTTACGGTCATCACAAAACTGAATGTCTCCTTCACTATACGAGTAAGGTGTGGAGGTTATAGAACTTGACGTTTAGCTTAGGTTCAAGACATGTTATTAATTGACGTAATCAAGAAACAAAAGATAATGGTATCTATTGTAAGTGAAAATCCAAAAAACAAAATAAGGAGACACTCAAAATGTTCAGTTTGTTATTCATCAAAATCTATCTTGCCAAAAAGATATTGCAACCATGTATATAAATATATTAAAACAAAAAACTCTACTAATACTAAAAAAAAAAAAATAAGAAAAAATTTATCTTGAAATAGTAAAACTAAAAAAGCATAGGAAAAGAAATAAAATTCCTAAATTGAGAAAGAAGAAATAAAAACAATTAAAAAAATATTTATTTTAAAAAACTCATGCATCAATTTTTATAGGTTGGAAGGAACTCATTCTTGAATTTAAACTGTTCATAGAACATAATCTTTTTAGTCAGAGACTATTTTCCTTCATAAAAAATCCAACATAATATTTTTCGAGTAGAACCATCTTGGTTCGAAATTCAATGATCTTTTTATACACACATCATCTCATTATGGATCTTTAACACTTTTATAAGAGTCATCTCATTATAGATTTTTAACATCTTTATATAAACTCTCTCAATCAAATACCTTACCACTAGAATTTTTAACAACAACACATAACATTTAAACATAGGAAACACTTTTGTGATAATCACCCTATTATGGATCCCACCTCTAAAATTTCTAATAACAACTAGGACATATTATCTAATTAATATCATCTAACTATCAAAAATTATTGAGCTATAATGTCAACTAGCATGTTCAAGAAATAAAGGATAACAAGATTTGTTATAAATAAAAACCCTCCAAAGGATAAAAAAAAATGAATAAATAAATAAAATGTCATAATTGTAGAGAGACACCCAAAACATTTAATTTGTATTTATTCAAGATCATTTACCAAAAAGCGTTTACATCTCTTTATATAAAAAAATCTAAAAATATATATTAATACTAGATACAAAAATAAAAATAAGAAAACTTTTCTCTATTTACATATGAAAATAAAAATGGAAAAGAATGAAATTCCTAAACTAAAAAATTTTTAAAAAAAATATGGAAAATATATTATTTTTTTTTTTGAAAATCCCCTGCATCATTTGTCGAAAATAATTAAGATAATTTTAGAGAAAAAAAACTACATAAATTATTTTAAATATATACTAAGAATTATACATACGGTAAATTATACACACACATACGAGTGTAGAAATTAATCTATCGAAACAAAGAATACTCTCACACACACGAGTGTAGAAATTAATCTATCGAAACAAAGAATACTCTATCCACCTTCATATTTGATAAATATTTTTAATTATATCTTCACTTCTTCCTTCATATATAAAAGTAAAAACCTCTCTACACTCGTCTTTAATTATTCGAATAAATCGAACATCAACCTCCATGTAATTAAGTTGTTACAATCAATTAATTTATATCCCTAATTAAATCATATTGCTATTACACCAAATAACATGCCACGTCCCTTGAAAATGACTCTTGGTTGGTAAGTAATTAGGATCTGCTGTGAAGAAAAAGTCAAAATTTTCCCATGTGGATTTTAACCTATGGTTTGACATTAGTGTGGTGAGGCATTCACTTTTCTCTGGTTTTGACATATTTCTCCATTTTTATTGTTAATCATAGAAGATTATTACTTGTATTTCGTTAATTAGACCACTTTACATGTTAATTAAGACCTAAATATTTATTTTTTTAACAAATAAATTTAACACCAATCCCTGTATCTGCTTGAATATGCAATCCAAATCCCAGTTCGTGATTAACAGTTTAAATTAATTTCTTGTAAATTAAAGCCTGCGGGGATATTAAAATGGTTGATTATAAATAAACCTCGATTAATTAAGCATTAGGAGTGCAGGAAAAGGGGTATTAAAGAACTCTAATTGCACACAAATTTTAGATTCATGGTGGTCAAATTAAGATTCCACCTCACAAATTGGACGATAGAAAAGGCCAAACACACCCTATTAATTTGACTTGGATTTCATAATGATGTTTTAAGCAAGCTGCTCTGCACGTTATTTATTTCAAGTCCTGGGGGTGGTTGGTTCAAGAATTGCAAGTATAGTACATGAATCTTGAATTTTGAATATGGAAAATTATGCATATGCCTGCTACCAACCAAGAAATCGGTAATCAATCGTCATCATGATTATAAAAATCAATCACACGTTGGATTTTATTAAAAATGATTTAGTAATTATCTAGTAGGTGATTCAGTGCTAAAAGCTTGAGATCAAGGGATTTACTTCTCATGTGGTTTCAGGTTCGAGCCATATAATTACTAATATAATGGTCACTGAAAGCTTACATAATCGTTAATTTTAGAACCCGTATAATTAATTGAGATACTCGCAAGTTAGCCCGAATATCTATGTTAATAAAAAAAAAGTGTAGTACTAAGCGAGTATTTTATAATCTTACAAATTAATAAATTATAGATAATAAGATAAACAATAAAAATAACTTAGTGTTTGCTATTGTTTTGTTTTTTAAATCGAATGATCCAATTACATTTTCTTATCATAGAATCCAATTAATAATAAGAGGGATTTAGAAAGAATTCTTTAGTTATGTTGTTCAAATTCGATATAGCAATGTTGCCGATTTAAGAAATATTCGAACAACTATGGATTTTAATTTAGATATCCCTCCTCCATTATAATGCTCATATGACAGGTGCATCTCTCTTGACTACATAGCAGCAATTCCCTCTTCTTCCTACGAATTTCCTTTCCCTTGAGAAAGAACTTGTAAGAGAGGGACAAAACATCGTGGTTGCTGCGTTTTCTTGTAATGATTATAGTTACTAGATTGATCTAGTTGGGCGAGCGGGTTGATTCAATAATTATTATTTTAAATTAAGGTATATACTGAGATTGTTTTTGAATTAATTTGAAGATAAACTTATTCAAATTTGAATTGATTCAGTTAAATCTAATTAATTTATAGTTAATTTAATTGAGTCAATTAAATTTTGTTGATTTTATTTGATTTACCCGAATAAACCTGCAACCATTGTTAAAAGAGAAATTAAGAGATTAACCAAACTGGTGAACCCAATAATAGCAGTGAAGCAGCAATCATCTAGGCGAAAGAGATGCTGGAATTTTTATTTATATATTCCTTGTTGGGAATTATGATATGTTGGAACGAATATCCTTTACAGCAGGAAAAGAAAAGGGAAATGATTTTTTTTTTCTTTCAAATTATGATGGTCCACGGTTTTTCTTGCTAGCGACTCCAATTATTCTAATTTAATAATATATCTAAAGAATAATCCATTATCATATAGGAACTCTCATCCTTATTGAATTGAAATATACAGCCGGGATGTTTTTATATTTTAAAAATATTTTTAAAAAATTAAAATTAAAATTTTATTTTTTATGCTTCAAATTATTATTTTTTATATTTTTAGATTGTTTGATATACAGATGAAAAAATATTTTTAAAAAAAATAAAAAAATATTATTTCAATGCATCTCTAAGCAGTGAAAAATATTTTAAAAAACAATCGTTATCACAATAACCCAATAACTCAAGTTTTCAAGTGAGGTTATAGGATATGATCTATATTATTTTCTAACACCCTCCCTTAAGTGAGTTTTTTAGGTTTGAAACTTGCACATACCCACATTACCTTATATTTAATTTTTATCAGATAAATGAGTATAGTGAGATTCGAACTTAAGATTATTTGGGCATTAAGACTTTGATATATCGTCAAAGAACAATATCTACCAAATAGCTTAATCTTTTATGTAAGATACCAGAATATAATTTATACCAAACAGGTTCTTGAAATGAAACATGTTAAAAATGGTTCAATTCTACATTGGTTAGAATGAGATTTGAGTTGATAAAATATTTTGCTATATCTATGTTATGTGGTGGTGGATGTTAATTTAAAATTAGAAAATAAATATAAAAAAAACAAATATAAATTTCTTTCACTTAAAATTAGAAAACATTTTTGCATTGTAAAGGTCGTTAAACAAAAATTGCATACTTAAACAAGCATTAGTTGGGTAATTTTCATTACATGGCAATAAAACAATTTCAATTCTGATATTTTTGGTGCACATAAAACAGGAAAAAAGACTATATTTTTTATGTTATATCTCATTTGTTTTTATATGATAGTTTTATCATATTCAATCTAGTTCATCCGTCCAACTCTGTAAATCCATCAAATACATCATTAAATTGCAATAATCACACACACACCAAACACTTGCAAAACGGCTTACAACTTTTATTTCAATTAAAAAAAAAAAAGAGTAGGTAGAGACAAAAAAAAAAAAAAAACAAGAATCTCCATGTTGGCATCATCTTCGACGTCATGTAATGCAAATGCAAATGCAAATTAAAGTTAATAATAGTCGAAGGTAGGTGGGATCATGTTTGGTGATCATAGGAAGTGTTCATCATGCCAAACCTCTCAACATAGGCGGTAAAGCAAGCAAGTAATGTCACAACGCTGACTTTTATGTAAAATATGAGAATAATTATTATATATATAAATAAATAAATAAATAAAATCATATGTACCGTGTTACCTTGGCTTTTGAGGATGTGTCCATGCTAGTTGCATGCTTTTGTCCAAAGGTTAAAAATCAAACAAATAATTGAAGCTCTTTTAGTTAGGTCTAATTCATGGGGTTAATATAATGCATGGTTAGGGGGTTAGGAGGCAGCATGGACCCAATCTTAACTTTAGCTACTTTTGAAAGAATGGGACCACGTGTGGAACTCAAAATGACTCGTGCTTTCGAACCATGGGTCATGTCAAATAGCTTTGGTTGCCACTATGATTTCCTAGATTTTTTCAACCATATTATTACGTGTCGATATATATATAAAAAAAAAATTGAGACCGGCAGCTTCATTAGAAAAAAAAAAAAAAAACATTTAGGGTGTTGATAAAATAGTCCTATCTTATTAATTATTATTTTTTTAGAAAAATAGATATATATATAAAAAAATCTAAGTGGAGTATTAATATTATTTTTAGTAGGTTATGAATTTTACTCTATCTTTTTATTGTCTTTGTCTCTTTCCTTAAAAACAAATCACAATAAGTAATTACTAGATAAAACAAATCACAATAATTCAAGTTGGATTTTTAGTTAAGTCAAATAAAATTTGAAAGTTCAGCCGGCTAGGTTTTTTAATAAAAACAAAACATTTTTGTGGATACAAGTTGAATTAATAAAAAAGAATATTTTAAATAAAATAAATATAAAAAATAAAAATCAAATATGAAAGAAAAATAAATTAAAATATATGCTTTGAAACCCTGTAGGCTTAACAAGAAAAACAAAACAAAAAAGTTTATTTATACCAAACTAGAAGAATTTTAATCACACACGTCGTTTAATAATAAAGAGATTGTTGTTAGGAGGTAAATACTACATCAAAAATTGGTGTTTAGTCAATGAACGACATTGCACACATCGTCTAAAATGTGTAGATGTAACCCGCAACTATTTTAATAACAAGTGCGTCGTAAATAATATTTTACCCCAACTAAAATACCAAATTGCCCCGGATTCCACCCATAAATTAACAAGAAAAACATGATAGAAAGACGAGAGCGCTTAGACATAATCTTAATAAAAATTGATTCAAGGACAATGCAATTATTTTACTGTGATTTCAAAAGATAAAAGTCTAAACAGGCCCTCCATGGCAATTCCTTCTCTTTTCCTTTTGCTTCAAAAAGTATTATAATCATTTCAAATCGAAAAAAAAAAAGCAAATATCTTTATTACCCTTAATGTCAAGGCCAGTTGTTTTGTTGAGAAGGGTAAAGACAGTGAATCTTCCAAAAATAATGGTCGTGTCTCGTGTGTTCTTACTTAGCATCCAAATATATGTATGAAAGCGAGTAGACAATTCTTTGCAGTAAACAACAAGAAAACAGAGTTGTCTCATCGTTGATGGCCGACAATGACGGGTCTCAGATTGTAATGGTTTTTAGATTTGATTTGTATTTTATTTGAAAATATATTAAAATAATTTTTTTTATTTTTTAAAAATTGTTTTTAATATCAACATATTAAAACAATTTAAAAATAAAAAAAATAAATATTTTTTAATAAAAAAAATCTTTTTAAAAAATTTAAGGGAATGCGATTTTAACCGCTTTTCCAAACGGTCTTGTGCATAATAGAGAAAATTATTTTTTTATTGTATTTGTTTTGCAAAAATATATTTAATTAATATTTTTTTAAAAAAAATTTATATTAAATCATCAAAACAATTTTAAATTCTAAAAAATAATTTTAAACAAAAATATATTCAAAATTATTTGAACTCGAGCCGGAAGACGTTACCAAATAAGGTTTTAGTGTAGATGCATGATGGAGACTTTTATTTTCTAAGATGTTATAAAATTATTTTTTATTTAAAAAATATCAAATTAATTTTTTATATATATTTTTCAATGTTTTTTATATGTTACAAAATACACATTGACCACCCACAGACAAATAATCGAGGAGATTGACATCAGTGACACGTCGTTGGTTGCCTCGTCTTGATGGACCATGCCTGTTTTTTCTGCCACTAGCGTGAACAGCTCTCCTCTGAACTCTCGTCACATTGTTTTCATGGCCACAACTATACAAACATCGTGTTTCTAGAAAAGAAACCTTCAATCAATTCATTTTTTTAAAAAAAACTTTTATTGCAATTTGCAAATGTGTTTATGGATAGGAGTTTAGTAGTGAATTTTTTAAAAATATTTTTATTTTAAAAAAATAAAATAATTTTAATTTTATCATATCAAAATTATTTGAAAATATATACAAAAAATTAATTTAAAATAAAGATAAAAATTAATTTTTTAAAAAAATAATTTTAAAACATAAAAATAAACAAGTCTTAAATAAATAAGGTAAATTCTATATAAAAAAAATTAAATACATCAAATATAATATAACAAAAATAAATATAATTTTAGATTTAATAATTGTAACATTTTAAATTTTGTTAAGAGATTCTACATGCAAGTTCTAAAAGAATTCATCTTACTATAATTAGAGGCTCGGAAAGCACTCAAATTAGAACGTGAAGTTTTTATTTTTGTTATTTTAACTATTCCCCGGTTAATTTTGAATTCTTATTATTTTTTATAACATGCTTTGAATTCTTTTGATTATATCGGTTTTTACTTCTATATAAACAATTTATATGTTTTTTTTTTAATCAAATTATCGAATAAAAACTTTTCAAAATATGAGTTTTTCCTGTTAATTTCTCTATAATTTAATATTGTAGCTTTAGAGTTTAAGAATTCTAATTTCTACCCACAATTTACTATTTACTTTTTCAGTTATCCTTTACTCAATACATTAACAAGTTGATAACTAGAAACTTGGGATAACACATTTGAGAAAACAAAAAAAAAAATAAGTATATAGATAATCAGATTTGTTAGCGTTTGTTGTTGAAGCAAACCAAGAAAAACTAGTATTTGATAATAAATGAAACTTGATTTATTATTTTTGGATCCCATAATTAATTATGTTTAAAATTAAATTTATTAAAAACAGCTCAATGCTGCTTTTCTCAAGTAGAAAGTGAATTATAATTTACTGTTATGTACCTAGATATTTTTTAAAAAATATAATTGGACTAGCTTGCTTATCAATAGAGATTAAATTTCTCTAAAAACACATTATATATATATATATATATATATATATATATATATAGAGAGAGAGAGAGAGAGAGAGAGAGAGAGAGTTCATGAATTTTTCTAAATGATGATCCAAGATTTAAACCCAAACAATTAAGAAAAATAGCAAACCTCTTTAAAAGACAATCCCTTGTAGTCATATGTTTCTCAAATCCATGGCTATCCCAGAGCATCTATGTTATGTTTTAAAATACTTTTTAGGAAAATAAATCATGTAAATATGTGTCAATACTCCTCTGAAAATAATTGCAATTGAAACTCAATTTCTATTCAAATTACAACTAACAGGATGGAATGTTTTGGAGTATGTTTGTTTTTGTAGTAGCTTTTATGGCTGTAATTTTAAAAAAATATAGTTAGTTATATTTAGATAGATGTTCGGTAAAAATTATAATTAAAGTTTATGTGTAACAAAAAATATATATAAAATATTTGGTTATTATTGCTTTTAAAAAATGTTTTTTACTTGGAAATGCATTAAAATATTTTTTTTATTTTTAAAAAATTATTTTTAATATTACCACATCAAAATGATCTGAAAATTAAAAAAAATAATTTAAAATAAATAAATGATATTTAAAAAATATATATTTTTGAAACACAAAAATAAAAATAATTTTATAAAACTCGATTAAAAAATATATAAAAACTGCTTCACAAAATTCAATTTTTTAATAAACCTACAATATAACATATAATTTATTATATTATCATACACCTAACTATATTTTTTATAATGGAAACATAAAAACTAAAGCTAAACAAACGGATTATTGGCCACGGAAAAAAAGTTAAGAAAGAAGGCACATAATCCAAAAAGTCATTATCTTATCCTCCAGTAACATGAATTATGGACAAAAAAACAACAAGAAGTCAATCAATCCATCGACAAGGGATCAAAATTTCCACCATTAAATCCAATCAAAAACCATTTTTTTCAAAAAAGAAAAAGGGAAAAATATTATGGATATATGTGTGTGGTAACGTCACATGTGTGTGAAGTTATCTACTCGATTTATCACATAAATATGCCATTAAAATCACAGGATTGGATCTTTGTTGATCAATATAAGAATTCTCTGTAAAATGTGACAGTGAGGCTCTATTATTTGTTTTTGAGATATGGTTTGGTGTCGTTTGTCTTTTAGCCTTGATTATATATTTAAAAATATTTAGTTAGTCAATATATATTATAATTTTATATGGATTATCTGATTTTTTAATAAAAAAATAGCTAAAAAAATACAATTTGTGATTTTTTTAAATATAATTTTTAAAACTACAGCACCAAAAATTATAGCAATAACAAAATACATGCCGGTAGAAGTCCATGCATGTCTTGTTTTCATGTTCTGCTTGGGAACTTCCAAAAAACTAGACAAGACAGCGGCGGTCAGTTTCATCCTTCCAATGTCTGGTTAAAAAGCTACGGTGGCCGCGACGGAGAGAGCTTGTTTTATACACATAATAATTGACAAACAGTATAGCACCAAGTACGTAACGAAATACTGGTAGTAAATGCCATCTTGTTTGTAGTTGCCACGGGTGGACCATTATCTATCTTCATTTATTTATTTTTAAATAATAAATATAAAAATATATGTTTGTAAAATCAAGAATAAATATATTAAAGTATTTATTTGAGACCGTGATAATTTTATAAAAAATATAATTTATAAAAATAAATTTAAATTTAAGTAAATATTAAAAGATTAAATGAAGAAAACAATGATGAAGAAAAAAGAAAAAGAAAATACAATTATGCAATTTTTTTTTTAAAAAGCCCATCTCCTGTTGAATCCCAGTATATTTAGAGCAGCAAGGTTATTTAAATTGTACTTAGAAATGTTTTAACATTTATGTTTTTATGAAAAAAATTTGATTTGAAGCTATTTTGAATTATTTTTTATGATTTTAATTGGATAAATTTAACATCTTTATGATAGAGTAACATGCTTACACGTGCTCATGATCATTTTCTTTTTTCCATGGAGGGCGTATTTACACTTCATTGCTACGTTGACAAGGAAACAAACTAGATCAGGCTTGTTAAAAATACATTAATAAAAGATTATACTAGCAATTGTATATTTTCAACAAGATTTAAATTATTAAAATTGTGCTAAAACTATATTTTCATATTGTAATTAAATAGAAGAAAATTTTAAAAAAAACTCCTCGCCTCATGAGATGACAGGTAGTTATATGCATTTATCTTTAAATTTTTTAATTTTGCTCTTTACCTAAAGCAACTATTTTAATGATTTGTTGATTATCATCATCTTTACTTCATTTCATTAAACTCGCACTTAACAACTTTTTAATTTTTAATTAATTTTTTTCTAAATATATTTACAATACACCATGGGATCAAACCTCTCTTCCCTTTCCGTATTTTTTTCTATTAAAAAATAATATAAATCATATCATGTAGCCTTACCTAACAACTTAAACTATTGAGTTGAGATAGTTCTTAAACTTGGTATCAAAGTCTTGATGACCAAGCGGTTATTAGCTCGAATTTTACAATCTTTATTTATTTGATAAAAAATCAAGTATAAAATAATGTGAAACTGTGTAAGTTTTAAGACTAAAAAACTTTTACTTAATGAGGTATTTTAGAGAATAATATAAATCATGCTTTCACTCGAAGGAGTGTATTTATACTTTCACTTGAAAGGGTGTGTTATGGAATAATATAAGTCATATTTTGAGACTTTACCTAACAATTTAAATTATTGAATTAAAATAGTTTTTTGATATTTTCTTCTCTTATTTTTCTCCTTGATGGCTCTCTCCTCATCCATAGGGCTTGCTTTTTTATATATATAGTATTAAATCACATAGATGATTGATTATGTTAATTTAGGTGAAAAGATATATTGATAGAATAGAAATTCAATCTTGAAGGTATAAATATAGATTAAAAACCTATATAATTATATTAGATAAAAATAGACCAAATCATTTTCTCTTTTTTTCGCACTATAATCACAATTTCAAATATACATTTAATTTGTTTGCCAAGCATGCTCTCACCTAACAAGTCAATGGAAGTTAGGTGGTGATATATTTCATATACCCATGACAAGGCTAGTAAATAAAACTCCATGTATATATATCTTAAGAACATGTACGTATCAGCCAACCAAAACCATAATTGAAAATTGATGGGCAAGTATAACTAGAGTAAGTAGACAACAAATAGTCAATAGTCAAAATCCTACTATAGAAATTAATATTCTTAATTCACCAAACTAATTTATTTTCAGGAGGGAAAACAAAAAGCTAAAGGGACCAACTCCAACTTTTTTTTATTATCGGTCTTTGTCCATGCCTCTTTTAAATAATCAAGACGGGTATCCAGATTAATTTATATGTATCTTAATTAATTTTATAAATTTTAAAATTAATAATTATATAAACTTTCAGTAACCATATATTATCGAATTCAACTCCATCCTTAGAACACAAAGAAAGGTTTCCCTGCTCTGTCCTGTTATAATGGGCAACAACAACTAGAGAATACAGCCCTGTATGTTAAAGAAAACTTCGTAATTCTCCAAACGTTGATAACAAGGAGTTCTTATAACGTTTTCCTTACAAAGCAGTCCCTGACTTTGCCTGAAATTAAATTTTGTTTCCCTTTTACTTTGTTAGATGATATTGCTGTTCAATAAGACTTTAAAATTTTTTAATTTTTTTTAGATTTAATATTTTTTTTTGTTTTCTAATCATTTTAATATGTTAATGTAAAAAATAAAAAAAAATTATTTTAATATATTTTAAATAAAAATTATTTAAAAATAATTTCTACTAAACAATCTGTTATTACTAATGGTTAGCTAGAAGATTGAGACATGGGAGTAGGTGGGGATAAAGCATGTGAGTTACAATGTTGCTAATTTATGATCAAACCATTCGAACTTATCATATAGGGACCATTTCCTAGAAGTTCATGGTTGGATTAAAAGCTGAAAGGAAGATAAAATATCATATATTAAATCATATATAAATTAAACTAGGGGTTGCTAGCCACCAACCACAGAGTTGTTTTTATTTTTTGGGCGAGTCAACTACCACACTTTGAGGAAGAAATGGGGTTGATTTAGAATAATATAATGTATTTTATGTATTATATACTTATGTATCCTTGTATATTATTTCACACACACACACATATATATATATTAGTAATTTATTATTTTTAAATAATCTCTCACACATATATATATTACAAAGTAAAATAACTCTTTCCATTTTCCATAAAATAATATCGTAAGAATAAATATTACTTGTTGCTGCGAAAAATTACTGGCTCTCTTTTTATGAGCTCCTTTCCAGGTCCTGTATCAAGACAGGCACGTTCTGAGCAGGAGCAAGAGAGGAAGGCTAATAAAATATTATAGGTAAAAAAAAGCTACATAAAAGACAAAGGCAGCTTCCTTGCGCTTTTGGCTCTCAGCAACTGTGGCCCAGAAGCAGTTTCCACGTTGTTAAAATGGTAGATGCCACCATCATAAAGGTAGTAGGTGGGAGCAAAATCTACCTTTCCCCCGCGAAAATTTTGTTTAAGTGAATTCTCGTTGACCTCTTTTCCCTCTTTGACCAGCGATTACTGTTATTAAATCCGGGCTGCCAGGTCCGTGGGAAGACTCGAAACCTGTTCGAATCGAAACCTAACATGGATTGGATTTTAAAAAAGAATTGACATGGTCAAATTTAAGGATATGACGGGTTGATTTATGATCTGATTAAAATTTAATTTGATTTTTTTAAAAAATAATTACTAGTCCTTGGCCGGTTCAAGCTCAAGTCATGAATGTTGTTTAATAACATTGTTGTCTAGTAGCATTTATTCCCGTGTTGAGTTCAGGAGGTTTTTGATAATGATACAAAAACATTGTTTGTTTAAAATTTGAATTTTTTTTATTTATTTAAAATTAATCTTATTAATATTTTTAAAATATTTTAATATACCAATATCAAAATTAAATTTTTAAAAAATTAAAAAAATATTATTTTAAAATATAAATTACTTTAAAATCCACCATTAATAAAGGATGGCCATCAAAAATCACTTTTATAGGTTTCTGATAACGCAATGGGCCACTGCATTGAAAGTTTAAAATAGGGAGACCTTCGAGGAAAAAGAGGGAGTTAATCATGGCTTCTTTTATTTTTAAAGTATTAGGGTGGGATCCCTATCTATTGGTGTGAAAGGTCAATGCCCCTTTTCTTCTTTTTTTTGGTAAAAATGAATCAGCATTTACTTGGTTAACTTTTCAAAATAGATGATGTCAGTGGATTTTTTTTTAATTTTAAAATCGGGATATTTTTAGATTATTTTTTGTTTATTAAAATTAAAATTTTAATTTAATTAATCAAGTTTTGCGAACCGAACCTTTTTATCAACTTAGTGAATCCCTTATTAACTGGGTTATAATAAATTATCCACTTTCATAAAAAAAAAACTTTTGCATAGCATTTTATATGATTTGTTTGAAACCCTAAACATTACCTGTGATGGGATGTCATTGGATTGTTTATTTTATTTTTATAAATTATTGGTGGTCTGGTTTTTCATGCAGAAGACTCTTTTTTTTTTTTTTTTTCTCAAAAAGCTCATCGAATCCTAGATTATTATATCACATAAAGATTTTATTTATTTATCATAATTTTGTTTTGAATTCAACCCTGAATAAAATAATAGTGCATGATACACACACATATATATTGATTGTTAATGTAGCATTTTATTATTGTTGGAGGATAGAAATTATGGGAATAAAAGAAATATGTTTTTATTTTGTTATTGTTTTGAAAATACAAAAAAATCACTGAAAAACCATTTAAAAAGAAAAAGTTATTTAATATCTATTTTTATGTTTTTTAACCAGATATGTCTATGTTATTTATTATGAGATACTAGTTAAATGCAACAAACATGGTTCGTGGATTTGCATGAAGCGTGAGTATTTGGAAATATGATAGTTTCTGTTTTTGGGTGTCTGAATAAATTAAAAAATATATAAAAATATTATTTTAAAATAGTTAATGGAATTACCTTAGTTAGGCAACGGTAATTAAAGTTATGGTGGTAACTGGAATGGGCAACAGTCACTGTAACTACTGGCCGCATAAAAAAGAAAAAACCTCCCTGCCATCAAGAAATCACGTTTACAATTGGCCGCGTATGTAATTTTCGGTTTTGTTTTTTTTTTGGTCTAGTTCATTTTCGTCGTATAGCGTCGCGTCACGTTGTCACTTACTTCTTTTATTGGAAGAAAATAGATATTTTAACATCAAATTATATACCAATTTAATTCAGCGAACAATTTTAATAACAAATTTTCATATATATATATATATATATATCAATATAATATATTCAGAATAATTTAATAAAACAACTTCTTTTGCTAATTTTTCACACGAACTCTCTCGTGTCAAATTTATAAATAATAAAATATAATTTGCAGAAATTTTAAATAGTTAACTTGGTGCGAAAATATTAATACTCAATGTGTAGCGTTTGTATAATATATATATATATATATATATATATATATATATAAACAGATCGGTATAAAATATAATTATATATATAATTACTATACTTGTCTCAAGGTTTAACTTGAAAAATAGTATAATTATTAAGTTACTGGGTTAATTTATGAGTTATAATCTAAACTCATGTTTATTATTTTTATTTAAAATAATAATATTTTAATATTTTTATCAAAAAAATTAATTGTTCTCAATATTCAATTAAATAAATTCACTGAATTAATTTTAAAACTAATTGAAATTAAAATCCAGTCCAAATCAAGTTTTGGATAATAAATTTATCATGTCAATTCACAAGATTTAATAATTATGGTAAAAAATAAAAAAATTCACCACATCAATATTAAAAGGACTTAAAATTAAAATCCAGTTAAGTACAAGTTCTAAATTATAAATTTATTGTGCTAATTCATTGTTACATATTTAATTATTATAATAAAAAACAGATCAATTCACCAAATTAATATTAAAACTAGTCTAAATTAAAATTCAGTTAAGGTCAAGTTATGAATTTATTATATCAATCCGCTGCCGCGAATTGTAGTAAAAAACCACTACATTCCTTTTCAACGTCTATTTACTAAAAACATTCACTTCCCAAAATAAAAAGCACCATCTTAATTAACCTAGCTAGCTTCGGCTCCGAACCTAAAAACAAACACTAACCTCTCATCTGTTGCCTCCGACGGAAAAGGGTGGGTGTGTTTATCCCAATCCCTTCTCCTTGGGACCCACCATGAGCGGCTGTCGCGTGCCGCATAGGGATACTACACACGTGTCATCTAAGCTGTCAAACTCTTTTCATCAATCGTGAGGTTAAATTTGGCATCCATGTCGACCCCACTCCCCCGCCTTTTCTTTCCTCCCCCCCCCTCTCCATTTTTATCGGTCTCTCTTCTCTATAAATTTGACTCGCCGGTTCCAATTACACACCTACTCACTTACCCATAAACTTTCTCTCAGCAGCCTCCCTTCCCGCTCACCGTCGCGCTGCTTTTTTTTGTTTTTTTCTATCAATTTTTTTTTTTGAATATTCTGTGTGTTATCTGATTGTTTTCTTCGTATTCGGATCTCTCAAGTTCCGTTAATCTGAATTCCGGATCTGAATCAGTGGGTTAGTGGTTGATTTTCAGTGAAACTCTGATAAAAATAAAAAACTATTTCTTACACAACAAATAACTATAAAAAAGCTGATAATCCTTATCAGACTGTAATCTTTATACGAATCCAATCCCGTTGGCTTTTCCGAACAATAAAAAGCTTCACTGTTCAGGTTTTTTTTTTGTAAAGGAGAGTAATGTCGGCGGCAGCGAGTTCTGGAGCTCTCCTGCAACCAAAATCGGTGAAAGCTCCGTTTTCTTCGCTTGGCAAATCGTCTTCTCTTTCTCCTTCGCTCAATGTTGCCACAGTAGCATCTGTTTCTCGGCGGAGCGCGAGGGCAAACCGATGTGCTTCGACGAGGAAATCGGTGGTTGTTGAGAGAAAATCGTTTTTGGGAAGTAAAGTGCGGGGGTCTGCTGGATCGGAGAGATTGCATTTTTGGCAGTCGGATGGACCGGGTAGAGAGCCGAAACTTCGAGTTGTTGTCCGGTCTGCATTGTCCGGTGTGCCGGAGAAGCCGCTTGGGTTGTATGACCCATCGTTTGATAAGGATTCGTGTGGGGTTGGTTTTGTGGCTGAATTATCCGGGGATAGCAGTCGTAAAACGGTATGATATTTCAAGATAATTTCTTTTTATTTATTTGTTTAAAGACTTTTATGCACAGGATTGTTTTTCGGTTGTTTTTGAAGGTAAATGATGCTTTGGAGATGTTGGTGAGGATGACACATAGAGGGGCTTGTGGATGTGAGACGAATACTGGTGATGGGGCTGGTATTCTTGTGGCTCTTCCTCATGATTTCTACAAGGAGGTGTCTTTTTTTTTCTTTGCTGTTTTCTATTTTTTTTTTGTTATGGTGAAAATGACTTTACGGTGATATATTTAATGGATTTAATTTCCTTACAATTTTCCCACTATGTTTTCCATTTATAATATTTTTTTACAGAAAAAAAAACTGATATTTCATCTGAAATCATATCTGATGTTTCAAATGCATCCTTGCATCGTTTAGGCTCGGGAATTTAATGAATTCTTGAGAACAACTGTGAAAATCTGCACTTTTGGTTAAAATCTCTTGCCCTTTATGCATGCATAATGTTTTTTTTTTAACCTTGAATTAATAGTTTTACTGAATTTAATTTAAAAAGGAAACTAAATCATGGTGCTGATTTTACTTCAATTTGGTTTATTCAGGTTGCTAAGGATATTGGGTTCGAACTGCCACCACCAGGGGAATATGCAGTTGGCATGTTCTTTTTGCCCACATCTGATAATCGTAAGGAAGAAAGCAAGAATGTATTCAATAAGGTGATTTTGAGACCGTCAAAATTGAAATTAACCTTAACTATTTTTTTTTGGACGTTGTTCCTTAATGTTTTTGATTTTGATGGCAATGAAGGTTGCGGAGTCTCTTGGGCATACTGTACTTGGGTGGCGACCAGTACCAACAGATAACTCTGGACTGGGAAATTCTGCTTTGCAGACCGAGCCTGTCATTGAGCAAGTGTTCCTTACAGCCACTCCTAGGTCGAAGGCTGATTTTGAGCAGCAGGTAGCTTTTTATTCGATTTTTTGTTAAATAGTATATAGCAAAAGAAGTAATTAGCATCACATAGTAATTGTAGCTGTCCATGTTTGAGGTAGAAATTGGGGAGATGAAGAGGAAGAAGGGATTTGTTTCAGGTTCTGAACAATGCAAGTGAGCATTTTTATACCTTCAGGTTCCACAGTTACGTTGTTGATGATTGTTTGCACTGTTTTTGCAGATGTACATATTAAGGAGGGTGTCAATGGTAGCTATTAGAGCTGCACTAAACCTGCAATATGGTGGTGTTAGGGACTTTTATATCTGTTCCCTTTCCTCAAGGTTTGTGTGTCACAAGCTATTTTATATGGTCCTGTCTAATGCTTCTCTTGACAGAATTATCAATTCCTTTGATTGAATTCTGCAGGACGGTTGTTTATAAAGGTCAGTTGAAGCCTGAACAGTTGAAGGGTTACTATTATGCAGATCTTGGCAATGAAAGGTTTACGAGCTACATGGCCCTGGTAAATATTTTATCCTTTCACTTTTCTCCTATTACACTAACACATGCTTCAACAAACAGCATGGGAACCACCGGTAACTGAAGATATGCAAGGTTGAGGAATGACTTCTGAGGCATTGAAGTTGAATGATCTCTTAAGTTCTTCCACTCCCTTGATTTCTATTTGAATTTGGATGCTGAATTGGATGCCATGGGTGAGTTGGTAAGAAACCTCATTGTTGAAAGTAAGAAACTTACTGCAGTGCTCTATATGATCACTTGTTTGAGGTGGAAAATTCCAGTTGGTGTTTGGTCAGGGTAGCTTAAGTTTTGAGTGTTTCTTGTATAGACGCTGCAATAAAAGTTTGTTGAAGTGCCCTGAAGACAACTCTCATGCTTATGGTTTTCAAACCACTTTTACTTTTCATGAATTTAGTGGCTGGATTCTTGAAATAACATTCTTGGTTCCTTTCTTTTGGTTCAGGTACACTCACGATTTTCAACAAATACATTTCCTAGCTGGGATCGTGCACAACCCATGCGTATCTTGGGCCATAATGGGGAAATCAACACGCTAAGAGGCAATGTAAACTGGTAAGCACCCCAACTGAGATAGTTTTGGCCTTGTTTAGTGTCATTGATCTACAATTGCATAGTAATATGCTATTTTATCTCTCTGGAATGATTATGGTTTTTTTTTTTTTTTTTTTTTTTTTTTTTTTGTATGGGAAAGAATATTAACTTCCAATATTGCTTTTCAGGATGAAGGCTCGTGAGGGCCTAATAAAGTGCAAGGAGCTCGGTCTCTCAAAGAATGAGATGAAGAAGCTTCTTCCAATTGTAGATGCTAGTTCTTCCGACTCAGGTGAATTTCTTTTGTTTTGAATTTATAGAGGCTTAAATCAATATAACCAGTGTGTTTACATGTGCCTCTTTGATATCATATTTATATTGACTCGTCTGACTTTTATTTTTTATAATTGAATTGCAGGGGCTTTTGATGGTGTGCTGGAGCTTTTAATTCGAGCTGGGAGAAGTCTCCCTGAAGCTGTCATGATGATGATTCCTGAAGCCTGGCAAAATGACAAGAATATGGATCCTCAAAGGAGGGCACTGTACGAATACTTCTCAGCTCTTATGGAACCGTGGGATGGGCCTGCACTTATCTCATGTAATTGTTTTGAACAATTCATGTGCTCTTCAAATGCTGTCATGTGCAATATTTGATTTGTTGCTTTTTGCTAATTTATTTTATTTTATTTTGTTCAGTTACTGATGGCCACTACTTAGGAGCTACTCTGGATCGCAATGGGTTACGTCCAGGAAGATTTTATGTTACACGAAGTGGACGAGTTATCATGGCCAGTGAAGTTGGTGTTGTGGATATTCCTCCTGAAGATGTCCTTAGGAAAGGAAGACTTAACCCTGGAATGATGCTTCTGGTGGATTTTGAGAAGCATAGTGTTGTAGATGATGAAGCCTTGAAGCAACAATATTCCCTAGCTAGGCCCTATGGAGAGTGGCTGAAGAGGCAAAAGATTGAACTCAGTGACATAGTTGACTCGGTTCAAGAATCTGAGAGAGTTGCTCCAGCCATTTCTGGGGTTGTTCCTGTATGTGTTATACAAACGTTCAAATACTTCATTTTTCCCTCTGTGCATGTGCAAGTCTCATTATAGTTAGATATTTCATCACTTCAGGCATCTGATGACGACACCAGCATGCAGAATATGGGTACTCATGGTTTGCTGGCACCATTAAAAGCTTTTGGGTATGTGAATCTTATGGCTGCATCAACTTTCTTTGAATCTGGAAGCCAATACTTTTTTAAAAGCAGTTTATACTGATTTTGTATAAATCTCATGCAGCTATACCGTTGAAGCCTTGGAGATGCTGATGCTTCCCATGGCAAAGGACGCTACAGAGGCTCTTGGTTCGATGGGAAATGATGCTCCCTTGGCTGTCATGTCTAACAGGGAAAAACTCGCTTTTGAGTACTTCAAGCAAATGTTTGCTCAAGTGACAAACCCTCCAATTGATCCCATCAGAGAGAAGATTGTCACTTCAATGGAATGCATGATTGGGCCAGAAGGTGATTTGACAGAAACAACTGAAGAACAATGCCACCGTCTCTCTCTAAAAGGCCCTCTTTTATCAATTGAGCAAATGGAAGCAATGAAAAAAATGAACTTTAGAGGTTGGCGAAGCAAAGTTCTCGACATAACTTATTCAAAAGAACAGGGTAGGAAGGGATTGGAGGAGACTTTAGATAGGATTTGTGCTGAAGCTCATGAGGCAATCAAGGAAGGTTATACTGTGTTGGTTCTTTCTGACAGAGGTATGACTTCTATTCTTCGATTCACATGTACCAAGGCCTTGTAAACTCATGCAGTTAGAAGTTTACTACAGCATAGTGATCTACATGGGCAGTGAATTAACTTCTTTTGGGTTTTATTTCATGCTAGCCTTCTCATCAAAGCGTGTTGCTGCAAGCTCCCTCTTGGCTGTTGGTGCTGTCCACCAATATCTAGTAAAAAAGCTTGAGCGAACTCAAGTCGGGTTGATAGTTGAATCTGCTGAACCACGTGAAGTGCACCATTTCTGTACGTTGGTTGGTTTTGGCGCAGATGCTATCTGCCCATACCTAGCTGTAGAGGCCATTTGGAGATTACAGGTTGATGGCAAGATCCCACCAAAATCCACTGGCAAGTTCCACACAAAGGATGAGCTAGTCAAGAAGTATTTCAAGGCAAGCAACTATGGCATGATGAAAGTGCTTGCCAAAATGGGAATTTCAACTTTGGCCTCCTACAAGGGTGCTCAGATTTTTGAAGGCCTGGGCCTTTCATCAGAAGTGATTGACAAGTGCTTTGCAGGAACTCCAAGCAGGGTAGAAGGAGCAACATTTGAGATGCTTGCCCGTGATTCACTTCATTTGCATGAGTTGGCATTTCCTTCCCGTGTTCTCCCGCCTGGAAGTGCAGAAGCTGTAGCACTGCCCAATCCGGGGGATTATCATTGGAGAAAAGGTGGTGAGATTCACCTTAATGATCCTCTTGCTATTGCAAAGCTTCAAGAAGCTGCCAGAGGTAATAGTGTGGCTGCCTATAAGGAATATTCTAAACGTGTTCAGGAGTTAAACAAAGCTTGTAATTTGCGTGGGCTTTTGAAGTTCAAAGAGGCAGATGTGAAAGTTTCTTTGGATGAAGTAGAACCAGCCAGTGAGATTGTTAAAAGGTTCTGTACTGGGGCAATGAGTTATGGATCAATATCATTGGAGGCACACACCACACTGGCTCAGGCTATGAACAAAATTGGAGGAAAATCAAACACAGGTATGTTCTGCAAGTCATGAAGTCCTTGTGTCTATCTTTCCATTTTGCAAAAGCACTTATCTACTTGGGGAGAGGATAGCTATGTTTTCACCTTTTTCAAGAACACCTTTTATTCTTTTCGTTTTTTAAATTATAGATCACTCTGTTTGGCTTTTAAATTATAGAATCACCCTGCTTGCTTTTTTAAGTTTAATAACAAGTATTTTTTGGTCTTCCACAGTTGAATTTTTTTTACTAAAATTATGGTTCTGAACTCCTTTTCAATTCTTCTGTCTCGCTACATTTGCTTCATATTTATTTGTTGTAATTTCTTTCTTTCTTGTTAATTTTTCTTCCACTGAAGGTGAGGGAGGTGAACAACCATCTCGGATGGAGCCTCTTCCTGATGGTTCAATGAACCCAAAGAGGAGTGCAATTAAGCAGGTTGCAAGTGGGAGATTTGGAGTGTCAAGTTACTATCTTACAAATGCTGATGAGCTGCAGATAAAGATGGCTCAGGTATTTGTCAAAATCACACATTTTGAAACTGAAACTTCCTGTTTATGTCATGGTCCTGCTGTTGTCATTGTGTGTTCCTATTTCGCCCCTGCTTTCCTGTTGGAACAGAGGTTCCTATTGTTTATGGATTTATGTTCATGGCAGATGATGCTGTGTCTGCAAAGCACCCCTGGGTGCATTGCATCTTTAAGTGATAGCTTTGGCATTTGGTGAGATTAAATATGAACTGAATTTGTTTACTTTTTGTCATTTGATTTAGACTGATTTTTGTGTGCCTTGGATCACAGGGTGCCAAGCCTGGTGAAGGAGGTGAGCTTCCTGGCCACAAGGTCATAGGAGACATTGCAATTACCAGAAATTCTACTGCAGGGGTGGGTCTCATTAGTCCTCCTCCCCATCATGATATCTATTCAATTGAAGACCTTGCTCAATTGATTCATGACCTCAAGGTATGTGCATTTACTGCTTCATGTGCTATGTCCTCGCTTCATATGTTCAACCTGTTGGTCACTCCTGCTTATACCTTTGGCTCTCTCTTTTTGTTTCCCAGAATGCCAATCCAGCAGCCAGAATAAGTGTCAAGCTGGTATCCGAAGCTGGTGTGGGAGTCATTGCCAGTGGGGTGGTGAAGGGACATGCTGACCATGTTTTGATCTCAGGTCATGATGGAGGTACAGGTGCTTCTCGATGGACTGGCATCAAGAACGCTGGGCTCCCATGGGAACTTGGTTTGGCCGAGACCCATCAAACACTTGTTGCCAATGACCTTCGTGGCCGAACAGTTCTTCAGACTGATGGCCAACTAAAAACTGGACGAGATGTGGCCATTGCAGCTCTTCTTGGCGCGGAAGAGTTTGGTTTCAGCACTGCACCCCTTATAACACTTGGTTGCATCATGATGCGAAAGTGCCATAAGAACACCTGCCCTGTAGGCATTGCTACTCAAGATCCAGTGCTGAGGGAAAAGTTTGCTGGAGAACCTGAACATGTTATCAACTTCTTTTTTATGCTAGCAGAGGAGCTCAGGGAGATCATGGCTCAGCTTGGTTTCCGTACAATGAATGAGATGGTTGGTCGTTCAGACATGCTTGAAGTTGATGAAGAAGTTGTTAAGAGCAACGAGAAGCTGGAAAATATTGATCTCTCTTTGTTACTTAGACCTGCTGCTGACATTCGACCTGAAGCTGCTCAGTATTGTGTCCAAAAGCAGGATCATGGTTTGGACATGGCATTGGATAATAAACTCATCAAACTCTCTGAGGCTGCATTGGAAAAAGGTCTTCCTGTGTACATTGAAACACCTATCTGCAATGTGAACCGTGCTGTTGGAACGATGCTTAGTCATGAAGTTACTAAGCGTTACCACTTGGCAGGGCTTCACGCAGATACTATTCACATCAAACTCACAGGAAGTGCTGGGCAGAGTCTAGGAGCTTTCCTTTGCCCTGGCATCATGCTGGAGCTGGAAGGGGATGGCAATGACTACGTTGGTAAAGGATTATCAGGTGGGAAGATTGTAGTTTATCCTCCAAAAGGAAGCCTGTTTGATCCAAAAGAAAACATTGTGATTGGTAATGTAGCTCTTTATGGAGCCACATGTGGTGAAGCATATTTCAACGGGATGGCAGCAGAAAGATTTTGTGTCCGTAATTCTGGGGCAAGGGCTGTTGTAGAAGGTGTTGGTGATCATGGCTGTGAGTACATGACAGGTGGAACTGTTGTTGTGCTTGGGAAAACTGGAAGGAATTTTGCTGCTGGTATGAGTGGTGGTGTTGCTTATGTTCTGGATTTGGATGGGAATTTCAGATCTCGTTGCAATCCTGAACTCGTAGATCTTGACAAAGTCGAGGAAGAGGAGGACATTACAACTCTAAAAATGATGATACAACAACACCAGCGTCACTCAAATAGCCTGCTAGCTAGAGAAGTACTTGCTGATTTTGATAATCTTCTACCTAAATTTATTAAGGTCTTCCCGAGGGATTACAAACGTGTTCTTGCCAACATGAAAGAGGAATCTGCCACAAAAGAGGCTGCTGACCTTGCTGCTAAAGAAGCTGAGGAAGCTGAGGAGCAAGATGAAGCAGAGTTGAAGGAGAAAGATGCTTTTGAGGAGCTAAAGAAGCTGGCAGCTGCATCTTTGAATGGGAATTCCATTCAGGTAAATTCTTTGATAGTCTTTTTTTTTCATGTAAAAGTCTTGTATACTGTTTATCTTTATTAAGGTTCGCAAAATTACTATATTGATGGCAGTTTTAAAAATGGAAGACTCGTTTTGCACAGTTTGTTATATAGTGTATGAAACAAAATTATGATACAACTGAGTTGCATTTGCGTGGATATAATTATTTGAAACAC
Source organism: Populus tomentosa (assembly GCA_018804465.1). Classification (NCBI taxonomy): domain Eukaryota; kingdom Viridiplantae; phylum Streptophyta; class Magnoliopsida; order Malpighiales; family Salicaceae; genus Populus; species Populus tomentosa. The sequence goes on from CM031997.1 coordinate 1,277,016, forward strand.
TACTAGAAGGGGTTATTAGAGTTTAGTGAAAATTGTCCAAATAAGTTGAGCTTATTCATGCTTTATATATGGAGCATATGCAGTTTTATGATTGGTGAAATGGTTTTTGTACATGTTTTAATACGAGACATTGAAATTCACTGAAGGTAGAAGACGGACCTCTGAAAAGGCCTACCCGTGTTAATGATGCTGTTAAACATCGAGGGTTTATTGCTTATGAGCGTGAAGGTGTTCAGTACAGAGATCCAAATATTCGAATGAATGACTGGAAGGAAGTTACGGAGGAGTCAAAACCTGGCCCTCTTTTAAAGACCCAGTCAGCCCGTTGCATGGACTGTGGCACTCCTTTCTGTCACCAGGTAAGCGTTATTCTGCCTTAATCCTGCATATGCACCAGATGTCAATTCTACACTATTTTGAAATGAATTTCTACACCTTATTCTTCTTGATGGTTAATGCAGGAGAACTCAGGATGCCCTCTTGGAAATAAAATCCCTGAATTTAATGAGTTAGTGCATCAAAATCGGTGGCGTGAAGCATTAGATAGGTTACTTGAGACAAATAACTTCCCAGAGTTCACTGGCAGAGTGTGTCCTGCACCCTGTGAAGGTTCCTGTGTTCTTGGCATAATTGATGATCCAGTATCTATAAAGAACATTGAATGTTCAATTATTGACAAGGCCTTTGAGGAGGGTTGGATGGTTCCGCGGCCTCCCCTCAAGAGAACTGGGTATACCTTTTTTTTACCTCGGCATTATGAGTAGAAGCCTTTTATTGCTTAGTTTTTTCATCTTTTGAACTGATCATGGGTTTTTTCATCTTTTGAACTGATAAAGGTTTCTTCTATGCAACTGGTGTCATTTTAAATGTGACATTGATTGAAATGGCGATATCTTATTGGATTTTATACAATTAAAATATTTTTGAATTTATTTTGTATGAGAATATGCTATGTTATATGAGTGAAGAATGTAATGTCATATACCTTCTCTTGCAGGAGACGAGTGGCTATTGTTGGAAGTGGGCCTTCTGGTTTGGCTGCTGCTGATCAACTAAACAAAATGGGTCATTTGGTGACTGTGTATGAGCGTGCTGATCGAATTGGAGGGCTAATGATGTATGGAGTTCCCAACATGAAAACTGACAAAGTGGATATAGTTCAACGGCGTGTTAACCTTATGTCTGAGGAAGGGATCAATTTTGTGGTAAATGCTAATGTTGGAATTGATCCTTTGTATTCTCTTGATCGGCTTCGAGAGGAGAACAATGCAATTGTTTTGGCAGTGGGAGCCACAAAACCTAGGTAAGTCATGAGCAGAAAGCAAATATTAGATGCCATTGTTGGATTCTGGATCCTTGTTAACAACCTTTTTTTTTTTTAGCTGGAGAAGTTTTGGTCTCTCAGGAAGTGATTTTTATTGTTAAGAACATTCTTACCTGCCTGATAGGAATACAATACTTTAATGAAGTGTTGGATGATATGGTTAACTTCAATAATTTTTTTTTGCAGGGACCTTCCGGTTCCTGGTCGGGAGTTGTCAGGCGTCTATTTTGCTATGCAGTTTCTTCATGCAAATACCAAAAGTTTGCTTGACAGCAATTTGCAGGATGGTAACTACATATCTGCAAAGGGCAAGAAAGTTGTTGTCATTGGTGGAGGTGACACTGGAACAGATTGCATTGGGACATCTATTCGCCATGGGTGTAGTAGCATTGTAAATCTAGAGCTTCTACCCGAGCCACCACGAACTAGAGGTCCAGGCAACCCTTGGCCACAGGTACGATCTTTCATTTGGTTGCTGCATGTTGATTTCAACCACTGCCCTCTGGTTTTTTCAATTGTCTTTTTTAGGGGAGGGAGGTGTTGGGGGATTGTTTGGATCTGGATTATATTGTGCTTAATGCTTGTTATTTGTTTTGTTGGTTCATCTTTATGTCCATCGATCTCTTACATAATTTCACGAACTTGGATAAAATTAACATGATCAAAATGCATGCCGGCTTGGGCACCACACCCAAGTATAAGATGCCGTGAACCTGTTCTAATTTGTTTCTGTTGGCAGTGGCCTAGAGTATTCCGGGTAGACTATGGGCACCAGGAAGCTGCTGCCAAGTTCGGGAAAGATCCGAGGTCTTATGAGGTGTTGACTAAGCGTTTCATTGGAGATGAGAATGGGAATGTGAAAGGACTTGAGCTGGTACGTGTCCATTGGGAGAAGGATGCCACAGGGAAATTTCAATTCAAGGAGGTTGAGGGCTCTGAGGAAGTTATTGAGGCTGACCTAGTCCTACTAGCAATGGGATTCCTTGGTCCTGAGCCGGTTCGTATTTCCTTCGTCATCTTCTCCCTTCTTTTAAAAATAAGTGAATATAATCATATCTGATAAACACAAATGTCCATCATGTTATATTTATATTTAAATAATTAAGCACTATAGTAAATTAGAATGTCAAAAAATAGCATTTTATTAATAGAACTATAAGAATTGTAAAAAAGATTGAAAATTCACCCTCAATTCTTTTATACTTGCGCAACAATTCTCATGGTGTTTTTAAAACAGAATGTGGCAGAGAAGTTGGGCTTGGAGCAAGATAATAGATCGAATTTCAAGGCAGAATATGGCCGCTTCTCAACCAATGTGGAAGGGATCTTTGCAGCTGGGGATTGCAGGCGAGGCCAGTCCCTAGTTGTGTGGGCAATATCAGAAGGACGACAAGCTGCTTCCCAGGTGGACAAATATCTCATGAAAGAAGAGGATGCTACCATTAACACCGATCAGGATGACCTTGTCAAGAGGCACCAGGACCTCACCAAGAGACATCAAGACAGCAGCAAGCACACTGTCATGACGTAGACAACCCTTGAATCTTTTTTCTTCTCTTCCTCAGACAGTGCTGAAAAGGGATACACAGGATGCGCATCATTCTAGGGTCAATCATCTCATAGAATGATGCTGTGGAAGGAATAAATTGAAGATCACCAGAATGGTGCTTGGTTCCCTCATGTGAACCCTGGGGACTAGGAAGGATGGAGCAGAAGTGAGAAGAAGTAGCATTGTGCAGCTGGTATAGAAATTAGGATATTTATGGTGCTCATTTTTATTTTTTAATAGCTTTGAACCAGCTTGCTTGAAAATTGTTAAGCTCATTTGGTAGTTGAGGAATAATGTACAGTTTTGTTTCTTCAAATATTTTATGGAAATTTGTGGGAAATTGTTTTGTTCTTGATTGTCCATTTATTTGTTCTCGAGTAACAGATACAAAGGATAACCTTGTGCCTATGGTTTAGCTCAGCTATATACATAAAGAAGTGCAGACTTCAATTGAATTCGATTTGCTATGGCAGAGTTGAAACTATGCTGCCTTCAATTTAGAGGATGGATTGGAGAGCTCCTCCGTGTTCCATTGATGGCCTGCGGCGGGCCAAGTTTTTCCGGATGTAAGAAACTGGTGAAGGCAATGCTAGGATTTTTATAGAAGTTTCCTATAAAAGTAAAAGAAAGAGATTAAAAAGCAATCAGGAATCTTACAACTTGAGCTACAAGAATCTAATTTTTAATTAATTTAATATTAAAAAATGAAATAATTTTTTTTTTAAAACTTATCAAAATATAAAACAAGAATTATGCAATGAAATAAAAAAAATTAAATTTATAAATTATCTAAAATAAAAAAATAATAATCAAGATAACCAAGATTAAATTAAAAGATGGTAAAATTAAAAATAATTTTTAATTTGAAATATTTTTTCAAATAAAAAATCACAGTTAAAAATACAAGGATTAAATTTGAAGAGATTAAGTCAAAGGGTTATTGTGATTTTTGTAGGGGTAACAGACATATTGAGATGGAGAAGAGATAAATAAAGGAAAAAAAAATCAAACTAACTCCAAATCAAACAAAACCACTATATATATGCTACCTAGAAAGAAAAGAATGCTAAGATGAATTGAATGATATGGTGTGACAATGGTTATTGAAGGGCTACATTATTTGTTTGAGGGGTAGTGTGTAAATTCAGGTGTAGAGAGAAAAATAAAAGGAAAAAAAAGAAAATCAAACTAAATCATATTGGAAGTAATTACAATGTATACATTGTCTAAAAAGAAACAAGAATGTCGAAATGAATTGAATGATAATGCAGAACAATGATTTTTACCATCAAAATCAGCTACATGTTTCATTTAAAAATGATAAAGCAGTTCACGCGTGCAATGTACATCTCAATAATTTTTTTTATTTATATCTTTTAATCAAAATATCACATTATCTCTATGACTAAATAATTATTATAAAATTACAAACAAGTCCCTATAGCCCTGCTTTGAAAAATTTGATTTTAAGAATAATATAATAATTCCACTATGCTTAAAAAAGTGAAACACAAAAAATGCTCCTGGACCATAGTTAAAGCATTTTTTTTTACTAAGGGTATTCAAATAATTTCACTATAAAATTGCAAAAATACCAACATACCTCTTAATAATTATAGAATGACGAATTGATGCCCTGAAAAAACCATTTTATCACTTTCAGTCTTTCACTATTCCAATCCACCGTGGATTACACCTTGCCCTTCTTCCATAAGCTTAGAGGTGACGAAAAGATTTGCTTGTTGGACCAGAAAACAAGATGGCGGCGCCGTTCTTAAGCCCCCACTCATGGTACTGTGCATTTGGGCTGAAGAGAAGCTTTGCCCCCCTCGGCAGTATTGGCTGGTGGCGCGGGAAGCTTTATTTGCACAAGCTTGTTTGTGTATAATAGGAATGGTGTTTGCTGAAGAGTTGAGATTGTGAACTGTGCTGGATATGTAGAAGCCAGCTGAGATGGTTTACGGTAAGCCATGAAGCTTGACGGTAACAATGGCAATCTGGAGAAAAAAAGGGTGGATGAAGGTGGCGAGAAAAGGCTTGAAGAAGCATCAGAACACTGTACCACCAGAGCCGTGACCTTGTACTTTTTACCTCTACCATCAACTAATGTATATATATATATATATATATATATATAAGATCATAAATCACATTACCAAGACTAATTTCGAACATCACAGCCTTTGTGGGAATTTAATGCCTGGAATTCTCTTGACTATATAATATAAATGTGTTTCGCATTGCAATAGTTTTTTAAGAAATTAGGGACTAAATTACAATTTACTTCTTGAAAAATTACGTGCTTCTTAATTTATATCTTTCTAGCACGTGGCAGGTTATAGGAGCGGTACGTGTCAACAAAGCAGCCCTGAAACAGCGCCGTGGTCTGTCTTTCTCTCTCTCTCTTATAAAAACGTGATAGGTTTTGTTCTTCACTTTAGCAGATGCAGAGAGAGAGAGAGAGCGAGCTAAACAAGAAACCCAAAAATGGCAGCAGCAAGAAGAATCAATCTGAACCGTCTGTTTTCATCACTAACAGCATCATCATCATCCAACACCATCTCCAAAACTTGGGTCATAGACACAACCCCCGTTAGATCCGAATACACGGACCGAATCGTGAAGCTTGCAACCCAGCAGCTGCCACAAGATGATCAAGATCAAGAAACTGTCAAGAAACAAGAAAAGGAAGAAATAACCCATCAAGATTCTCAAAATGAAGAAGATGATGAAGATGGTGGAGAGTATGTGAATAAAGAGACTGGTGAGATTGGTGGGCCGAAAGGACCTGAGCCTACTCGATTTGGCGATTGGGAACGCAATGGTCGTTGCTCTGATTTTTAGATTTCTTTTTTCCCTTGTTTTTATTTATGCTAGTTTAATTTTGGATCTTGCTAATAATATTGATTGTAGTGATTTTCTGGGTTGTAACCACGAATCATCAAAGTTTACGAAATGGGGTGTCGCTGTTGTTCAATCTTGTTGATTTTTAAATGGGACATGTGGTGTTTTTCAACTCTTTAAGATTGTTGTCATCTTCCTCTAGCCCACATTATTTCGCTTATGAAGAGTGCTGCATGGCTTATTTATGCCGTGTCTGTGCCTGTGCGTCTCTCTAGTCCTCCAAGAGCAGGTGATAAAGCTTATTTGGACAGAATGGGATGTAGGTTACTACTTCTTATATGCCTTCTAGTGGTTATAAATTGTTTCGTTTTTGTATTGTCTTCTGGATGGCTTTAATAGGATTGGGCACTTCTTCATGCAGATTGTTGTTAGGCAAAATATGAAGAAAAAATGCCTTCTTCTGGGTTTTAAAAGGATTGCTACGACTTCTAAGCAGTCTAGTTGTCAAGAAATCTCTGGGAAAAAACTGGCAGCTGGCTGGTGGAAGTTAAATGTAGATGGTAGCTCATTGGGCAATCGGTACGGGCTGGTGCTGGTGGAGAAATTCCAGATGAGCACTTTGAAGGGAGAGTGGTTGCAGACTTCTTGAGGTTGAGTCGGATCCCATGGAGAGGCTGTTGGAATACTTAATTCAAATCCTGCTGATTGCCACACCCGTTTGCACTTGGTGAATGGTGTTGAGCAAGCTATTCAAGATTTTGGAGGGTGGGATGCAACACCAGTTTAAAGTTGGGAACTTTTGTGCAGATTTATATGGCTTGTTCTGGTGCAGTCAAGCATCTCTTCGGGCAGAGTGGAACTCCCCACCTCCTGGGCTCGAGCTAATCCCGCAGGCTGATGCAATGGAGATTGGTGCCCCTACGAGTCATTCTCAATCCATTTCATCCATTTGAAAACTTCAGTTTCATCCATTTGAGGTAACCAATGTGTACTCAGAATCCAATCTGCAAATCTTCTCAAAAGGTATTCAAATATATATGCATTCACGTCCATCCTGCCATAATTGATCTTGGAAGACAATTTACTTGAAAAGTTTCTTATCAATGTCATCTCAGATATGCAAAGATGTTTCAGTCAACCATGTTATGATTGGAAATCTTGATAAGAGAAACACCATCTCGCAAATGCAGAAATCTGGATGGTCGGCGTCCAACACATGATCACCTATTGATTCTATAATAATGATGGATACCAACCATCCTGATTTCGGTAAATTGTAGTTTGAAGTGCCCTCATCCAAAGTTGTTAAACACGACTCGGGCTAGCGGATTGATATGAACTTGAAGCTTGTTCGGTGGTTTTTAGTCGAATTGAAAAGGATATTTACCTAGCTAAAACTCATTCGACCCCACAAAAACGTTTTTAATGATTCAGTTGATTCAATTAAACCTGATTTAAATCTAGTCAAGTAAATATTCTATGAAAAAACAAAACACTATTATTTTAATAAAAGTAATTGATCTAAAAATCTAAAAATCAATCTAATGACATAAGCTTTTTTCGACATCAAACTCCGTTTATATCTACGTAATCGTAAAAATATTTTGCTAGCTCGGCAAGGTCAATCATGGCTTTACAAATCATGGTAGAATTTGTATCCACGAGTCAAGAAGCGATCATTTTCTCCATATCTAATCGATTGAAATAAGCAATCACAGCTTTTTCCTACATGTAAATCCTATATGACAGTAGAGAAAATGAAGCATCATACATGGCAATTTGTTTGAATCCTTGGTTCTGTTATGATTTAACGACAGGGTTGACTTAGATTTTTTTATTACAAAAGATGTCCTGGTAGACTTGTTCCTTCTATGTGGTTGTGTGATTAAGTTCCAACATTACAGCATGTGGAACCTGCACTAGTATCAACCCCCCTCAACTCTTCTCTTTATTAAAATCTTTGCTCTTCATTTGGTCTCTACATATCACAAAGCATCAGATTTTCTCCACCAAAATGGTGTACTCTCTCAAAGACATCTCCTCCATGTCCCTCTTTCTTATAATGATCTCCTATCTAAACATTGCAACAAGTCAAAACCTTTGCTTGAGGACTACTTGTAACCACACCGAGCCAGTGATTCGATTCCCTTTTTGGATTCAAAATCGTCAATCGAAGGCATGTGGTTATCCAGGTTTTGACATATCCTGTGGTAGCTCCAATGAGACCATGCTAGAGCTACACTCTTCAGGAAAATTTGTTGTTCAGGCTATAGACTATGTCACACAAGAAATATGGATTAATGATCAGGGAAACTGCCTTGCCGATCGAATCCTTTCGCTTAAACTCTCTGGCTCTCCTTTTATTGGCCTTTACTATCAATCTTTCACGTTCTTTAATTGCTCATCTTCTGATTATAGGAAATACGGGCTAAATCCAATAGCTTGTCTTAGTGGCTCTACGTACACAGTTTTTGCTACATCTTCTTCAAGGGTTGTAAGTTCTCTGCAGAATGGGAATTCATCCTGTAATTTAATCAGGGTGGTTCCTGTTCCAGTTGACTGGCCATTTTATCAGCAAATTTCGTCCTCGGACCTTAGCGAGGACCTGCATCTCGCTTGGGAAGAACCTGACTGCGGAAATTGCGAGTCGAGGGGTGGACGGTGTGCCCTCAAGACCAATTCTAGTGAAGTTGTTTGCTCAAATCTTCCCCGTCATGGTAATTTGCTTCATACTCTCTATCTGATCTTTGCCTAATTTCTTCCCATATATATATATATGGCCATCATCATGACAATCGGTACCTCCTTGGTATAGCAATTATCTAGTGGTAAGCATGGTAAAATAGCTATAAGAACAAACTTCATCAGGTCAACTCAATCCAAGATTCTGGTCATGGTTTGAGTGAATTAACCGTGAGTTATTCATTTATTCAAGTTTTGATATTTTAAAAATTTTAAAATAAAAATTCTAGAGTATCTTTTTTGAAACCTCTTACATGATATTATTTTTGATAAAAAAAATCAATTCAACCTGACTTAAGTTTTAAATCAGTGAATTACCAGATTAACTTACTATACTGGATTAGGTTTTATAATCAAGGGAATTAAAATAAAAAATATAATTCTAAGAGTTGAAGTACTCAAATTCTATTACATCATGTTCCCAAATAATAATTAAAAAAGATCCCATTTGGGTAGGACATGATCTAAGCTGGTAGAGGCTGACGGAGGTTAGAATTTTTATTTTTGTTTTTGGTTAGTGATTAGGGACTGAAATGTTAAACTCTGATAAATTAGTAAATTAGTTTAGCGTGAGTTGTTAATTAAGTATGATTATTCTTTGATTTATCATTTCGGATTTAAATTCGAGAAAGTTTTAATTTTTTTTTGGACAAATACATTAGGTGCGGAAAGCTACCTAGAAACCAATTGAAAAAAATAAAAATAAAAATCTAATCTTGATTTAAGAAAACTATATATGAACTTAGAGAAAAAACAATATTGTTTTTGGGTTATAATTTGATTTATGATAAAGATAGTATGAATATTTTAGAGAAGCCTCCTGTAATAAGCTTTTTATTTTTTATTAACGTAGATGTTTGGGTTAGCTTGTACGCACCTCGATTAATTCTACGGGTCTTAAAATTAACGACCATGTAAGACTTTAGTAGTCATCATATGAGCAATCACATGGCTCGAACTTGAAATCATAGAAATAACAAACCCCTTATATCTTATTAATCATGGAGATATTGTTTCAAGTTTTGTTTTGCTAAATTTATTTAATAATCATCAACTCATGAACAATTAGAGAGTTGGCAGCTTATCCCTATATATACACCTAGCAACTTATTATCCATATGATATTCTATAGAAAACAGATTAATTAGTTGCATGAGGTTAGCAATTTGGATAATTTAATTAGGGCTAGTGATTGGCTGCCTTGCTAGAGCTGAAGTGTTGACCAATTATTACATATACTATATTTCTCCAAGAATTGGTATGAAGAAATGTATCATCCTCCTCCTCGCTTGAAATGTAATAATTGATATTATAATTGATTATTTAAACACTTTTAAATAACAAAACATAATTTCAACACATCCTTCTTAATTTTCTAGAGGGAGTAAACTTTGTCCTGGGAAAATGAGTGGCAAATGTTTTTCAATCTTTGTTGAGACATGTGTTCTCTTGTTCGTCTCAATTAAACTTGAATAATATCAGAGTTTTTGTGGGAAGCATTAATATTCAATAAAAACAACATTACTCTTCCGAATAGTAGAATTATACCGTAAACTAATCTAGTGGCTACAACATGGTCAGAGTTTCCAAGGTCAGCTATCTATGCCATCACCACAGCAGCTGGAATACCAGGGGCATTAATCCTACTAGGTCTCCTATGTTTCATCTGTGGCAAGGTCAAATGCTGTGATAGAAGCAGCCGCGAATCAGGCGGTCTACCGGAAGTCGATTCCACGGTTGATACAGAATCTGTAGTTATTATTTCTGGGTTGGATGGACCAACAATAGAGTCCTATCCCAAGATAGTCCTCGGCGAGAGCAGAAGGTTGCCTAAGCCCGATGACAACACTTGCTCAATATGCTTGTGTGAGTACAAGCCTAAGGAGACGCTCAAGACAATTCCTGAGTGCAAGCATTGCTTCCATTCTGATTGCATTGATGAGTGGCTTCGGTTGAATGCTTCTTGTCCCATCTGCAGAAATTCTCCTGAAAGATTGCCACCAGCTGAATCTTGATCAAAACTATTGTATCGGGTCACACTCCTTGCTTGCTTGTGTTAGAAACTTAGAATATTAATATTGCATGTAAAGAACTATTGTCCATCTTCTTTTGAAACAGCTGAATCTTGAGAGAGAGGAATCCGGTTCAATCATAACATAGATGATGATGCCTAGCAGGTTATATTTGTAACATTTCCACTAGTTATGAGTCCTTAAGAGATCATTTTGAAGTTTGAAAGCAAAATGGCAAGTCTGATACTTCTGTATGATTGAAAAGTGCACACAGGATTGATCTAAATGACGGAAGAGATCATCTACCTGTGCTGAGTTCTTTAAACACTTCCAGTGGAGATTACAAAAGGGGCGGAAGGTCTCTCAAAAATACAGATTGAGATGCCAGAGGTACAGAGGCAGGCGGATGCCTTTCCAAAGTAAAAAGCAAAGTGAGAATCTGTTGTTTATTTGTACCAGCTATCTGAGGAAGCAGCAGAGGAAGGAAAATCAACGGTTGAAGGTTCAATGAAAGGACGTGGATTTAGCAGTCGAGGAGTGTGCAGGTTTTCAGTAGAAAAATCAAGTAATTAAAATCAAGAGGCAGGTGATACCAGTACAAGTTTTCAGAAAAAAACAAGGGGCATAGGTTGTTGTCCAAATTAATTGCTGCAGTGAGATAAAATATGGAGATTTGTTTTTCTGTTTCAAAAATATATATTTTTAAAAAATAATATATTTTTTTAAAATTTTATTTATTACTATCAAAAATAGATTTTTAAAAAGTAAAAATATATTATTTTAATATATTTTAAAATAAAAAATCACTTAAAAAAAAACCATTACCATGAAACAAGATTCAACATTCAAAGATTGAAAAAAAAAAAGAAATTCAAGGATTCAAGGATTTTTAGTAACCTGTCTTTGATACTTTTTCAAAGTAATCATCAATCCAGCAAGAAATATGTGTACTGATCATGGATTTCCGGTATGCTGTAATGTCACTAGGATCTTTCATGACAATTTTGTCATGCATGGTGATCTAACTCTTCGATACACAGCAGCATAGATTTTTTTGTTCTTCAGTGCAAATATATATATATATATATATATATATATATATATATATATATATATATATATATATATTTTAATGAAATAACAGTCCATGAAGTATTTAGAAAAATAACGGATGATATCTACAACTCATGGCACAAAAAAATTATAAAATGGCATGCAAAAATTAAATTGAGTAGAGAAAAGAGAATAAAAAAGAAAAAAAAAAGGAAAAACTTAGAGGTACATCAAAACTCTAATAACAATATCACAAATATTATTAACAAGATCTTGAATAAATAAATATAATAATATCAAAAAATATTATTAATAAAAACTAGAATGGATTACACGTATATTTCAAAGATGACAAGACTCATTTATTTTTGGATAGCTCATGTGATTCATTTCAGTCATCGTTGATGATTTTTTAAGTCTTATTGGATTTGTTTCGTAAAGATTTTTCTAATAATATCGGTAATATTATTATCGAAGTTTCAGTGAGCCTCTAATATTTTTTTATTTTTTATTTTTTCTCTCTTCTCTCTCCTCGATTTAATTTTTTGCATATTATTTTATAATTTCAGAGAGTTCCATGTAACTCGTGAGTGCTAGTTGTTGATTATTTGTCAATTTCTTTCTTAACTGTGCTAATGTCCGAAGAAACTCCACAGCAACATCAATAAATCTCAACACTTCCATGTTCTTCAACATTAGATATATGTACAATTTCCTTGAACCATTCTGGAACTGATATCCAAATTTGAAAGCAGACGTAGATAAATTAAACACAAGTCACTTTGAACTAACTCTAGTAAACTAAATAATTACTGTTCAGCACATTAATATCAACAGTTTCACTGAAGTTGGCAGTTCGAACAACGTTCCTTTCTTGTCAGAGCAAGATACATGATACCGAGGATAACCAAAGTCGTCTTGTCGCCTGTCTTATGGCTGGACCATGTCTCCTACACCTTGCTTCTTGGCAATGATCCTTAAGTCCAATTCCGTGGCCTACAAGGACCAGCAAGAACAAGCAAAGTGTAATATTTTGGTTGGAAAATACAATAAAGCCCTTGGTGGCTTAAAGAGTAAGTATAAATGATTGAAGGGTAGTGTGGTAATTGATCAATAGTTGATAAATATATAAAAAAAAAAAAAGGGATCTGAATATTGGAAGAACAAACCGTAAGAGAGAAGGGAGGAAGAAGAAGAAGAAGAGAAAAGAAGGGAAAATAAGGGGAAAAGGACAAAAGAAGTAGAGGAAATAAGTAAAAAGGTAAGATTTATGGTTTTAAGTGTATAATATGTTAAATTTCGGTTTTGATTAATTTTTAGAGTTTTGAAGTTTGTATTTTGAGTTAATTGATGAATTAATTTGAAGGTTAGGAGTTGATTATTATGGGTATTTGATTAATTAGTTGATTTTGAGAGATTGAATTGAAGGATAATGATTTTGAGTTATGATTTTGTTTAAATGGTGAAATTGTGTTAGAAATCAGGGGATAACAGTAGGTGATCTGTTGAAATTCTGAGTTTGAGGTTGAAGATGACGAAAATTCAGTTTGGTCCCTCAATTTGTGGAAATTGCAGTTTAGTCCCCGAACTTTGGAAATTTTACAGATTGGTCCCTGGGGCATAAATTGAGGTTCTGAACAGAACTGAGGATGATTTAAGGACAAAATTCCAGTATAATTAATATTTTCAGTTTGGTCCTCCAATTTGACAAATTACGATTTGACCCCTAATATTTTGATAAAATCACATTTTGGACCTTGGGGCATAATTCAAGATTCTGGACAAAGATAAGGACGAATTATGGATAATTTCAGTATGGATATATATATTTACAATTCGGTCCTCAAATTTGGTAAAATTACGTTTTGGTCCCTGTTTTGGAAAATTGTCGTTTTAGTCCCTAAACTCGGGAGATTAAGCCCAGTTTATTTTATGCATTTGTATCTTTTGTTTGATTTATTTTTGAGTATATTTCATATATTTATTGTAGGTTCTCCTAACGATCCTTAATCGGATTTTCGGGTCTTTTGCCTGACATTCCTTTAGTTCAGTATTTTCCGGGTGAGTGGAATAATCTTTAATATGCATATAATATAAATAAATATGTATGTTGATTATACAATGAGTACAACTCTTGAATATTTATATATGTTGCTTTATTTTTCGAGTACTCATTTATTCTTGAATTTGCACTCGCAATCTGTCAAAGTGAATTCTATTTGATATGATATACGTTTCTTTGATTATTCTGTGAATATCTATTATGCCTTGATATGGACTTGTCAGTAACTCCATGCTAACGGAGAGTAGTTAGCCTGTGTGCACACAGTATTCTGTATACCTAGCTGATGAGAGAGGCATCAGCCTGTGGCGATTGATCATCCCACAGTGGTCACCGACGGGTGTCATCTGGTCACCTACGGGTGTCATCTGGTCACCTTCGGGTGTCATCTGATCTCTGACATGTAATCCACTACGTTATGATAATATGCTACGTTATGATAATATGTTTAGTAAGTATATGTATATGTATATGTATATCAAGATAAATCATCTTGCAAATAATATCTGAAATATATGAAATGTATATTAAATGTTATTCCCCTCACTGAGTTGGTTGAACTCACCCTCATTTTTAATATTATTTCAGGTTCTTAGTTTCTGGAACTTTGTTGAGTGTTTCCGCTTCTTCAGTTCTGGTCGGTATGCCTTGCTTGTTCGCAAGGCTTTCCTTTCAGTTTTGATTTGATGTCTTAGACGCTCCACTGTTACCTTGTTTTAATTACATTTGGATTTTGACAATGTAATGAGTATTATGAATTATTATTTTTGTTTTAATAATTATCTTTCGGTTTCATCAGTATTTGAATAATATAATATTTCTGAATATTATATTTGAACAAATTGTTCTTTGATATGTCTGTTCTGAGGCTTAGCGTAGGTGAGGTGTCCTTTCGACACCGCTCCTACGTTGCCGGTCACGGATCCGGGATTCGGGTCGTGACAAAGGTGGTATCAGAGCCTGGTTTTATTAAACCCTCGTAATCTATTTTATTTATTTATTATTCAAAATTTCGTAATAAGTGGAGCATTAGGATCCGTATCGTTTTATTTGTTGTTTTTGAAATTTTGAATTCTCACCAAGCATGTCTTCTTCCTTGTGATAAATATGCATTATTTTTTTTTTTTTTTTTTTTAGAAATATGCCGAGGGCTAAACATGTAATTAATACCGATGATCAAGAGGACATTCCTATCGCTCAGCTTAGGAAGGAGAGGCGCAAAAAGAGAGTTAGAAACCCTTCGCCTCAACCAATTGAAGCAGAAGTTCAGGATGAGGTTGAATTTGAGGGGGCTATGGTCTGGATGTTGGTAAGAACCAGGAGCAGGAATCACATGATAGGGTGTCTTATACTGATAGTGCTTTGGATAAAATTGGACAGGCCATGCAGACCCTGGCTAACCTTTTAACTGAGAAAGAAAAGGAGAAGGATAAGAGTGCATCTTCGACTTCCCATACTGTGCATGGGGTGAAAGTGCCATTGGCAGAGTTCCTTAAGTTGGCACCTCCTACCTTTAAGGGTGTAGATAACTCTGAGGACCCACAACAGTTTTTAGATGCAGTGTGGCGTAGGTGTGAGGCCATGGGGTGCACAGATCATCGTGCAGTGATTTTAGCATCTTTTAGGCTAGAAGGCGAGGTGGCTGTGAACTGGTATGAGTCCAAGAGAGGTGAAAGGGCAGCTAGTTCTCCACCGATGGTGTGGAAGGAATTTTCTGAGATGTTTTTGGAGCGTTTTCTACCTGAAAGTGTGAGGGAAGCTAGATCATACGAGTTTGAGAAGTTGGTTCAGGGTGACTTGACTGTGACAGAGTATGAAGTGGAATTCACGCGGTTGTCCAGATTTGCTGGGTATTTGGTACCGACTGAGGAGAGGAAGATCAAGAGGTTTATTCGGGGTCTTAATAACTATCTATTCAAAGTTATTGGGGCTCATGAGTTTAAGACGTACTCAGCCGTAGTGGATCGTGCCCGAGCTATTGAGGCACGAGAGTTAGAGGATGATTTATCAGTGGGTTCAGTCAAGAGGCCCAAGGTGGCAAATCAGTTCTCTTTTCATCAGCGGTCTGATACAGGTCCTAACAGGGGACAGGGAGGCCGGCAGGGCCAATTAAGTCAGTCAAGGAATTTTTTATCGAGGTCTACTGTCGGGGGAAACAATAGACATAACATGAATGGAGCTGGTCCAACTCAGAGTCGAAGTACTGTTTAATTAACACCACAAGGTTCATATGGGAGGCCTCAATGTCAGTCTTGTGGGTCTAGGCATTACGGCACAATCTGTTATAGGCAGACAGGAGCTTGTTTTGGTTGCGGGCAGACTGATCACTTATTGAGGGATTGTCCGAACAAGCGGTGGTCCAAGCCTAGTGCTTCTGTACCGATTACATCTCCTACTCAGACTCAGTCAGCTAGTCATTCTGTATTTCAGGGTGGTCGTGGAGCTGGTGAGCGTGGCCAGCGGGGCCGTGGAGTAGGCGGTAGGGGTTTTGCGCCAACAAGTCAGAGACAGGCACGGGTTTTTGCCATTACTCAGCAGGATGCCCAGGCATCCAATACTGTTGTCTCAGGTACACTTTTGATATGTTCCTTCGAGGCTAGAGTTTTATTTGACACCGGGGCAACTCATTCTTTTGTGTCATCATATTTTGCTTTAAGGTTTACTAAACAACCTATTTTGTTAGAGAGTCCTTTATGTGTGGCTACCCCTTCAGATGAGGTTATGTTTGGGGAATATGTTTATGTTGATTGTGAAGTTGAAGTGCAAGGTAGAAACCTATTAGGTGATTTGGTAAGTTTGGAAATAGTAGGTTTTGATGTGATACTAGGTATGGACTGGTTGTCAAGGCATCATGCCTCAGTTGACTGTTGGAATAAGACAGTGGTATTCAAGCCTGATGAGGAGACAGAGTTTGCTTTTCATGGAGATGGGTTATCATCTCCATCTAGTATTCTCTCGGCCATCACGAGAAGGATGGTACGAAAGGGTATACAAGGGTTTTTGGCTTATGTGCATGATGTGAACATGGAGTTCCCGGGGATAGAACAAGTTTTGATAGTTAAGGAATTCATCGATGTTTTTCCCGATGACTTACCTGGACTACCTCCCAATAGGGAAATTGAATTCTGTATTGATCTAGATTCAGGAACAAAACCAATCTCTATGGCACCTTACAGGATGGCACCAGCGGAATTAAAAGAGTTGAAGGAGCAAATTCAAGATTTGTTAGATAAGGGGTTTATTCGTCCGAGTGTGTCTCCATGGGGGGCACCTGTTTTATTTGTAAAGAAGAAGGATGGATCAATGAGGATGTGTATAGACTATAGGCAGTTGAACAGGGTCACTGTTAAGAATAAATACCCACTCCCTCGTATTGATGATCTTTTTGATCAATTAAAAGGAGCTCAATGTTTCTCAAAGATTGATTTACGATCGGGGTATCACCAGTTGAGAATTAGAAATGAGGATATTCCTAAAACTGCCTTTAGGACTCGTTATGGGCATTACGAGTTCTTGGTGTTATCTTTTGGGTTAACAAATGCACCTGCGGCTTTTATGGACATGATGAACAGGGTTTTTAGACCGTTTATTGATAAGTTTCTTATTGTGTTCATTGATGACATCTTGGTGTATTCAAAAAGTGAAGAGGAACACGAAGAGCATTTGAGATTGGTGCTTCAAACTCTAAGAGATCATCAGTTGTATGGAAAGTTCTCGAAGAGCGAGTTTTGGCTAGAGAGTGTTGGGTTTTTGGGACATGTGGTGTCTAAGAATGGAATAGAGGTTGATCCACAGAAAGTGGAGGCAGTTAAGCAGTGGCCTAGACCAGTTACAGTATCTGAGATTAGGAGTTTCCTGGGTTTAGCAGGATACTACAGGAGATTTGTAGAGAATTTTTCCCGAATTGCTGCTCCGTTGACGAAGTTGACACAGAAAAGTGTCAAGTTTCAATGGTCAGAAGAATGTGAGAAGAGTTTCCTGGAGTTGAAGGAAAGGTTAATTACGGCTCCAATTTTGACAGTACCTTCAGGGTCTGGTGGTTTTACCGTGTACTGTGATGCATCCAGGATTGGTTTGGGTTGTGTTTTGATGCAGAATGGTAATGTGATTGCTTATGCCTCGAGAAAGTTGAAGAAGCATGAGCAAAATTACCCCACACATGATTTGGAGATGGCTGCGGTAGTGTTTGCCCTTAAAATTTAGAGACACTACTTGTATGGGGAGACATGTGAGATATTTTCAGATCATAAGAGTCTTCAATATATTTTTCAGCAGAAGGATCTGAATTTGAGACAAAGAAGATGGATAGAATTGTTAAGTGATTATGATTGCACGATTCAATATCACCCGGGCAAGGCAAATGTTGTTGCTGATGCTTTAAGTCGAAAATCTATGGGTAGTTTGGCTCATATTCAGGAGGTGAGGAGACCCTTGATTAAAGAGTTACACGGATTGTTAGATGAGAGAGTCAGTTTTGAGATTTGTGAATCGGGAGCATTGTTGGCTCACTTTCAGGCTAAGTCAGACTTGGTAGACCGGATTAAAGTAGCT
Organism: Populus tomentosa; assembly: GCA_018804465.1. NCBI lineage: Eukaryota > Viridiplantae > Streptophyta > Magnoliopsida > Malpighiales > Salicaceae > Populus > Populus tomentosa. The sequence goes on from CM031997.1 coordinate 1,295,153, forward strand.
CAGATGAAGGATGAACAACTTTGCAAAATTCGAGATGACTTGGAGTTAGAGAGAGCTCCGGGTTTTGTTATCCACGAAGATGGTGTGTTGAGATTTGGTTCAAGATTGTGTGTGCCTGAGGTGGATGATTTGAAAAGAGATGTGATGATGGAAGCACACCAAACTGCCTATACTATACATCCTGGTTCTAATAAGATGTATAGAGACTTAAAAGAGTGTTATTGGTGGAATGGTATGAAGAGGGACATTGCTGAGTTTGTATCTCGATGCTTGACCTGTCAGAGGGTTAAAGGTGAGCATCAGAAACCACCAGGGCTTTTGCAGCCATTGTTGATTCCTGAATGGAAATGGGAGAGGATCACTATGGACTTTGTGTCAGGCTTACCTCGGAGTCAGGAGGGTTATGATTCGGTTTGGGTGATAGTTGATCGTTTAACCAAGTCAGCTCATTTCTTGCCAGTAAAGGTGACATATGGGTTTGCAAAACTCGCAGAAATCTATGTTAACGAGATCGTAAGGTTGCATGGTGTGCCCATCTCAATTGTGTCTGACAGAGGTCCACAGTTCACTTCTCGGTTTTGGGTGAAGTTTCAGGAAGCTTTGGGGACTAACGTTCAGTTAAGTACTGCTTTTCATCCTCAAACAGATGGACAATCTGAGAGGACTATACAAATTTTGGAGGATATGTTAAGAGCTTGTGTGATTGACTTTGGTGTCGGATGGAGCAAGTACTTATCTTTGGTGGAGTTTGCATATAATAACAGTTATCAAGCGAGCATTGATATGGCTCCATATGAGGCTTTGTATGGCCGGAAGTGTAGATCACCTGTCTGTTGGTATGAGGTTGGCGAGAGGAGATTAATGGGTCCTGAGTTAATACAGATTACTTCGGATAAGATTAAGGTGATTCGAGATAAGCTTCAAACAGCTCAGAGCAGGCAAAAGAATTATGCGGATAAGAGGAGGCGCAATCTAGAATTTTCAGTGGGTGACAACGTGTTTCTAAAAGTCTCCCCGACTAAAGGGATATTCAGATTTGGAAAGAAAGGAAAGTTGAGTCCTAGGTTTATAGGGCCCTTTGAGATCTTGGAAAGAGTAGGGGTAGTGGCATATCGGCTTGCCTTGCCACCTAATCTATCCTCTATCCATCCGGTATTTCATGTTTCCATGCTAAGGAAGTATATGCCAGATCCATCGCATGTATTAGAAGTTCATCCTGTTGAATTGAGAGATGATATGGTTTATGAGGTGCAACCGGAAGCTATAATTGACCGACAAGTGAGGAAGCTTAGGTCGAAGTATATAGCTTCAGTGAAAGTGAAATGGAAAGGTCATTCACGTGAGGAAGCGACCTGGGAGCTCGAGGATAAGATGCGTGAGGAGTATCCTCATCTTTTCAATAATCTCGGTAAGTATTCAATCTTTTCTATTAAGTTTCGAGGACGAAACTTTTATAAGGTGGGGAGATTGTAATATTTTGGTTGGAAAATACAATAAAGCCCTTGGTGGCTTAAAGAGTAAGTATAAATGATTGAAGGGTAGTGTGGTAATTGATCAATAGTTGATAAATATAAATAAAAAAAAAAAAAAGAGGGATCTGAATATTGGAAGAACAAACCGTAAGAGAGAAGGGAGGAAGAAGAAGAAGAAGAGAAAAGAAGGGAAAATAAGGGGAAAAGGACAAAAGAAGTAGAGGAAATAAGTAAAAAGGTAAGATTTATGGTTTTAAGTGTATAATATGTTAAATTTCGGTTTTGATTAATTTTTAGAGTTTTGAAGTTTGTATTTTGAGTTAATTGATGAATTAATTTGAAGGTTAGGAGTTGATTATTATGGGTATTTGATTAATTAGTTGATTTTGAGAGATTGAATTGAAGGATAATGATTTTGAGTTATGATTTTGTTTAAATGGTGAAATTGTGTTAGAAATCAGGGGATAACAGTAGGTGATCTGTTGAAATTCTGAGTTTGAGGTTGAAGATGACGAAAATTCAGTTTGGTCCCTCAATTTGTGGAAATTGCAGTTTAGTCCCCGAACTTTGGAAATTTTACAGATTGGTCCCTGGGGCATAAATTGAGGTTCTGAACAGAACTGAGGATGATTTAAGGACAAAATTCCAGTATAATTAATATTTTCAGTTTGGTCCTCCAATTTGACAAATTACGATTTGACCCCTAATATTTTGATAAAATCACATTTTGGACCTTGGGGCATAATTCAAGATTCTGGACAAAGATAAGGACGAATTATGGATAATTTCAGTATGGATATATATATTTACAATTCGGTCCTCAAATTTGGTAAAATTACGTTTTGGTCCCTGTTTTGGAAAATTGTCGTTTTAGTCCCTAAACTCGGGAGATTAAGCCCAGTTTATTTTATGCATTTGTATCTTTTGTTTGATTTATTTTTGAGTATATTTCATATATTTATTGTAGGTTCTCCTAACGATCCTTAATCGGATTTTCGGGTCTTTTGCCTGACATTCCTTTAGTTCAGTATTTTCCGGGTGAGTGGAATAATCTTTAATATGCATATAATATAAATAAATATGTATGTTGATTATACAATGAGTACAACTCTTGAATATTTATATATGTTGCTTTATTTTTCGAGTACTCATTTATTCTTGAATTTGCACTCGCAATCTGTCAAAGTGAATTCTATTTGATATGATATACGTTTCTTTGATTATTCTGTGAATATCTATTATGCCTTGATATGGACTTGTCAGTAACTCCATGCTAACGGAGAGTAGTTAGCCTGTGTGCACACAGTATTCTGTATACCTAGCTGATGAGAGAGGCATCAGCCTGTGGCGATTGATCATCCCACAGTGGTCACCGACGGGTGTCATCTGGTCACCTACGGGTGTCATCTGGTCACCTTCGGGTGTCATCTGATCTCTGACATGTAATCCACTACGTTATGATAATATGCTACGTTATGATAATATGTTTAGTAAGTATATGTATATGTATATGTATATCAAGATAAATCATCTTGCAAATAATATCTGAAATATATGAAATGTATATTAAATGTTATTCCCCTCACTGAGTTGGTTGAACTCACCCTCATTTTTAATATTATTTCAGGTTCTTAGTTTCTGGAACTTTGTTGAGTGTTTCCGCTTCTTCAGTTCTGGTCGGTATGCCTTGCTTGTTCGCAAGGCTTTCCTTTCAGTTTTGATTTGATGTCTTAGACGCTCCACTGTTACCTTGTTTTAATTACATTTGGATTTTGACAATGTAATGAGTATTATGAATTATTATTTTTGTTTTAATAATTATCTTTCGGTTTCATCAGTATTTGAATAATATAATATTTCTGAATATTATATTTGAACAAATTGTTCTTTGATATGTCTGTTCTGAGGCTTAGCGTAGGTGAGGTGTCCTTTCGACACCGCTCCTACGTTGCCGGTCACGGATCCGGGATTCGGGTCGTGACACAAAGCAAAGAGAGATCCATCATCAACACTAGTTCAATGGAGCTCCATTTCTGTTCAGTTTACTAATATTGACTTGAAATGCTACAAGGTCTTGGGCCTTGTTGATGTAGATGTTTTTGAAATCAATGCAATTAAAAATTACTATTCGCTGATGTGAGGATGCCATTAGTTTTGTGATTTTCTTTAGGAGCATGAGTTTTCCCTTAATAATAAAAAGAATGCAGAAGCTAATGCCTGCCATGTGCAAAAGCTCAATAGTTTTGAAGGTGGGACTCCATTAGCATTTGAAAAATTTGTTGTCCATGGGAGTTTGGTATAGATAGCTCCCAAGACAAGGGAAGATGGGAAAAAAGTTTCGAAATCAAGCACTATTTTACTGACCATAGAAAAAAGAATATATGTCAGTATTGATGTTGTCAGCATTGGTAACATCAGAAGTTCCAGCTTGCACATGTATACATGCTAAACTTGTATGCCCTAAGAGACAAGAGGATACAGAACCTTTCACTTTCTCAGATGTTTGCAACAAGGATCCTTTTTGCAGGTCTCACAGGCATATCCCTTCTTCTCTTTCTGATACGTCTCCAAGTCCAGATTTGCACATCACAGATTAATCATCTTTGTGCTCCATCTTCTTGTGGTAATCTCCATTACATCAGCTCTCCTTTTCGGCTAAAAGGAGATCCACCAACCTGTGATTAAGCTTTATATGAGCTAGTTTGTGAGAAAAATCAAACATTCCTGCACTTGTATTCAGGAAAATACCTTGTACAGTCCATCAATTACCGTAACTCCATAATTAGAGTTGTCGACGCCCGTGTTAATAAGGACACCTTCTCCTCTCTCCCTCAGCATTCTTTAACGGGAAACAACTTCAGTTGTGAAGACCCTTTTGCTTGGCTTTGATTCACTGAAGAGTCACGTCCGCTAATTATTTTCATGAAGTGTGCAAATCCAGCGAAGTCTCCTCTTTATGCGAACACATCTCCTTGGAACACTCTTATGTTCTAATTACTGATAATATGAAAAAAGTGGAGCGCTTGTGCGGAGTGAAGGTGGTTGCTAAGACATCATTTCCGATAAGATATCACAGAAACATTTCCTACAGGGACATCCGCAAAAGGCTTGTTTAAGGATTTAAACTTGGGTGGTATGGAGCTAAATGTGGTATTTGCAGAGGAAAGGAGAGGTGCCGCATTGAAAACAAAGGTCGTTACTTCAATAGTTTTCTTCTAACAATTTTCTCTGATCTGTTAATTTCATATTCTTATTTGCTGATTTTATTGTATTGTCATTTTGTCTTGCAGATATTGCTGTTGTTGAAGAATTTCTGCAACATCAGAATAACTTCATACAAATAAGACAATCTTACTCAGAAATTAAGAAAATGACCCATGGTTTTAGGGACAGGTTGGGTTAAGGAGACAATCTTACTCAGAAATTAAGCTGACGTTTGGAGCTTTGGAATGTTGTTAATGGAAATGGATGGAAAAAGAAAGAATAAGAATCCGGCGGCAGAGAGTTCCAGCTAAAACTACTTCACTTCCTGGGTTTATAAACAAATAGTAGACGAAAGATTTGAAATCGGAGATGCAGCAGAAGATGAAAAGAAAATAGCAAAGAAGATGATCATAGTCGCATTGTGGTGCATACAGATGAAGCCTATTGATCGTCCTCCAATGAACAAAGTTGTGGAGGTGCTTGAAGAAGAGATTGAAAGCTTAGAATTGCCTCCTGTTGTATATTTTGAAGAGAAGACAAAAGCTATAAATTGTAGTTGCAGCAGAACATATACTTTATTGAATTTCAATACGATTATTTATGCAATAAGGAAAAACAGAATTGCAAGATATTCTCCTAGGAGATCTGATTTTCTGTTACATGGAATGAAAATAGCCTTTAGACTAGCAACAAGAAACAAACTCTACTAACTGAATAACAAACTTAGATTCTGCTGAGATTTTATTTTGCTTCTAGAGTCATTCTTGGTCAACAATTCTCCTCCTTGACTCTGAAGCTGCAAACTCCCAACTTCTGTCTTAAATACTCAAACTTGAGCTTAGGAAGTGCTTTTGTTAAGATGTCTGCATGTTGTTCCTCTGTTTTGCAGTAAAGCAGCTTTACTTCTCCTTCTTGTTGAACTTCTCTAAGAAAGAAAAATTTAATCTTGAAATGTTTTGTCCTGCCATGAAATACTGGATTATTTGAGATTGATATTGCAGCTTGGTTGTCCACAAACAGTTGTGTGCTTTCATTTTGCTTCAGATTCAAATCTGCCAATAGTTTCCTGATCCAAACTGCTTGGTTTGCAGAGGCAGTGGCAGCAACGTATTCAGCTTCTGCTGTAGATTGGGCAACAATTTCTTGTTTCTTTGAGCTCCAAGAAAAAACACCTGAACCAAAACTGAAGCAATAACCAGAGGTGCTTCTCATGTCATCAATATTTCCTGCCCAGTCACTATCAGAGTAACCATGAAGATTGAATTCTCCAACTTGACTGAATTTGATCCCATAATCAGCTGTGCCTTTTATGTATCTGAGAATTCTCTTTGCTGCTTGAAAATGAATTTCACTTGCACAATGCATATATCTAGATAATAGACTTACAACATGCATGATGTCTGGTCTGGTTGCTGTCAAATACATTAGACAACCTATTAGACTTCTGTATAGCTTTTCATCCACTTTTGCAGCTCCATCTTCCTTGCAGAACCTCTCCTTTTGATTCATTGGTGTTGTAGTTGGCTTGCATTGATCCATGTTGAACTTCTGGAGAATTTCCTTTGCATATTTGTGCTGACACAGAAATATTTCATTTTGTGTTTGAAATATTTGCATGCCAAGAAAGAATGTCATCCCTCCAAGGTCTGTCATTTCAAAAACAGACTTCATCTCTTCTTTAAATTTGTCAATTTGCTCTCTACAGCTTCCAGTTATCAGCAAATCGTCAACATAAAGAGATATAACAAGTAACTGTTTTTCAACTCCTTTTACATAAAGAGTAGATTCACTTAGACTTCTTATAAAGCCTAAGTTCTGCAAGTAAGCATCAATCCTGCTGTACCAACTTCTTGGAGCCTGCTTTAAGCCATATAAGGCTTTTTTAAGTTGATATACCTGATTCTCTTTTCCTGCAATAGAAAAACCTTCAGGTTGTTCAATAAAAATTTCTTCCTCCAGGTAACCATTCAAAAAAGCTGACTTTACATCCATTTGATGTAAAATCCAGCCTTTTTGTGCAGCAAGTGCCAGCAGCATCCTTATTGTATCCATCCTTGCAACTGGAGCGAATGTTTCAGAGAAATCCACCCCAAACATCTGAGCATATCCCTTGACAACCAGCCTTGCCTTGTATTTATTCACAGAACCATCAGAATTCAATTTGGTCCTGAAAATCCATTTGACTCCTATGGCTTTTTTGTGTTGAGGTCTGTCCACCAATTCCCACGTTTGATTCTTTTCAATCATCTTTAGCTCCTCCTTCATTGCATCTAACCATTTCTGATCAGTTGCAGCTTCTTCATAATTTGCAGGTTCTATTGCAGCAACATTGCATCTTTGATAAATGTCAACAAGAGTTCTGGTTCCTCTCACAGGTACATCATCTATGTCATTCTTCTGATTTTGATCTTCAATCTGCTTCTCATCTTTCCAATCCCAGCTGTCAGATTCGAAAAACTGAACATCCCTGCTGATGATCACTTTGTTTCTTTGAGGTATATAGATTCTGTAGGCTTTTGCAACAGCACTGTAGCCTACAAAAATCCCAGCTTCAGCCTTCTTGTCCAGTTTGTCTCTCCTATTTTGATGAATATAAGAGAAACATAAACAGCCAAATATCTTCAGATTAATTAGCTTTGGTTTGTACCCAAACCAGGCTTCAAACGGAGTCCTTGTCTGCAGGGCTTTTGTTGGCAATCTATTCAACAAGAATACTGATGTATTAGCTGCCTCAGCCCAGAATTTCTTAGGCAATCCTTTATCATGTAGCAAGCATCTCGTCATCTCCATCACTGTTCTGTTTTTTCTTTCCACAACACCATTTTGTTGTGGAGAATATGGTGCTGTAAGTTGGTGTTCAATGCCTGCATCTTCACAAAATCTGTTAAATTTTTCAGAAGTGTATTCAGTTCCATTATCGGATCTGATTACCTGAATTTTGCAGTTGCTTTGAGTTTCAATCCATGCTTTGAACTTTCCAAATATGTTGGCAACTTCAGCTTTGAATTTCATAAAGTAAATCCAACACATTCTGGAATAATCATCAATAAAGGCAACATAGTACTTACTGCCATTTAGAGATGATGTGCTCATTGGTCCTCCAACATCTGTGTGAATTAGTTGCAACTTCTGTGTAGCTCTCCAGGCTTTGCTTTGTTGAAATGGAAGTCTTGACAGCTTTCCATATTGACAGGCAGCACATGTTGGAAGATCTTTCTCTAATTTGGGCAAGCCTTTCACCATGTTGTTCTTTTCCATGAAAAATAATGCTTCATAACGATAATGCCCCATTCTCTTGTGCCAAAGTAATGAATTATTGACTTCCTTGTGTACAGCAGCCTGCTCTTCTTTAAAATCCAGCACAAAACTCTTGCCTTTCATCTGAATATTGAAGACTTCTATGCCCTCAGCATCTTCAATCACACAACTTTTATCTTCAAACAGCACTTTATAGCCTTTGTCTAGCAACTGGGAAACACTTAACAAGTTTTGATTAATTTCAGGAACATATAGTACATCTGAAATTAATTTAAAACCTGAGTGTGTTTCAATGGCTACTGTTCCTTTGCCTTCTACTTTCAAGTGAGTTCCATTTCCAATCTTGACTTTGGAAATAATATTTCTATCAAGCTCTGTGAAGAGCTTTCCATCATGAGTCATGTGATTTGTACAGCCGCTGTCAATGAGCCAATTTTCTGTGAGTTTATTTGTGGCTAAACATGATACCACAAACAAATGCTCCTCCTGATGTTGATCATCGGCAACTTTGGCTTCAGTTTGTTGTTGTTGAGTCTTGCATATCTTTTCCATGTGCCCTAACTGACCACACTTAAAACAACGTGCATTAGGACTCCACCAGCATTTATTCTGAGGATGATTGTTTTTTTTGCAGTGAGGGCAGGGAGGAAAGCTTTGAATGTTGCTGGTTTTGTTGTTTCTGGTGTTGAATGCAGAACCTCCAAACTTGCTGTTTTGTTTTTTTCTGTTCTTACCATCACGGTTGTTTTGAGATTTGATAAAGAATGCACCCTCTACAGATCTTTCTTGCCTCATCAGCCTCCTTTGCTCTTGTGCTTGTAGTGCATTCAACAACTCAGCCAAGGTAATGCTTGACAGATCTTTAGAATTTTCTAAAGATGAGATTGTTGTCTCAAACTTCTCTGGAATTGTTACTAGAATTTTTTGAACAATTCTAGAATCAGAAAAATCAGTGCCAAGAAGTCTTACATTGTTAACAATGCTGAGAAGTTTGTTTGAATATTCCTTGATTGTTTCTGATTCTTTCATCTTTTGTAACTCAAACTCTCGGATTAAGTTTAGCACCTGCATCCCTTTGATTCTCTCATTTCCTTCATATTCTCCTTTCAGAAAATCCCAGATTTCCTTTGCTGTTTTGAGAGTCATTATTCTGTAGAAAATGGTGGGTGAGACTGCTGCAAACAAAGTTGCTTTTGCTTTCGATGTTCTCTGCTTCTTCTCTTTGTGATTTTTGATTTGTGCAACTGTTGGATTGTCTGACAGAGTTGGCACTTCATATACTTGTTCAACTGCTTCCCATAGATCATTAGCATCAAGATAGGCTTCCATTCTAACAGCCCATACTTGATAATTGATCCCATCAAATACTGGAGGTGCAACTGCAGTAAATGGCATTTCTGTGTTCATACTGGATGTATTGTGTTTAGATGAAAAGTATTTGAAGGTTGTGTTTAGGCTCTCTCAATCTCTCAAGTGTTTGAAGGTTGTGTTTAGGATCTCTCAATCTCACAAGTGTTTGAAGGTTGTGTTTAGGATCTCTCAATCTCACAAGTCCCTCAAGAAAATCAGCTCTGATACCAATTTGTTGTATATTTTGAAGAGAAGACAAAAGCTATAAATTGTAGTTGCAGCAGAACATATACTTTATTGAATTTCAATACGATTATTTATGCAATAAGGAAAAACAGAATTGCAAGATATTCTCCTAGGAGATCTGATTTTCTGTTACATGGAATGAAAATAGCCTTTAGACTAGCAACAAGAAACAAACTCTACTAACTGAATAACAAACTTAGATTCTGCTGAGATTTTATTTTGCTTCTAGAGTCATTCTTGGTCAACACCTCCCAAGCCTGTTCTTTTTCCAGAAGAAAAACCTGTACAGTAGATAGATTCTACAGATGAAACGTGGTCACGCTCTATGCTACTAGACTGTAGAGACTCAGTTAGTTTAATCAGACACTCTGGTTGAATTGTTGAATTTGAAGTGACCCATTTTACCTGAAAAAGTCAATTTTCTTGAGACTGATAAATTGTAGTTTTTGAGCTGTCTTAGAGGCTGTTTCTTTGATCAGTTGCATTGATCAAATGGGATGCATATAATCAAACTTAAATCAAAGTTTCACTGAAGTTGGTATCTAATGAGGAATCTTTTCTTTTTGGTAAGACAGATTTCTTCATTAATTTACAATACTTTGATCCAATGGTTGCATCTTGTCTCTACTCTTCACTGTACTTCATTTACAATATTTGAAGTTTCTGAAGCAGATTGAATTATGATTTTAGTAAGATTCAACAATTGTTACTGGCATGGTCATTGCTGTTAAATAAGATTTTGTTTGTCATCTTCATTTTTGAATTTTTGATGTAGCATTCAAAGATCAGAATCCATGAATAAAAGAAAATTTACACCTGCTAAAGGAGTTGTGTACTGTTGATCATTCCATGGTCAATCTTTTTCAGAGATCACTTCCAATATCCGATGAAGAGGTCTCCCTGGTAAATGTGATTTCATTCTTCCAGGACCTGCCGAAGAAAAAGGGCTAGGAGGCATTGTTAATTTGTCTCCTTCTCCTTCCAACATTTGAACTACAGTATTCATTGAGGGACGCTCCACAGGGTGCCACTGAATGCACCATAGACCAACAATTGTCAGCTTCTTTGCAATTTGTGCATCTCCCTCCTTTTCAATCCGGATTATGAGCTCTTCTCCGTTATCCAGGCTGTTGTAGACCCATTCAGGGAAGTAGATTTGGGTGTTGTTCTCTACTTCTTTATCGACAGTTTTCCTTCCTCCAACCATTTCAAGCAACACCATTCCAAAACTATAAACATCTGCCTTGGAGGACACATTCCCAAAGTTCCTAGAGAAAACCTCAGGTGCAATGTACCCCATGGTTCCTCTAGCTGTAGTCATGGAAACAGCACTCTGATCCTTGGAACATAGTTTCGCCAGACCAAAATCAGAAATTTTTGGACTGAAATTATCGTCTAGCAAGATGTTATGAGGTTTGATGTCGAAATGGAGGATTCGCTGATCACAACCTTGGTGAAGATACTCTATTCCCTTAGCTATGCCAAGAGCAATATCCTGAAGCTTCTCCCAACTAAGAGGAAAGGTCTTGCCGTGTTCTGAAGACACAAATTTCTCTAGTGATTCATTTGGCAGGTAGTCGTAAACTAGAGCTCTTCTAAATCCATCAGCACAGTAACCGACCAATCGAACAATGTTGACATGATGAATTCTTCCCATTGTTCCCACTTCGTTAACGAACTCTTCACCATTCCCTGTTGAATTGTTCAGGATCTTCACAGCTACAAAGATCTCATTAGAAAGCTTTCCTTTAAACACGGTTCCATATGCACCCTGACCCAATTTCTCCTTGAAATCATTTGTAATCCTTTTTATGTCAGCATAGGTGTATCTAGCGGGCTTGAGAGCCTTATAATCTGCCAAAAAAGATTCAACCCTTTTCTGATGTTGTTTTGCTGCTTTGTCGGAGCTGTAGACACGATAGAGCGCAAAGACTACCAGCAGCAGAATAGCTGAACCAACAGTTGTAACTACACAGGAAACATTTCTAGTCAAGAAAAGACATGTTAGATAGTTTAGCAGATGCTAGGCAAGGAAAGAAGCTCAAAATGCCAAATTCGGAGAAATCATACCTGCAGCCACTATCTTTTTTATTATGCCTGCACAAGAAAATGGAACTGTCAGCTTCTCAGCAGCATGACATGACATTCGACACTCATACTTCATTTATCAACACAGTCGACCTACCGACAAAGGGACCGATTTGTTTCCAATTAAGAACACTTTTAAATTTTGAAAAGCTGACATATCCTCTAAATGATCCTAATAAGGAGGGAAAAGGTGAGCAAATCCCACTGTATATCAATACAACAACTCACTAAATAGTTCTGGCTAAAAGGAGATTCTGCCCCCAAACATTCCCCAAGCAACATCCGCAAATCACCAATACCCAAAACAGTGTATGATAAAGCACCACAACCATTCGTCGAGCCACTTCTACAAACCACCGATCCCACAGCCGACAATAATCTCAATTGCCCAAATTTATATCCGTCACCAACATTCACCCGAATCACCATCTCCCAAATTTTTATCCGTCACCAAAATTCACCCCTTGAAGTCCAAACTCCGATTTGACTGTGTAAGTACTAGTAGCTCAAAACAAGAAACTCCATTCCGCCTTAACTAGCTAAACCCTACAAATCCACCCGCATTATACCCAAGACAACTCCCCTCGCAAGATCACCATCTCCTCTAACTAGTCCCCTGAAAACGCCTTCAACTGTTTAACCATTACCAACCTGAACTTTCTCTGTAGAACACTAAATTCCAACAACCAAATTGCAGACCTTCATCCACCTTAATGCCTTGGCCTCAAACAGGAAAACTGAGCTAAAAAACAACTAAAACACCAGCCTTTTGCAAATGAAAGCAACAGGGCAGTTAGACCAGATGCAGCAGCAGGTTGTAGAATATCAATTATCAAAGCCAACAACTAAAAGCACTAACTTATCATATTCCTCAACCATAGATCCATTGGAATGGATCAAAGCAGGATCCAATCAGGAGCAAACTAGACGATGGAAGCTAGAGGTGGGTTTAAAGTGTTTTTGATGGGTATTTCAAGAATTCCAATTAAGAATAGTTAAATCTTATTTTCTTAACTAAACAAATAATCCAACAGCTCCAAAATAAACACTCAATTTGGATTGTCTTCAAATAAACTAAAGCAGAAAGTGTAAGACAAGCTATACCTTCATTTGATTTAGGCTTGTCATAGCATTCAGTCTCGATCCTATCTGTGTTATTCTTCAATCTGCAGAACTTACCCAGTGCACCACAAAGTCCACATGCAGGTCTTGACCAATTCAAATGAAGAATGTTGTCCCTGCTATTTAAATCATCTGGAACCGATGAAAGGTTATACATCTTGCTACAAGAAGTCAGGTCGAAATAAGTAACGATACTACCAGACATAAAGGCATAAATATCATATCCTGGAACACCAAGGCAAGACGTCCATAGATAAGAGTCTCTCTCCCTTGAAGTGCAGTTGAAAAAGTCCAAGTCCCTCTGCAACCGTGCTGCAAATTTGAAAGGAGATGTTGATAAATTGAAGTTCAGGAGCTGCCTTGGAAGACAGTTTTCTGGATCAGTTGCAGTGATCAACTCTGATGCATAATCAATATTCTTGATGTAGAGTTTCACTGAAGTTGGCAGCTCCAACAATGTTTCTTTCCTGTCAGTGCAAGATAGATCAAACCCAGGATAGCCACAGTAATCTGGCTGCTTGCCTTTGATTCTGAACGGGAATCTTATGGCTGGACCATGCTTCTTACACCTTGCTTCTTGGCACATATCTTTAAGGCCAACTCCATGGCTTACAAGGAGTAGCAATAACGAGCAAAGTAAAGAGAGATCCATGTCCATGACTCGGAATATTTTCAGCTCCATGCCCAAACAAATGATCTTATCTTAAAACATCCTTGTTGGTTCGCCTTTATCTCCACTGACTAGCAATATTTCCTTTGACTTGGCTTTATTACTCTATTTGATCAATGCTAGTTTTTGAGCATTAAATTAGTGTTTCTTAATGCCTGCAAGTCTGGATACCATTATTTTTCTTTTCCTTTTGGGTTATGATGCGTAACTGCTAGGAAAAAGGTCAAATATGTCAACTTGAGGAACCAGCTGCTTTTTATTTTCTTTTTCTTTTTAGAGCACGTTAAATTTTATGTTAAAAAAATAATTTATTTTTTAAAATTAATTTTATTTTGGTATTTTTTATTATTTTAATATATTAATATTAAAAATATATTTTTTTATTAAAATATTTTTTTATACATTCCAAAGACTTTGAAAAATAACTAATACTATAATACCAAATATGTTTTTAATAGATAAATTTTTAGATTATTATTATGAAAAAAATAAAAAAATATATTATACGAGTTTGTGGTTTTTTTTTTTATAAAAAATAGTATTCTTTGAAAAAAGATTTTTAACAAAGTAACATAAGTCAAAAACATCTTAGTAAATAAAAATCACGGTTGCTAATAAATTAATTAAATGCATAATGGAGGGACTCAATTAATTAAATTAGTAGTTGAGAGACTCAATTAGTCAAACTACAATAGAACAAGGACCACATCTACAATCAGCCCTTGCATAAAAAATTGGAACCATTCAGATTTGGGTCTCGAACTTTTTTTTTTTTAATTTAATTTTAGTGTATTTAATCTTACCTGTCCCCTTGGCACATATCAGATTCGGAGTACAAGGGTTCAAATGAATAACTTTCAAGACTACAGGGAGCACAAACCGTTCAACACCAAAATAATTTTTTCTTTTTGGTTGAGGTGCACAAGCAAATGCTGGCCAGATGGGAGACTCCATTAGCAGTGATGATATTTCTGCTGAGATATCCAGGTATCCAGTGGAGTTTGGCTTATACGAACCTTTCCAGTTCAGGGGAAAGGTGAAAAACATTTGGAATCAACCTTCACTCTTATCACTCCAAGAGCCAAAAGAATATAGTTCAAAGATTCATACTTTGCACGCATTGATCATATTTATTGAAGGCTTTAGGGTATCCAACAAACTGTGGCTACACTTTGTATGAGGTAACTTGTGGGAACAATCAAATAGTCCTCTACATGTATTCAGGAAAATATTCATCTGAAAAAACGATTATCTAGTATGGAGCATTGTATGATTACTCTGCCTCAGTGATCACTTCCAGAGCTTGATGAAGAGGTCTCCCCGGCATGTTGGCATTCCTTCTTCCTGGACCTGCAGAAGCAAAAGGGCTGGGAGGCATTGTTAATGTGTCCCCTGCTCCTTCCAGCATTTGAACTACAGCATTCATGGAGGGACGATCCACGGGGTGCCATTGAATGCACCAAAGTCCTACAATTGTCAGCTTCTTGGCAATCTGTGCATCACCCTCCTTTTCAATTCTGATTCGCAGCTCTTCTCCATTATCCAGGCTGTTGTAGACCCATTCTGGGAAGTAGATTTGGTTGTTGTTCTCTATCTTATCATCGATAGTCTTCCTCCCTCCAACCATTTCAAGCAGCACCATTCCAAAACCATAAACATCAGACTTGTAGGATACATTACCGAAGTTCCTAGAGAACACCTCAGGTGCAATGTACCCCAAGGTTCCTCTAGCTGTAGTCATGGAAACGGCACTCTGATCCTTGGAGCATAGTTTTGCCAGACCGAAATCAGAGATTTTTGGATTGAAATTGTCGTCTAGCAAGATGTTATGAGGTTTGATGTCGAAATGGAGGATTCGCTGATCACAACCTTGGTGAAGATACTCTATTCCTTTGGCCATGCCAAGAGCAATATCCTGAAGTTTCTCCCAACTAAGAGCGGTTGCGTCGCCATGCTCTGAAGATATAAATTTCTCTAGTGATTCGTTTGACAGGTAGTCGTAAACTAGAGCTCTTCTAAATCCATCAGCACAGTAGCCGACTAAGCGAATAACGTTGACGTGATGGATTTTTCCCATTGTTCCCACTTCATTAATGAACTCTTCTCCATTCCCTGTTGAGTTGTTCAGGATCTTCACGGCTACAAAGATCTCATCAGAAAGCTGTCCTTTGAACACAGTTCCATACGCTCCCTGACCCAACTTGTCCTTGAATTCATTCGTAATCCTTTTTATGTCGGCATACGTATATCTGGTGGGCTTGAAAGCTTTATAATCTGCCAAAAAGTTTTCAATCCTTTTCTGATTTTCTTTCGCTGCTTTGTCAGAGCTGTAGACACGGTAGGCTGCAAAAAATACCAGCAATAGAAGAACCGAACCCACGGTCGCGACTGCATAGAAAACATTTGTGATCAATAAGTCATCAATTTTAGTTTAGAAGTTGCAAGATAAGGAAAGAAGTTGAAAATGCCAGATTCGCAGAATTCTCACCTGCAGCCTCCGTCTTTTTCTTGATGTCTGTAAAGAAAATATATGGTATCGTCAGCTTCTTTAGCAGCATGTATTTGAGAATAATAATCCATGGATTCTATGGAAACCATGACTAATGAGCCTAATTCCAAACATTTATCAAGTAGCCAACCTAATGATATATGGACAGATTTGTTTCTAATTAAGTTCATTTCAAACTTATTTTTATGTTCAACTTGACATGGATACTATATATTTCATCTCTAATGCTTGAAGAACTGACAAGAAAATTTGACTTTCTAAACTAACAAATGACCCAATAGTTCCAAGATGAACAGAAAAATGTGCAAGACAGACCATACCTTCTTTTGATTTTGGCCTGTCATAGCATTCAGTTTCAAGCCCAGCACTGTTATTCTTCCTTCTGCAGAACTTGCCATGAGCTTCACAAAATCCACATTCTGGCCTTGACCAATTCAAATGAAGTATATTGTTCTGCCGAAAGATTTCCCATGGAATTGATGAGAGATTATACATCTTGGTACAAGAAGTCAGGTCGCTATAGCCGATGGAATAAGAGGAATAATAGGCAAAAATATCATATCCAGGACCGCCAAGGCAAGCCAGTTTATGATATGTAGATGCCTTCCATGATGTACAGTTGAAAAATGCATAATCATCCTGCTGCATGTCTTCAAACTTGAAAGGAGATGTAGACAAATTGAAGTTTCTGAGTTGGCTTGGAAGGCAATTATCTGGGTCACTAGCGATGAGCAACTGTGATGCATAGTCAATTTTGTTGACGTATAGTTTCACAGAATTTGGTAGCTGCAACGACGTTTCTTTACCGTCGCAGGATAGCTCAAACCCAGGATAGCCACAGTTATCTGACTGCTTTTCTTTGAGCATGAATGGAAATCTTATGGCTGGACCGTCTTTCTTACAGCTCGCTTTTGGGCACGGATCAGGAAGGAGTTGACCAGGATGGCCAACTCCATGACCTACAAGGATCAGCATCAACAAGCCAACTACAGAGAGATCCATTTCCAGAGACAAGTTCTTTTGCGCTCAGCAGCCCTGCAAATGATGTAGTTATCTTGAGTTTGTAAGTTGTGGTTTTGCTCTTTCGAGTAATTTCTGCATACTTTACTCCATTGACTTAAATGATGTATGAATATTTCAAGAACTGTCATTGTCTTTGTGGAATATATTTTTGCGTGTGAGGTAGTGAGATTGGGATGTGAAATTGCTAGGAAGTCGGAGCCAAATCTGTCACCTCAAGAAAGCATGAAATTGTAACCAAAGGTTAGGAAGAAGTCATAAGTTGTTGCCTAGTTAAATTTTCCATGGATTAGATAAGCAAGAATCCTTCTTCCATCCCAAGAGAAAGCATTAAATTTTGTGTGATTTTTCTTCCATTTTAAGAGAGATCAAATATTTTTTGAAAACTAAAGTACGGCCATCTAAAGCAATACAATGTTCCCATTTAGTGATGATTATTTTATGTCAAGGTTTTGATGTTTTCAAACAAGTTGATTATAAATGACAAACCTCATTAAGCCTCAACACACCTAAATTTGATGTTTTGTTAGTGTTTTCCAACCCCATCTATATTAAACCCCAACACACATAAAAAATAAATTATATAAAATTTCACTTTCAAAATATTATTCAAACCAATAAAATCAAAAGATGCTTCACAATATTTATTATAATAAAAAAAATTCAAATTTTAAATAAATAGTGTAATAATGATATACTCTAAAACATTAAATCAGGCTAAAAGAAAAAACTTTACGAAAATAAAAAAGACATATCAATCAGAAATAAAGAAATAAGAACTCTCAACAAAGTCAATATGCTAGCAGAAGCTAATAACCTAAAAATAATATTAATAAGGAGGGGTGAGTTTAATAAACTCTAGGAGGAAATGATATTTAATATACTTTATAGATATAATAGAGGAATAAAACTAACACACACACACACACATTAAGTATATTAGCATAAAATAATAGAATACATGTTAGATAGCAAATGAAACCTTAAGGTTTTGATAACAAAAAAGGTTTGCGGCTTTAATTACTGTGAGAGGATCAGTCGCCACAAGTTCATGCCTATCTCACCAGCTAGATATATAAATTACTAAAAAACAATGCATAGCAGATAACATAAAATAATACAACTCTAAGATTTGAGACCAAAACTTAATTATGAAACCAATATAGATCTACCCAATCGATTCTAAATATTTTCCAAACTAATCAAACCTAAAAGAACTAATCAACCCTTACTGTTCGGTCAACTAGTTGACCAAAATCATCAACAAAACTGATCGCTCAAAATTGATCAACTAATCAACTAAAACCATCAGGCCAACCAGTTAACAAGTTGATCAGGATTTTAGAATGCCAATCTTTCAGTCTCCTAAACTACATATCCTAAAATAATCTAACATGTTCCTTAAAAACCCATATATCCAGTCCTCATATCAAATCAATTAAGCCAAATTAACACCCTAAAACATCAATTAAACATCTTAAATTGCCCAAAATCATCAAACTAAACCATTGGACTCCATCCTAAAACATCAAGATCTCTAACTTTCACTTCTTCTTTCCTTTTGTACTTCCTCCTTTTTCTTTCCCCCCTTCTTCCCCTCCTCTTCTCTTACGTTCCTACCTCTCAAGAAATCTATTTTCCTCTTTTTTTTTTAATTGATTTCTTCTTTATATTTATCAAAAATATATGAAAAGACCCAAAATATCCTTAAATTATTTATACCCTTAATTATTTATCAAATGGTATAAATGTCTTTTCCAATCCATTGCTTTCAACATATTACAAAATGTATTAATGGAGTCCTTATATTATTAATTTGATCAATTAAGTCGCTGTACTATTTATAAAGACATTGGTGGTGTTTTGATACATGTTCATATTGACTAAATCTAGCTTGGTATTCAATTTGTAAAAGAAAAATAACGATCAGCAAATTATATTTGATTTTTATGAACTTTGAATTATTTAAGAAAATTAAATAATATAAATAACAATAATGTAAAACCCTAAGATATCCCGTAACTAAATTAAAAACTTATCTTTAAATCACTGTTTCTTTTTCTTAATTATTTTAATGGAATTTATGGGATATTTTGATGTTTTTTTTTGTTATTTTAAAATTATTATATCGCTTCCTAGCTTTTTTTTGCCTTTTAAGAACTAAGGATCATGATAGATTTGTAAACATAAAAATGTGTCATGTATCGAGTGTGATGGAAACTCGTTGCTAATTCCATCATGGATGAATGGTCTGATTGCAAACAAAACGAGTATTTAATGGAATTAATGAATTAAATCAGCAGTCAAGGGACTTGATGAGTCAAATTACAACAGTTTAGGGACGAAAAGTAACTATTTCAGAAAATACCTGCAATAATCAAATTTGGGTGTAAGACTTTTTTAAATTCAATTTTATTATATTAATCTCAATTGTCACCCAGGCACATATCAGACCCTCAATTTTACAAGCCTAACAGAGTTAGCAACCCATCCACCTCGTCAGATATGAAAGCACTGGACGCGCGCACAAACAATATTCTGAAGTTGAAGGACCTCGACGACCAAATTCAGAGTAGGGTGAATTTATCCTTGTCAAAACTCAAAGTCCTTGAACTGGATGTTTGGTACTGAACCAGATATCTGGAACAGTCAGTACTATGCTATTTCACGAAGTTGATGCAGAGCAGAAGAGTTTTTCCTCTCTTTTTTTTGGTTGGAATGCACAAGCCAGCAAATGCTGGCCATATGGAAAAGCTCAATATTTTTGATGGGGGACTGCATCAGCAGTGATGATAGTTCTGTTGAAACATTCAAATATCCATTGGAGTCTGGCTCATACCTTTCCAATCCAGGGGAAAGGCGAAGAACATTCGAAATCAACCTTCATTCTTATCACTACAAGAACCAAAGAATAGAGTTCAAAGATTCATGCTTTGTATGCATTGATCATATTTATTGAAATCTTTAGGGGATCCACCAAAATGTGGTTACATCTTATACGAGCTAGCTTGTGAGAACAATCGAGTGGTTCAGGAAAATACTCCAGTTACGGAGACCTCTTTGACCGGCTTCTATTCAGCAATGAACACGCTAAGGATGTCACTGAAGAGTGTAAATCAAGTGAAGTCTCCTGAAAAAAAAAAAACGATTATCTAGTATAGAGCATTGTATGGTCACTCTGCCTCTGAGATCACTTCCAAAGCTTGATGAAGAGGTCTCCCCGGCATATTGACATTCCTTCTTCCTTGACCTGCAGAAGCAAAAGGGCTGGGAGGCATTGTTAATGTGTCCCCTGCTCCTTCCAGCATTTGAACTACAGCATTCATTGAGGGACGATCCACGGGGTGCCATTGAATGCACCAAAGTCCTACAATTGTCAGCTTCTTGGCAATCTGTGCATCACCCTCCTTTTCAATTCTGATTCGCAGCTCTTCTCCATTATCCAGGCTGTTGTAGACCCATTCTGGGAAGTAGATTTGGTTGTTGTTCTCTATCTTATCATCGATAGTCTTCCTCCCTCCAACCATTTCAAGCAGCACCATTCCAAAACTATAAACATCAGACTTGTAGGATACATTACCGAAGTTCCTCGAGAACACTTCAGGTGCAATGTACCCCAAGGTTCCTCTAGCTGTAGTCATGGAAACAGCACTCTGATCCTTGGAGCATAGTTTCGCCAGACCGAAATCAGATATTTTTGGATTGAAATTGTCATCTAGCAAGATGTTATGAGGTTTGATGTCGAAATGGAGGATTCGCTGATCACAACCTTGGTGAAGATACTCTATTCCTTTGGCCATGCCAAGAGCAATATCCTGAAGTTTCTCCCAACTAAGAGCGGTTGCGTCGCCATGCTCTGAAGATATAAATTTCTCTAGTGATTCGTTTGACAGGTAGTCGTAAACTAGAGCTCTTCTAAATCCATCAGCACAGTAGCCGACTAAGCGAATAACGTTGACGTGATGGATTTTTCCCATTGTTCCCACTTCATTAACGAACTCTTCTCCATTCCCTGTTGAATTGTTCAGGATCTTCACGGCAACAGAGATCTCATCAGAAAGCTGTCCTTTGAACACAGTTCCATACGCTCCCTGACCCAACTTGTCCTTGAATTCATTCGTAATCCTTTTTATGTCGGCATACGTATATCTGGTGGGCTTGAAAGCTTTATAATCTGCCAAAAAGTTTTCAATCCTTTTCTGATTTTCTTTCGCTGCTTTGTCAGAGCTGTAGACACGGTAGGCTGCAAAAAAAACCAGTAATAGAAGAACCGAACCCACGGTCGCGACTGCAAATAAAACATTTGTGATTTAGAAGTCATCAATTTAGTTTAGAAGTTGCAAGATAAGGAAAGAAGTTGAAAATGCCGTATTCGCAGAATTCTCACCTGCAGCCGCTATCTTTTTCCTGATGCCTGTGAAAGAAAATTTATGGTATCATCAGTTTCTTTAACAGCATGCATTTGACAATCATAATCCATGGATTCTATGCAAATTAGGACTAATTAGCAGAAATTCCTAATTCCTATCATTTATCAACTACCCAATCTACTGATAACTGGACTGATTTATTTCCAATTAAGATTACTTATACTTATTTTTCTGTTCAACTTGACATGGATACTACATGTTTCATTACTAACACTTGAAGAACTCACAAACAAGTTTGATTTTATAAGTAACAAATAATCCAATAGTTTAAAAGTGAACTGAGAAAGGTGTAAGAAAGACCATACCTTCTTTTGATTTAGGCCTGTCATAGCATTCAATTTCAAGCCTAGCACTGATATTCTTCCATCTGCAGAACTTGCCTTGTGCTTCACAAACTCCACATGCTGGCATTGACCAAGTCAAATTTAGTATGTTTTCCTGCCTCATGACTTCCATTGGAACGGATGACAGATTATATATCTTAGTACAGGATGTCAGGTCTGTATAGCTGATGAGATAATCAGATATATAGGCAAAAATATCATATCCAGGACCACTAAGGCAAGCCAGTTTCTGATATGTATCTCCCTTCCACGATGTACAGTTGAAAAATGCATAATCATACTGCTGCTTGTCTCCAAACTGGAAAGGAGATGTAGACAAATTGAAGCTTCTGAGTTGCTTTGGAAGGCATTTATCTGGGTCAGCTGCAAAGATCAACTGTGATGCATAGTCAATTTTGTTGACGTATAGTTTCACAGAATTTGGTAGCTGCAACAACGTTTCTTTACCGTCGCAGGATAGCTCAAACCCAGGATAGCTACAGTTATCTGACTGCTTTTCTTTGAGCATGAATGGAAATCTTATGGCTGGACCGTGTTTCTTACACCTCGCTTCTGGGCACGGATCACGAAGGAGTTGATCAGGAAGGCCAACTCCATGACCTACAAGGACCAGCATCAACAAGCCAACTACAGAGAGATCCATTTCCAAAGACAGGTTCTTTTGAGCTCAGCTGCCCTGCAAATGATGGTGTTTTCTTGAGATTGTAGCTTGTGGTTTTGCTCTTTACACATATAGTTGACTTGAAATTATTGAATGACTTTCTCAATTTGAAATAAAAAATATATATTATTTTTTTCCGTGTGGGGTAACGATGTTGTGGTGCTGGGAAGAGTCAGGAGTCAAATCTGTCACCTCGAGAAAGCATTAACTCTTGTGACCATAAGATACGGCAAAAATATAGTCAAGTTTGTCAATTTCCACGAAAAAGATGAGCAAGATTCCTTCTTCCATGGTCCATCCCTAGAGGCAGCACTAAATTGATTTTTAAAAAACGTCAAATTATGTGTCTTTTTTCTTCATGAACATGGAGTTTTTATACATAATTAAATATTTAATTTAATTTTTTTTTAAACTTTATTTTATTTTAATTAAAGATTTCTCAATCAATACTATTTAAAAACAAATAAAATATTTTTTATAATTAACTTAGGGTGATGAATCATCTCTTAATCATTCAAATACATTCATATAATTTATACTATACCCAATATTTGACCTTTCATTACCTTAATTAAAATAACATGTTACATGATTAAAACATAATATTCTTTATATAAAATAATTTAATGATCTCAAGTGTAAGAATTATTTACATAACATACTGTCACATGAGTCTTTTCATAAATATAGATAATCTTTTCATATGAAATTCTTATGCAGGTTAATTTAGTGTACATGTCTTGTGACAAACAATTACATATTAGTTCGAGGTATTCCTTATACCTTAGCTTATGAGAATAATTGCTTCTTTTCATAAAAAAGAACATAATATGTACTAGTTTTTACGGTTCTAATAAATATCTAGTATTTAAGAAAACATCAACCATGAACATTTTAGAAACAATACTTTGATGCAATATGAATCTTATAATTATAACAACTTTATAATTTTATTTACAAAATATTTTTGACTTGTGAACTTTATCTTTATTTTAGATTTATTAATATAATATTATATAAATACTAAAAATAAATTAAGCTTTTATTAATAATAAATATATATATTTATATGAATATAATAATATCTTATATAACCCACTGAACTATTAACCAAACGTGAAATGCCATGATCTAATGTTGGCCATATGAAAAGGGTTCCCCATCAGAATTCCTGGAGGGGGTCTCTCACCTTTCCAAACCAACAAGGGGAGTAGGGTAAAAGGTTTGAACAAACTCCACTCTTGTCATTCTTGAAGTTCATATATGCTTTTACTTTATCTGCATTAATGTTCTTTTAGAAATTTTGAGAAATTTAATGGTTTTATATGAATTTAGAAGTAAGAGGATCGTTGTTGTTGTAATGATCTTTGATTTGGCTTTGTTACTGTTATTGAACGAAGGGATTTGCATGAAATTTGAGGAAGATGATGTGTAAAAATCATCAATGGTCCCTGTAAGTTTATAATGATACATTCTAGTCATTGGAGTTTGAATTGTCATGATTTGGTTCTCAAAATCAATGATTGACATTCAATTGGGTCTGCATGAGCAAATCAGATTTATGGATTAGTACTCACAAATAAATTACAGAGTTTATTGGAGCCTAATGATAATATATGATTTGTGACTGGGTCGTATATCATGCATTTTGATGATTATAGATACATGGTAAGTAAAATGCTACAAGGAAATTACAGGGTTTATTGTTTTGTTGAAATTATCTTATGTTCTTATACAGAGGGTGAAGAACTGGTTTGTTCACAGAAACTATGAAAAGGTTTTATACATGCATCAAAGATCGTAGAGCCTCTCACTATCTCTGCAGATGTTTGCAACATGGATTCTCTTCTTCTTCTCCTCCTCCTCCTCCTCCTCCTCCTGCTCCGCCTCCTCCTCCTCTTCCTCCTCCTCCTCATCATCATAAGTTTCCAAGTCCAGACTGGCACTGCATAGATTAGTCACCTTTGTGCTCCTTCCTGTGGCAATATCCGAAATGTAAGCTCACCTTCCCGGCTAAAAAAGGGATCCACCAAGCTGTGGTTGCTCTTTCCAGCATAATTAAGAGTTGCAACTGCAATGTTCATGTTTATCTAAAAGCAAGATACTATAAAATACAACAAAACAACAAACAAAGCCTCAATCCTAAACTGCAAAAAGTTGCTATCCCTGGCTTCTCTATCCGGTCATTTGTTTTAGATGGTAGTAGAATGGGGTAGGGAAAATATGCTAGCTTTCAACTTAATATATCTAACCCACCTAATTATTTTCCTGTTCATGCAGTAGAACGTTGGTTCACAATGATGCTCATTGTTAAGAACTTAAAATTTTTATATTTGAATGCATAAATTCTTTTGATCGCATAATTTCCAGGTGGTAAAAGATGCCAACAGCAACTGAAATCATATCCCTGATGGTTTTACTGCACAGGGGCACTAATTGCTGCAAGGGAAATTTTTTTCTGTCCATTTGTGTTTGCTTTTTTGATTTACACATGGCGAAGGAGGCATACATCAATGTATCAGAATATCGAAGAATTTCTGCAACATCAGAATAGCTTCAGACCAATAAGATACTCTTACTCAGAAATTAAGAAAATAACCAATGGCTTTAAGAACAAGCTGGGTCAAGGAGGCTATGGATCTGTCTACGAAGGGAAGCTTCGTAGTGGAAGTCTTGCAGAAGTGAAGATGCTGGGCAAGTCCAGTGGAAATGGCCAAGATTTCATCAATGAAGTAGTAACAATTGGAAGGATTCACCATGTTAATGTGGTAAGACTAACTGGCTTTAATTTTGCTGAGGGATCAAATTCTTCTTGATGAGAATTTCACTCCAAAAGTCTCTGATTTTGGGCTTGCTAAATTGTATCCAACAAACTACAACACTACAACACTGTCACTCTTGTTGCAGCAAGAGGCACAATAGGATATATTGCACCGGAATTGTTCTACAAAAACATCGTCAGTGTTTCATATAAAGCTGATGTTTATAGTTTTGGAATGTTGTTATTGGAAATGGCTGGAAAAAGAAAGAACACTAATCCAGTGGCAGAGAGTTCCAGTGAAAACTATTTTCCCTCTTGGGTTTATAACCAAATTGTTGAAGAAAGACTTGAAATTGGAGATGCAGCAGAAGATGAAAAGAAAACAGCAAAGAAAATGATTATTGTAGCTTTGTGGTGCACACAGATGCAGCGGATACCATTGTTTTTTCTTGGAGCAGTGAATGTCGTGAAGGGGAACTGCTAAGAAGAAGTCAAACATGGATACATTAAAGAAAAGGGTGGGGGAAAGTGGAGTCAAATTTGTCACCTTTGCATTTTCCACAACTCATATATATGATTTTCTTGATGAATATGGATTTTTTGTTTTTGTTCTTAAAGATGCATCAGCTAACGCTGCCCATTTGCAGGAAATCCCAATAATTTTGAAAGGGACTCCAATAGCATTTTAAAATGCAATATCCATAGGCTTTTTTCTTTTTTCTTTTTTCAATAAATGGATACCTTTCCAAACCAGGGAATATAGTCCATTGTTGATGAACCAGATGGGAAAAAAAACTATGTCAAATTTGAATTAATTTGTGCGCATGACTGACATCACATTTGATAATATGACTATGAATAGTGTAATTTTTTTTCTTAATATGTATTCCAATGTTTATTTAAAAGAGCTAATTGTATTTAAATATATAATTATTTAAATAATTTAATATGATTCAGTTAAATTAATAAATTTAAAAATCACTTGAATTATTTTTAATTATTTATTAAATAATGAATTTTAAAAAATTAATTAAAAAATTAAAAAAAATTATACGAGTTAACTGGATAAACTTATTAAATCTATAATTAATGAAAATAATTTTATAAAAAATATAAATTTTAAAAATAATTAAAAGAAAAAAATAATGAAAAAAAACAGTATTATAATAAATAGTATTTTTGTATTTTTGTAAAATTAGTAAGAATAATATTTTTATTAAAAAAAAGTAATATATTTTTTTGTTTAGTAATTTTTTAAAACATGTAAATTAAAAAAATAATTAAAATAATACTTTTTTTATTTCTAACTTTTTATTACCGGAGATGCACTGGGATCCCAAGGGGTGCCCTTGCTTTTACAATGTCAACACATTTCATGCCCTCGTAATTGCAGAACCTCTGACTTTCTTGAGATGTCTGCAACAAAGATCCTCCTTGCTAGTCACACAGGCACAGCTCTTCTTCTCTTTCTCATCATATGTATCCAAGTCCAAACTTGCACATCACAGACTGATCATGTGTGTGCTCCTTCTTCTTGTGGCAGTCTCCATAACATCAGCTTGCCTTTTAGGCTAAAAGGGGATCCACCAAACTGTGGGTTCTCTTTCTACGAGCTATCGTGTGAGAACAATCAGACAGTCCTGTACATGTATTCAGGAAGATACCTTGTACAGTCCATTAATTACAATAACTCCACAATTAGAGTTGTTGATTCCAATGTTAATCAGGGTAACTGCTCCTCTCTACCTCAGCATTCTTTGACAGGAAGCAACTTCAGTTACAGAGACCCTTTTGATTGGCGAACCTCTTTTTGGTCACCCAGTAATGAATCACAGAAGATAATGATGTTCATGAAGTGTGCGAATCCGGTGAAGTCTCCTCTTTATATGGACACTGCTCCTTGCATCAATGGAACAAATTCTTATGTTCTAATTGAGGCCAATTTGTCATATGTGGAGAACTTGTGCAGAGTGGAGCTAATTGCTATGTCATCGTTGCCGATAAAAGATTACAGAAACATTTCCTACATGGACATCCACAATAGACTTGTCTATGGATTCGAGCTTTGGTGGAAAGAGGTATTCTGTGGAATTTGCAAAGGAAAAGAAAAGTGCTACCTCCCAAGCGAAGGTTTTCCCTGTCCCACAGAAAGTAAGCAATTACTGTCTTGTTTTACCTTGTGCGGATCCCTTTGTTTTCAAGAAAAATCATAGCTCAGCTGAAACTTTGAATTCCTTGCATATGTGATAATACTAACCTTGTTTTGATCAAACACCATCTGGGTAGAGTTAATGGCACCAACTGAGCCACTTGGTCATAAATTATTCCGTTTTCGTTTAAAATCGCAGCACTCTTGTTCTGATATAGATTTATCTTCCCTCTTTTTTTGCTGATGTTATCTGTTTTTCGTAATGTGTAGGTATATTTGACCAAATCATCACCCAAATCATATGTAAGGATTCTCTCTCCATTTTATAACTGGCTCTTGCTTTGCATAAGCATACACCTAGCAGCTAGCACTGATCACTCCCCCCACAGCACCGTGAAAAAATTCTGCAGAAAATGTTTATCTAGCAACAAGATGTCATCATAATGTAGATAAAAATGTAGTCTTTAAAGAGGTCATTTTTGGCAGTGAATTTTAGAAATGGAAAATAGTTTACAATGCATACGGACCTGATAGAATGGTAGATGGATGCTAGCCATTGTTTATAGATATGGATTACAAAACGAAGCTGCAACTATAACATCCCGGTTGACGAAACATAACATGCTTAGTTTTATCACCACATCATTCCTAGAACCCCAACCAGGGCTCTAATGCTGAAATGTAACATCCCGGTTGGCAAAACATAACATGCTTAACTATAGGGGAAATTCTGCTGAAATTTTGGTAGAAATTCCATAACCACCAAATGAATTTAGAACAAAAAACAAATTACCAATACTATTTGCTATTCCCATTACTAAGCATGTTATGTTTCGTCAACTGGGATGTTACAGCAACAGTATGCACAAATACCAAAAAGTAGCAGGAGCCTCTGAATCTATGCATAGGTAGCCAAAGAATGTGATCATGTTAGGCAGGGTGTGTATTCATGAGGACAGTGTTTCTAGCCCCTGCCAATCTCAGCTTGCATTTGGTTTAGAAGATAGTGTAATTGGGTTTCAGCTATCTGATTATGACTCCCTGATTAATGTTATTTTGTTCTTACAGCACTTTGGTGGTTTATATTGATGATGATTGGTAAGAGCCTTTCCGTTCCTTGGATTATAAGTTTAAATCATCTTTTCCAGCAGGCAAAGATGCCAATAGCAGCTGACTTTCTTTTCCCTGAAATTTTTACTACACAGCGGGACTCATCATTGCAAGAACTGTACTATGCAGTCCATTTGTGTTCGCATTCTTGGTATATAGATGGCTCAGGAGGCATTTATCGATGTATGACATTATTGAAGAATTTTTGCAAAGTCAAAATAACTTTGCACCTATAAGGTACTCTTACTCGGATATTAAGAAGATAACCAATGGTTTCAAGGAAAAGTTAGGTCAAGGAGGCTATGGATCTGTCTATAAAGGGAAGCTCCGTAGTGGACATCTTGCAGCAGTAAAGATGCTGGACAAGTCCAGTGCAAATGGTCAAGATTTCATCAATGAAGTAGCAACAATTGGAAGGATTCACCATGTTAATGTTGTGAGATTAATTGGCTTTTGTGCTGAGGGATCAAAGCGTGCGCTTGTATATGATATGATTTCATGCCTAATGGATCACTTGACAAATATGTTCTATCTCGACAAGGGAATACTACTTTAAGCTGGCAAAAAATGCATGAAATTTCTCTGGGAGTGGCTCGTGGCATCGAATATCTACACCGAGGTTGTGACATGCAGATTCTACATTTTGACATTAAGCCTCACAATGTTCTTCTTGATGAGAATTTCACTCCAAAAGTTTCTGATTTTGGACTTGCTAAATTATATCCTACAAATAACAACACTGTCATGCTTACTGCGGCAAGAGGAACAATAGGATACATAGCACCAGAATTGTTCTACAAAAACATTGGTAGTGTTTCCTACAAAGCTGATGTTTATAGTTTTGGTATGTTGTTAATGGAAATGGTTGGAAAGAGACAGAATACAAATCCGGTGACAGAGAGTAACAGCGAAAACTACTTCCCTGACTGGGTTTACAACCAAGTTGTTGATGGAAGGGTTGAAATTGGAGATGCCACAATAGATGAAAATAAATTGGCAAAGAAGATGATTATAGTGGCACTGTGGTGCATACAGATGAAGCCTATTAATCGTCCTTCAATGAACAAAGTTGTGGAGATGCTTGAAGGAGATGTTGAAAGCCTAGAATTTCCTCCAAAACCTGTTCTATTTCCAGATGAAACACGTACGAATTACACTTACTCTACGGACGAAGCATGTTCATCTTCTATGCTATTTGACGCGAATGACACAATTAGTTTACTTATAAACTCTGGTTGAATAACTAATTTGTAAAGGCTCAATTTTACCTTCTCTCTGCAAAACTGTTACTCATGTACATACTTTGAGGATAGTGAGATTCCTTGGCAGAGATTTTTCTCTCAAAATTGCTGAGAATTCTTTCTTCTTAGTTTGCGCAATTTTCTAATGCGTATTAGTGTTGAGGTTACTTTCACTGCAGAGCTCAGCCTATAACAATTAACTTGACTTCAGGTAAGAAACGCCATATGCCTCACCATGATGCCCATCAAACTTAGTAAAAAAAAGAAATATATGTGCAATTAATTTATTGTATGGTATGTCATGCAAAATTACACTTTTGGAAACTAGTTCAGAACCTTTAGTGGAAGAAAAATTACATTGCTGGGCTTAATCATGATCTTCCTTTCCATCGCTGAATATTATAGGTGGTATCAAACTTCATTCCGCTTCAGGAATCGCAACCAGGTAATGGTGAAGCTGTCTGCTAGCCATATTTGCATTCATTCTTCCTGCACCTGCAGAGGCAAAGGATTTTGAGGCATTGCAAATATGTTTCCTTCTCCTTCCAACATTTGAACTTCAGTTTTCATTGAGGGACGATCCATAAGGTGCCACTGAATGCACCAAAATCCTACAATCGCAAGTTTCTTCGCAATTTCTGCATCCTCCGCTTCCTGGATCCTGAGTCTCGGTTCTTCTCCTACACCTAAACAGTTGTATATCCATTCTGGGAAATATACTTGGCCAGTGTTCTCTACTGTATCATCTGTATTTTTCCTGCCTCCAATTATTGCTAGCAAAACCATCCCAAAAAAGTGAACATCAGACTTGTAGCACGCGTTCCCCAAGTTCCTAGAGAAAACTTCAGGTGCAATATAGGCCACAGTCCCTCGAGCTGTAGTCATGGAAACATCACTTTGAACCTTGGAACATAATTTCGCCAGGCCGAAATCAGAAATTTTTGGATTGCAATTTTCAACCAGCAGGATATTCTGAAGCTTAATGTCAAAATGAAGGATTCTCTGGTCACATCCTTGATGAAGAGACTCATTGCCTCTGGTGACGCCAAGGGAAAAAT
Organism: Populus tomentosa; assembly: GCA_018804465.1. Classification (NCBI taxonomy): domain Eukaryota; kingdom Viridiplantae; phylum Streptophyta; class Magnoliopsida; order Malpighiales; family Salicaceae; genus Populus; species Populus tomentosa. The sequence continues at coordinate 1,325,846 of CM031997.1, forward strand.
CCTGAAGCTTCTTCCAACCAAGTGGTACACTCTTTCCAAGAACTGAAGATAAAATTTCTCTCGTGATTCATTTGCAAGGTACTCATAAACTAGTGCCCTTTTGAATCATCAGCACAATAGCCAACTAAGCGAACAATGTTGACATGTTTTTCCCATTATTCCTACTTCATTAATGAATTACTTGTCCCCGTTTCCTGTTGAAACAGTTCTTCACAGCGACAAAGATTTCAACAGAAAGCTTTCCTTTAAACTTTTCCAAGTTCCCGGACCCAGAATTCCTAGAAGTCATTCGTAATCCTTTTGATATCGGCATATGAATATCTTGCAGGCTTGAGAGCTTTATAATCCTCCAAAAATCTTTCAACCCTCTCTAGGTTTTCTTTTGCTGCTTTGTCAGACCTTGATCTGCAGTAGAATGCAACCACCAATAGTACTAGAAGAAACAAACCAATAGTTGTAACTGCATAAAAAAATTACTAGTCAAGAATCCATGTCTTCCAAACAGTTAGTACAGGCAAGAAAATATTAACAAAACATAAAAGCGAGAAGCACAGACAACCCACCAGCAGCCACAATCTTTCTTGTGCTTCCTGCAATAGAAATGGTTTCTTTTAGCTTCTAAAGTTGACGGAACTTGAAAGAATCATTAGATACTGCAAAACTATCACACAATGTGGAAGTATGAATATACCTCTAGCTGATTTGGGCTTGTCATAACATTCAGTTCCAAGCATGCAAGTGTTAGCCTTCAATTTACTGTACTTGCCTTGCTCTTCACAAAATCCCACATTCTGGTCGTCCAATTCAAAGAAAGACTATTGTTTCCTCTAATGATTTCATCCGGAAATGATGAAATGTTATGCATCTTGGTACAAGACATCATGTCACGACTCAATTCCCGGATCTATAATTAGCATACAGGCAAAGTCCCTTCAAGTTCTCATACTTAAAGAAGATAGTTGTCGCCGCCGCGCTATGGTGCATGCAAATAATTCCTGACAACCGTCCTCCAATGAACAAAGTCCCGGAGATGCTGGAACAAGGAGTAGAAAGCCTAACATTGCCTCCAAAGTCTTCTCCAGTTCCTGAAGGAACATCGGCATTTAGTATCGCAGGTGATAAGAATCAAAAACTACTTGCCGATCGATGTTGGTGATAAAAATATGCTGAGGCAAATTTTGGTGAGAAATTCCATACAGCCAGGTTATTTTCTTCATATATCTATTTTTTTATAGTATAAAGTTTTGTTCTTAAATAGCTTACACATACTAAAATTAAATTTACTAGCAAATAGATCCTCATGATCTAGCACTCAAAACAAAACACATTTTGGAAGCAAGTCTACTTGCTAACCATGCAAATCCATGAGGTGGGGATTACAAAATTACAAAGCACATGATTTTTTTTTTAATTTAAATGATCATAGTGTATTAAAGCAAGCTTTTGCATAATGAAAAACCTTTCTCAGTTGCACTTGAGGTTGTGGTCTGGTGAGAAAAGGGACTTGTTTCTTTTCTTTGTACCAAGGTTCGATTTTTTTTGTGCACGACTGTTACCTCCGCGGTGCCTTACATGCTCATTGGGTTTGCAGGGTATTCAGTTGGTCCGTGAATTAGTCGTAGTGTACGTAAATTAGTCCAGACATTCTAAGTTATATATATGTATATAAACCTTTTTCAGTTGAGTCTTATTCATATTAAAGTTTAGGAATTCAGAAAAAGGCGTGGCCTTCATCTTAAATTCAAACTCCAGATAATATTTCGTGGATTGGTTAGGTTTTCAATGATGCATGCGATCTTGATTAAGTTTTGTTTCGGTGAAAGTTTTTGTTCAAAAGGAAATTTCAACAACAGGAAACCCTTATGCTAGCCTATCGTATTAATTAGGGAATCTGGTTGGGTAAGAATAATATTATATTTCAGGATAAACTCTCATACTAGTCAATTAATTTTCAACTGTTCTACACCGCTTTGACATTATAGTTGGAGACTAACAATTCCAATTTCAATTACCCAGACATGGATTTGTATAGAGGTTAAGAGGGCATTCTAATGCAGTCCAACTAGATTATATTTACTTTTATTTCTTTATTTATTTTGTTAGAACTCTTCTTTTATAGTGTAATTGTCGCAATGGATTTAGTTTTTATATTAATACATATTTTCTTAATTATCATAAATAAATAAAAACTCAGGAGAATCAAATAGATTTATTACTAAAAAAAAGGTATCAAACCCATGATTGATTAAACTCAATTTAAAAAAATTGTCTGACAATGAAGTTATATTGGCTTAGCTGAAGACTCAATCACATGTTAAATAAATTAACTTGAAATATTTAAAATAATTTTATTTTAAAATATTGTATTACAAAAATCAAATGTATCAATTCAAATTTTAACTCAATCGTTGATTAACTTGTCGAGCCAACAAAGTTCAACCAGGTTGACAATATCTAGTTTAATTTGAAACCAACCCAGAACATATCCTGAGTAGTTGGGTTATTTGGTTGATTCGTCTAGCTGAGTTTAATAACAATGGTCGACAAAAGTTAAAAGGACTAATTTATAATAATGTTCAAAACTGAGGGATTAAAAGAAAATTTACTCCATAATAACCAAACACTTGGACCTCTTCAGACATCAAATTGTCATAACGAACAATGATAAGCCTCTCTCTACCTTCTTCTCCCGCCAAAATCCCTCTACCTTCTCCAAAACCCACTAACCACCCTACCCGCCAAAAACCTCCATCGTCAACAACCTTCAAACCCCAAAACAGCAGCTTCTACTCCCTCAAGGACCGTCTGTTTCACCACATCAATGCGGGTCATCTCCAGAAAGCAATCTCGACCCTTGATCAAATGTCCCAACAAGGGACCCACCCAGACCTCATCACTTACTCTCTCCTCCTCAAATCCTGCATCAGGTCACATAATTACCAACTGGGTCACCTCGTCCATCATCGTTTGACTCAGTCGGGACTCGAGCTTGACTCGGTCATTTTGAACTCTTTAATGAGTCTCTACTCAAAATGTGGTGATTGGCAACAAGCACATGAAATCTTTGAAAGTATGGGAAATAAGAGAGATTTGGTGTCATGGAGCGCATTGATTTCTTGTTATGCTAATAATGAGAAAGAATTTGAGGCTATTAGTGCTTTTTTTAACATGCTTGAATGTGGGTTTTATCCTAATGAGTATTGTTTTACTGGGGTTTTTCGGGCATGTTCGAACAAAGAGAACATTTCGCTTGGGGAAATTATTTTTGGGTTTTTGTTAAAAACTGGGTATTTTGAGTCTGATGTATGTGTGGGTTGTGCTTTGATTGATATGTTTGTGAAGGGGAATGGTGATTTGGAATCTGCTTATAAGGTGTTTGATAGAATGCCTGACAGAAATGTGGTTACTTGGACTTTGATGATAACTAGGTTTCAACAATTGGGATTTTCAAGAGATGCTGTTGGTTTGTTTTTAGATATGGTTCTAAGTGGATATGTCCCGGATAGGTTTACGTTAAGTGGGGTTGTTTCGGCTTGTGCTGAAATGGGTTTGTTGTCGCTAGGGAGGCAATTCCATTGTTTGGTTATGAAGTCAGGGTTGGATTTGGATGTTTGTGTTGGGTGTAGTTTGGTGGATATGTATGCAAAGTGTGTGGCGGATGGGTCTGTTGATGATGCTAGGAAAGTGTTTGATAGGATGCCAGTTCATAATGTTATGTCTTGGACTGCAATTATCACGGGATATGTGCAAAGTGGAGGGCGTGATAGGGAAGCAATTGAACTCTTCTTGGAAATGGTTCAGGGACAAGTTAAACCGAACCATTTCACATTTTCTAGCGTTCTCAAGGCATGTGCAAATCTTTCTGATATTTGGCTTGGTGAACAGGTTTATGCACTTGTGGTTAAATTGAGGCTTGCGTCAATTAATTGTGTTGGGAATTCTCTTATTAGCATGTATTCTCGGTGTGGTAACATGGAAAATGCTAGGAAAGCCTTTGATGTTCTGTTTGAGAAGAATTTGGTTTCTTATAATACGATCGTTAATGCATATGCCAAGAGTTTGAATTCTGAAGAAGCATTTGAACTGTTTAATGAAATTGAGGGTACAGGGACTGGGGTTAATGCCTTCACGTTTGCTAGTCTCTTAAGTGGAGCTTCTAGCATTGGAGCAATTGGTAAGGGTGAGCAAATCCATGCTCGGATACTGAAATCAGGTTTTAAGTCAAACCTTCACATCTGTAATGCTCTGATCTCCATGTACTCTAGGTGTGGAAATATAGAAGCTGCTTTCCAAGTTTTTAATGAGATGGGAGATGGCAATGTTATATCCTGGACATCAATGATCACAGGGTTTGCAAAACATGGATTTGCAACAAGAGCTCTGGAAACCTTCCATAAAATGCTGGAAGCAGGTGTGAGCCCAAATGAAGTCACCTATATTGCTGTTTTATCAGCTTGTAGTCATGTGGGTTTGATTTCTGAGGGGTTGAAACACTTCAAGTCAATGAAGGTAGAACATGGGATTGTCCCAAGAATGGAACATTACGCATGTGTGGTGGATTTATTGGGTCGATCAGGACGTCTTGAAGAAGCAATGGAGCTTGTTAACTTGATGCCCTTCAAGGCCGATGCCTTGGTCCTCCGTACATTTCTTGGAGCATGCCGAGTTCGTGGCAACATGGATCTCGGGAAACATGCTGCAGAGATGATTCTTGAGCAGGATCCAAATGATCCGGCAGCATACATCCTGCTTTCAAACTTGCATGCTTCAGCTGGTCAGTGGGAAGAGGTGGCTGAAATCAGAAAGAAAATGAAGGAGAGAAATTTGACTAAAGAAGCTGGTTGTAGCTGGATAGAAGTGGAAAACAAGGTGCACAAGTTCTATGTTGGGGATACTTCACACCCACAAGCACAAGAGATTTATGACGAACTAGATCAATTGGTTTTAAAAATAAAGGAATTAGGCTATATTCCCAGCACGGATTTTGTTCTTCATGATGTGGAAGAAGAACAGAAGGAGCAATACCTGTTCCAGCACAGTGAGAAAATTGCTGTTGCATATGGTTTTATAAGCACATCCACATCAAGACCTATAAGGGTGTTCAAAAATCTTCGCGTCTGTGGAGATTGTCACACAGCATTCAAATACTTCTCTATTGTCAGAAGGAAAGAAATAGTGTTAAGGGATGCCAATAGATTTCATCATTTCAAGGATGGAACCTGCTCCTGCAATGATTACTGGTAAATGTAATCACATTGTTTGACAGAAAGTTATTGACAACTCAATTAGTATACGTTTGTTCATTCAAGAAAGATACAAGGAGACTCCATTTTCCATTTGTTGACTGGCCTGGAATTTGTAAACTTACTAGTTATGTTCTTGAGAAAAATTCTTCAACTGCTAATCTTCTTGGATAGATAAGCAGAGCTTATGAAGAAATAAAAAACATGACCGTTTTAATGAGTAACAAAGTTAGAAGAAGGTTTAATAACTGTATCCATCCCTCAATATTCTCATTGATAATATTGCATTTTTCATTGTATTTTCAGTCCAAATGTATTTGGACTGCAGTAGTGAAGCCATAGATATTAGTGGGAACTTGATGTATTTTCATATGAATCTATATATATATATATATACAAGGAACAAAGGGAAAGGTTACAAAAATTAAGGGGGATAATCGATACGTTTTATCTCGACCTATGTGAAAAAGATAAATAAAAATAAAAATAAAACTAAAGGGGTGAGCTCAAATTAAAGAATTAGAGACATCAATTTCTGCGTGTATTTTCATGTCATTGTATAAATAATCGATTCAAAATATAATTTAATTGATTATTTTTATAACATTTTCATGATCCTAAAATCACTTCCTTTTAATATCCCTTTTATACAATAATCTATTTTAGAAAAAAATACATAAGTTCTACTTGACCAATACCTTTGACGTTTCCGAAAGGTATCGTAGAAAATTTATCCTTCGAAAATTGCCTCCAATTAGAAGCTAACACTATAAAAAATATCTCAAACTTATTTAAAAAATAAATTCTCAGGAAATTGTAATACAAAAATTTTGAATTACAGAATCAATCCAATTATACATACATAAATACATATATGTGCGTGTTTTTTTACTGGTTTTTTATAATTTTTCTAATATCATTTATATAAATAAATTTAATACATTAAAAATATCTGAAATGTATAGTTTAAAAAAATAAAAAAAAATAGCACTGCTTAAAAAAGATTTTGAAAAATAACTCCATTTTATAAAAGAGAATATAGGCTTTTAAAAAGTTGACATTTTAAAGAATTATTAAAATAAAAAGGTTAGAGAGAGAAATTAAAAAGAAAAAATAAGATTATGTATTGTAATATTGAAGCCTTGATGATTATATCTTTAAAATTATTAAAAATATTTTGATGAGATAAATTAAATAATATAAAAAAAATTATCAACAAACATATTTTATAAATTTTGTCATTCATCCTTTGACAATGTATATAGCTATTTCAATCATCATTGGTAAATTTTTATTATATTATAAGAGTGTGTTTGGTATTGTGGTAACTGTTGTGATTGTGGTTTAAAAAAAGTTGTTTTATAAAAAACATTTTTAGTTGAGCTTGGTTTGAAAAAATAGATGTTTGGTTAAAACTGTGGTTGAAATTGAAGTTAAAGAAAAAGAAGTTTAATGTGTTTGGTTAAAAGTGCTTTTAAAATTGAGGTTATAAAATAATTTTAAAATATATATTAATATTAATGGTTTTAAATTTAAATATTATAGAATTAATTACTCCTATTACATCATGAAATAAAAAATACTTTTTATTATTCCATTAAACTATTTATAATTTCATTACATACAAAATTCATCCGATAAAAACTATAGTTTTTATAATTTTTTGAGCGTAGATAAAATATTATCAGGTATAAAATTGATATTACAATGCGATAAATTCACTTTATACTAATGTTTTTTTTTTAAATATTAAAAAAATTAACACTGAAAAAAAAAAATATTCACGTGAACAGTGCAATTCTTGCACTGTTTACATACTCCACTGAACAGTGGAGTATGCCTCCCCTGCTCATTGAACAGTGAACACATGCCTCCACTGTTCGGTGAATAGTGGAGGTGCATGATACATTGTTCAGTGAACAGTGTATCGTGGTTGGATTTCCTGAAAGCAGTATTTTTATGCTTTTCATCTTCCTGCGTTTCTCACGCAATTTGGATGTGGGACCATGTACAGTAAACAGCTTTTTTTGGTTAACCAAACATTTGCTTCCTGCATTTTTAAAAAAACACAACTTCTAACGCGTTCTAAGAATATAAATTTTGTGTTTATTTGTTTTTATGTTTCAAAATTTTTTAAAAAAAATTATTTTTTTTACTTTAAATGATTTTTTTATTTTTTTAGATTATTTTAATATATTAATATTAAAAATAATTTTTTAAAAATAAAAAAATATTATTTTAATATATTTTTAGATAAAATATTTAAAAACATGATGATTTCAACCATCTCGAATACTTCCAAATTTTCTACCAACTAACGGCATGCCTCCGATTATTGTACACGCACCCACCGTGCACATTTTAACGTATACGTAGCAACCGTCCAATAAGATAAACACAAAATTTCAACCGACACTGATAGTCAAAGCAGCAGCTCATCGGACACGCGACTCTGCGTCATTAGACACGTGTCTTAAAAATTCCTTGTCAGATACGAACACATCCAAAACCCCAAACTCTCACTACTTTAATTAAACAACACGATACCCTCTTGGGTCCCGCACTCTACCGCATCGAATCTCGAACTCACATATCCACCCTCCACGTACTCCTTATTCAATCTCCACCCTCCACGTCTCTCTTACAATATCTACACCAGCGGCTCTTATACATCCCATGTGGCAGTGTCCAAGTGAACCAAAAATATCAATGGCCTAACCCTTAGCTAATCACCATTGCTAATTTGTTTATATTTAGGTGTAAGTGCCTTTCTTTCTGTACTGCTAAAAAGCTTTTTTTTTTCATGCATGCAAATGAAGGAGTCGGCAACAAGACTTTGAGTTTTGCTTTTTGTGGGGATTGTTTTGGTAACACTAGAAAGACTGATTTTTTTCCCTTTTTTGTTCTTGTTGTGGTCCGTTGCGACAACTTGGCGATTTTTTTGAGATAGCTACATTGAGAAATGAATCAAGTAGAAGATTAAAAATCCGGCGAATGAGGTACACGTGTCAAAATAGTAAATCCCATGTCACAATCTCCGGCGGGGATGGTGGAACTGAGAGGAAGGGTGGTAATTTATTGTGGGGTGAAGATAAGAAAGAAGAGAAGAAGATAGAAGAATTCTTTGGTGCAAAAGCTAACGATGGTGATGAGTCAAAGGAAGAGTCTTTGTCGTTAACATCGCTGAGAAATGATGTTGTTTTGGAAGATGACTTTGTTTCGTCTTATGGATCAGCTTCGGTTATAGGGAGGAGGAAAGAAATGGAGGATACAATGAAGGTGGAGTTGGGTTTTTTGAGTTTTAATGGAGGTGAAAAGAAGTATGATTTTTTTGGTGTCTATGATGGACATGGTGGGTCTCTTGTGGCGGAGGCTTGTCAAGAGAGGTTGCATGGAGTTATTGTGGAGGAGATAATGGAGAGAAAGCTCGGAAAGAAAGGGGTTAGTGGTGTGGAGTGGGAGGAGTTGATGGAAGATTGTTTTAGGAGGATGGATGAGGAGGTAGTGAAGAATAAGATGATTGGGTCCACGGCGGTTGTTGCGGTGGTTGGGAAGGACGAGGTTGTGGTGGCTAATTGTGGGGACTCCAGAGCTGTGATTTGTACTAGTGGGGTTGCTGCGCCATTGTCTGTTGATCATAAGGTAATGATCAATAATATTTTTTTTAGGGTGCTGTGTGTTGTTTGGTTAGTAAAAATCATTTGATAATAATAGAATATTATGATAATCAAATCGGATGGTCACCTTATCATCTTAACTCAAGGTCCTATATTAAATTTCAAAAGGAAAATGAAATCAGAATCTGTACATTACCCTGCTATTGTAAAATTATAAATATATAAGAATTAATGAGCAACAATAGAACAATCTGTTGACACCTCTTTTTTTGCAAAGCCCGACAGACCTGATGAGTTGGAGAGGGTTGAGGCAGCAGGTGGAAGGGTTATAAACTGGAATGGACACCGTGTTCTCGGAGTTCTTGCCACTTCTAGATCCATAGGTATGTCTAAAGCTTATTAAATTGATTCTGTTCTCTGTAGATTTTATTATTATGATTATTGCTATAAATCCTTCCTCACGGGGCTTTAATATCCTGATGCAGGCGATGAGTATCTCAAACCATTTGTATCATCCAAACCAGATGTCACCGTGATTGAACGAACAGAAGATGATGAATTCCTCATCCTAGCCAGCGATGGCCTATGGGATGTCATCGGCAACGAGTTCGCATGCCGGGTCACAAAGAGGTGTCTAAGTGGCCGGATGAGGAGGAGGGAGTCCCGGGAGGGAGTCGTGAGCGAGAGCTGTCGCGCAGCTGAGGCAGCGGCAGTGCTAACAGAGCTTGCAATGGCTCGGGGTAGTAATGATAACATCACTGTGATCGTTGTTGAGCTAAAGAAGCGCAGCAGTTTTTCCTGTTAATATATAGTATTTAATTAACATACGTATGCGTACAGTATGGTACCTGTTTATATTTATATATGTTTTTTTTCCTTGTAATTGACTTTGAAATACTATTACTAGATCTAGATGGATCATAAACTTTCTGCTTCAAGTTGAAAGTGTTTTCGAAAGCAGTATAATTATCGCTCTACCAAACGGCAATTTAGTACAACTGAATGATGATCACCAACTAATGGTAAAGTTAGAACCGAATTAACTTGGAAATTTATGGGTTTGGAGTTTTCGTTCAGGCCGAATTTGAAGATTTGAAGATGGATCTTCTTGAATATATTTAATTTGATCAAATTTATTTGATTTAGTTTATTCGATTAAATGCGGTCTAATCGCTCTACCAAACAGTAATTAGTATATCTGAATGATTAACTTGGTAATTTAAGGGTTTGGAGTTTCGTTCAAGCCGAGTTTTAGTGATTTAAAGATATATAAATCTTGAATATATTTAATTTGATCAAACTTGTATGACTTAGCTGAGATATAACCTGATCTGTTTCAAGAATTTTATTTATTTAAAATAATATTGTTTCATTTAAAAAAATTAAAATAATATTATTTTAGAATTCACAGTTAAATTATAAAAGGAATTTTAAATCAAATTAGATGCTAAACTAGATACAATAATTATGATTTAATTATAGATTTTCTTAGATATATTAACCTGTTTATTTTTGTAATTCAACATTATTTTATACTAAATTAAGCAAAGGCCTTGTAGAGTTGAAGGAAATGCAATCTATGTTTTATACTTGGTTAAGCTCCTACCTCAACTTGAAGATGTGCAAATATCCAAATTGCTTACAGGCCTCTATGGTTGGTAAACTAGTGTATGGATGATATCAGTTCTTTTTAGACGGCACGTGAGATATTATCCTGTGGTCAAAAACATATTTTTATTATGTTATTCGAAGTATCACCACATCTTTTTTCTTATGGTGTAACGCATGATAGCATATAATAGCGATTTGTAATCATTGATCATTTTTTTATGCTTTTTTTCTCTCTCCTGCTAGGAAATGTACATGATTTTCCTTTTTTTTTTTGTTATTTCAGTTTTAGTTCTGATTCTTTTGATTTTTTATTTTTATTTTTATCCCTTTTAGAGGGAAAAAAAATTTGTTTTCAATTTAGCACTCTAATTATAATTTCTAGTATTTTTTTTTCATTTTGGTTCTTTTTTTTTTCCTTCTTGTTTTTTTTGCTAAAGTTTTATTGGTTTTCAATTTCATCATTCAATCAAAGTTTATGTTGTTTTTTTTTTTTAATTTGATCCTCATTCTTTTGATTTGTTTTTTATTGTATTAAAGATGTTTTTCATTTCAATTTAACCCTCTAATTGAAAGTTTTTGTTTGTGCTCTAATTTTTTTTTTAATCTTCATCCTCATTCTCTTAATTATAATTTTTTTAGATTTTTTTGTGTAATTGATTTTTTTTATAGTTTCATTATCAATATTTAATTTGCCGGTGATTGAGCTTTATTTGTTTTCCATTTGTAGTGATTTTGATCTAGTTAATGACCTGTGTTATATATTTGAAAAGTTAATGTCGTTAGACATCTTGTCATTCTAAAAAAAAAGATTGATTTTGTGATTATCTTAAATTTATTTTCTATAAATTTATACTGGTTTTATTACTTGAGTCACAAGTTTTCATGCGTTTTATGAATATAAGTTTTTTTTCTAAAAATTTTTTTTGTTTGTATTTGATTTTTAAAGATATTATTTTAATTCATTTTGTTTTATTTTATACAAATGAGCTTTATTTTTCAAAATAAAAAAATATATTTTAAATAATATTTCTTGTATGTTCGACCTAGCATAATTGTTTTTAGGACATGAGTTTATTCAATCAATTTTATTTATGTTTTTATTTTTATTATCATTTATTTATTTAAATAAACAAGTTCAGTAAACATAACCGGATAAACCTTTTATTTTATGTTATTAAATATTTTGATATACATTCATCTCTTAATTTCACAAATTTCTCTATTAGTTATTGTTGACAATTTTTTTTTTGTTTATTTATATTGATGATTATTGATCTATTTAATTAGGTATTTGCATAAACCTTTTTTATCTTAACTTTTAATTTATTTATGTAAAAATTTTTTTTGAAATAGCTTGTATACCAGTATTGTTTTATGGAAAAACATTTACAACCCACAATTGGTTAAATAGCAAGTAGTTTTATAATTGATGTTGAGATCAGTTTTAAAATTAATCCTTTTACAAATTTATTCATAATTTATGTTTAGGATGTTTTATAATTTAAAAGTGTAATTTTTAAGTAATGTTGGGAATTATGGTAGCAATTGTTTTTTAAAGTGTTTTTTACTTGAAAATATATTAAAATATATTTTTTTAAATTATTTTTAATATCAGTTCATCAAAACAATTTAAATTTATAAAAATAAAATTTTAATAATTTTTTTTAAAATATTTAAACACAAAACAAACATACTTTTAGAAATAAAAAAAATTCTAACTTTCTCTTTTTCTAGCACAACGCCATTGGCCTCAAGCATCAAATGAACGTGACATCCAATCACATCATTTACATTGGGACCATTCCTAATGTGAAGCTGAGAAAAAACAGAGCCATGAAAATGAAAATGGAAGCTCAAGGTAAAAACACCCTTACTCGATCTAAGAAACTCTACGTAGGACAGCAACAGCTACTGTGCAAATCGTTTCTCTTTAGGCAACAAGCTACTTTTTTAAGAAAAGACAGAATCTGACAAGGAGAGCCAGGGATTGCAGTTAAAAGTCTGTTTGTTTTAAATTTATTATTTTTATTTAAAATTATTTTAATATATTGATATTAAAAATAAATTTTAAAAAATAAAAATATTTCTAAATAAAAAATACTTTAAAATTAACATGATTTATACTATATTTCTAAACAAAATCTATAGTATTTGTATGATCCACATTTATCACAATCACCAGCAAATAGAAAGTAAAAGCAATGATTTCTTTGAATCACTTTATATGGTGCATATTGGATCACAAATATCAAGCTTCTTTTTTTTTTTTTTTTTTAATGTTTGATGATATTCTTGGATTGGTTTTAGTTCCTAGTTTTTATTTTTCAACTTAGTTTTCTGCTGTTGAAATATTAAATTAATGATTTTTATATATATTTTTAATTATTTTAATATGTAGATATTAAAAATAAAAAATATTATTTTAATAAATTTTTAATTAAAAATAATTTTAAAAAACATCTTGTACTATATTACCAAACACACACTAATCACATTGAAATTAAAGTATTTATAAGATTTTACTTAACGCATGTATGAGTTTTGAATCTACATTTTATTAACTATTATATTAATCCATTGATACAAGATAATTTGAATTATATTTGATATAACTTTTCTAAATTAATTTAAATTGCCTATTTAAATCGTGAATAAAAAAATTATAAATATATTTGATTAAAACTAATTTTTGACTTGAATAAAAAAGATAGTTACAAGACTTGAATTTTTAGTTTAGAAACCTTTGACTCATTTTTTCTAACTGTTACTATCTTCAAATAATTTTTTAAAAAATATTTTGAGTTCATTTTTTATTAAATATATTTTTATTCATTTTTATTAGAAGCTATTTAGTTATGATTTAAAATTTATTTCTATTATTATTGTCAAAAACACTCTTAATAATATTACATTTAAACCCATTATAGCGATTGCAAGAGAGGTTAGGTTATTAGGTACTTCATGTAATTATCAAAATCATATAAAAATAGTATGGTAATGAAACCCGTTAAACTTAAAACTGAGGTAGAATCATGTTTTGGAACCACGGAACTGTGCAAATGAATGAACTTTTTGTAACTAGAATCATGTTTCTAGTTCTTTATATCTGGAGGATATATATTCTCAACATAAGTGTTGGTTTGATTTGATTGAAAAATTTTGCTACAAACTGCCCTTTGAGTTTGAGAAATAATTTTTTGGTTCTAGAGTTTCCTGATCTGCCTTTTACAGGTCAGAACTGAAGTATTTGAAAACTTGGTTTCTGTGTTATTCATATAAATTTTTGTAGTTTTAGAGTGTGTTTGGAAGTGTAGTTATTGTTATTTTTAAAAATATTTTTCATTTAAAAAAACATGTTAATAATATTTTTTTATTTTTTAAAAATTATTTTTAAGATTAATATATTAAAATAATTTGAAAAAATAAAAAATATACTAATTTAGAATAAATAAAAAATTCAAAATTTTTCAAAAATATTTTTAAAATAGTGTGCCAAACAGTTACTTAAGCTTTTAGCATTTAGGAATGCTGCTCATGAGATTTCTCTTCCTGGTCAAGGTCCTGCTGATCAAGAGCTTGTAGAGAAGCCATTTTTCGAGTCAATAGCTAGAGCATTAAGGCCTGGTGGTGTGCTCTGTAACATGGCAGAAAGTATGTGGCTTCATACACATCTTATTCAGGATATGATCTCCAAATGCTGTGAAACATTCAAGGGTTCTGTTCATTATGCCTGGGCAAGTGTTCCAACGTATCCAAGCTAATGATGAGCTCTATTTCTTTTCATACTTGTTCTTGCTCTTTTCGTCTCAGAAATATTTTTCTAAAAGTTGTGGGACCAGTGGATACTTAAATCATGCCCGCTTGAAGTATAGTTCTGCAATCACACCCTTTGTTGTTTATGTTCAATGCTGAATAATCTCAACTTCATGAACATGAACAGAAGGCCCACCTGTTGATTTCTTGAATCCTATCGAGAAGTTAGAAGGAGCTACCAAGCATAAAAGAGAACTCAAGTACTATAATTCTGAGGTAATAGCTCCGTTTTAAAGTTTGAAATTCAAGTGCATGTTATATCCTCGCTTCTTCATATCTCTAATGCTCATAGGTTCATTAGGTGAATGTGGTGGTTGCTGATGAACAATGTCTTGAATTTTGTGCACTGTTGAATTGCTCCAATCTGGACTAATTGTCTCCATATCTCTAATGTTCATGGGTTCATTAGGTAGAAATGCTTCTTGCTTGGTCAAAATTCAACTTTATCTGCTCATAGTTTCATTTCCCTACTGTGGTCTATTTCCTTTCCAAGGATGGTTAAAAATGTAGACATGAGCACAGCTTTTTGCTGTAGCTGGATGAGAGATAAGCAGTGCCTGCAAGAGTTGATTTCTCATGGCCAATTTGGGATCTGCAAAAACCCCATATTTTTATTTTTGTTATGTTGCATCATGTAAACATAAAGATTCTGTCTTGGAATCTTTATTACATTGATGGTAACTGCATTTCACGGATTTTCTGATCATCTTTAATACTGATTTCTCGACTGGGAATCAGGTAACAGAGAGGAGGACTTTGATTCATCAGTTAGTTCTTGCATCTCTTACTGCCATTTCTTCGAGAGAGGCATTTCTGGGTTTTTCAAGTGCTAAAGATACGACACCAATCTGTTTTGATATAAAATAACTTACAAGCTGTTTAAATAGATGATATTATTATGTCATGGTTATATAATCAAATTAAAATTTTAAAACCTAACCAAAAAAAAAAAAAAAAAACTAGAAAAATAAAGAAAAATCTTGAACAACAACTCCTAGGCTCATGTAAATATAAAAAATAATTACTATTATATTTTTAAACACCATCTAGAACCTCTAGATCAGCTAATATGTTCTATAGCAGCTGTTATGAAATTTTATTGTCAGTGAAGAGGAGTCAAGTTAATTAGTTGTGGTGAGTAGATGAATTCGATTTTTCAAATTGAGTGAATGGTTGTGCGTGAAGTTACGATATTGTTGAGTGAATTGCTTCCCTTGTGATATGAGATATTTACACAATTTTAATAAAGTAATTTTACCTTGAAAGTTAAGGACCAGAGAATTAAAACAAAATCCAAATCACAACTTTTTTGAAGAATTAAAGTATAATCATAACTTTGGATCACTTTTATTTTTTAACAAAGATCAACCACCACTATAAACTATACTTCAATACTAATTGTTTGAATAGTGGTGTCATGATTAATGCTTGTTGAAAGCTGAAGATGCATAACATAATATTTAACATGGATTAACAAATTACTTACATCAATGATAACAGTCTATATTATTATTGATAGAAAAAAAATACAAATTTATATATACATATTAAAAAAAAAATCACAACAACTCACTCAACTCCCATTACTCTTATATTTGTCACTACTGCACAAGGCCAAAAGGGTTGCTGCCCTTGACAACCTCTCTTTTTTCTCTCTTCTCATGTGTTTTTCTCTATATTCTGCTTTTATATTGCTCTTTGCCAAACTTCTTCCTTACTTGCTGAAAGATGTAACTTTTATTAATTAATTCATTTTCTTTATCAATAGACCGTATCTTCTATTATTGGCTGTTGAACATGTGATGTGAGTTTATGCATTTATATTGATGGTACAAATCTACTAAGTAAATCTCGGTTAAGAATTATTTAAGCTAATGAATTAATATATATATATATATATATATATTGTACAAGCTAACTTGTTGTTTTTATTATTATTTTTTTATATTTAAGATTAATTAATATTTTAAATTTAAGTTAAAATCCAAAGCTTGTTTGTATCATATTTGAATTTACTATAAAGATTATTGGTAAGTTTTTATAAGTAGATCAAATTCAGCCTATAAAAATTTAGTACTTAGAAAAATGTTTAACAAATATTATAAAACCATTCCTAAAATATAGTAAGTGGTGGCGTTGCAACAGAATGTGTGGAAACAAGTTTACTAGCTTCATGATGCCAACCACTGCCATGAATATTTCTTACACTGTAAAACTTGTGTGCAAGCTTGCATCGTACTATATGATATACGCTTCTCCAACCCCCCCTGGCTCAGCTACTGTCATTTGACTAAGAGAATGCATTAATAAATTTGTATCTGAAAATACTTTTGCAGAATAAGTGAAGAATCGAGAAGCAGAAAAATAAAAGACTTTGATCTCTACAGTGACTGTTTGTTATTGTAGATCAACACCATAAACTTGAATTTGAACATGGGATGTTTATTGCATGAAAAACTGGATAATGATAAGGATAATTGCTTATGTTTACAGCAATTAATTACACTGATTTATAGAAGGAAAATAAACAGAAAAACTAAAATTAAGCAACACTACTGCCACGTTTGGCTTACATTTCACCACTACTAACAATTCACCTAAGGACTTGTTCAATCCTTTATTCTAGCAGAGATAAAAACAACACGTGAGCTGAACTGGTCTTCAAGCAACACGTCAGCAACTTAAGGCAATAAATTTCAACACTCCTCCTTGCATTAAGGGCTGCAAACCCCAATCATCCTGGTTAGAAATTCAAACCGATTTGCAGGGAGTGCTTTGGTAAACAAGTCTGCCAATTGATCTTCGGTTCTGCAATAAATCAATTCAACATCACTATTTTTCTGCACATCACGAACAAAGTATAGCTTGATGTTGAAATGTTTGGTTTTCCCGTGGAACACTGGATTGTGAGAAATTGCTATGGCTGCTTGATTGTCAACTGAAATTTCAGTTGCTTCTTGCTCCTCCATCTGTAAATCACATAGCAATTTTTTAATCCATAGTGCTTGATTGACTGCTGCAGTTGCAGCTATGAACTCAGCCTCCGCAGTTGATTGAGCGACAATGCTTTGCTTCTTAGATGACCATGAAAACACAGCTGATCCTAAATTGAAACAAAACCCCGAAGTACTTTTCATGTCATCAACAAATCCACCCCAATCACTGTCAGAGAAACCATGCAACTTCAGCTTTTGACACTGTGTAAATTTGACTCCAAAATTGCATGTTCCTTTGATGTATCTCAAAACTCTTTTGGCTGCCCTCATGTGCAACTCGCTTGGACAGTGCATGAAACGAGCAAGAAGATTGGTTGCATATAATATGTCAGGTCTGGTTGCTGTTAAATACAGCAAGCAACCAATTAAGCTTCTGAACCTCTCAGGTCTGGTTGCTGTTAAATACAGCAAGCAACCAATTAAGCTTCTGAACCTCTCTTCATCTACCTTGGCAGTACCATCATCCTTGCTGAACTTGTCCTTCTGATTCATTGGAGTTGCAGTTGGCTTGCAATTTTCCATTTGAAATTTCTTCAAAATTTCCTTTGCATATTTTTCTTGTCCAATAAAAATTTCTCCTCTGTCTTGCTTGATCTCCATGCCGAGAAAGAAACTCATGTGTCCAAGATCACTCATCTCGAAAGCTTGCATCATATCCTGCTTGAACCTTTCGATTTGCTGCAAATTACTCCCAGTCACAAGAAGGTCATCAACATACAGTGACACAATTAGAACATCACCCTCAATTTTGTTCACATAGAGAGTTGATTCAGAGGGGCTTCTCTGGAAACCAAAACCTGTCAAGTACTCATCAATTCTTCCATACCAGGCCCTTGGTGCCTGTTTTAATCCATAGAGTGCCTTCTTCAACAAATACACCTTGTCAGCTTTGCCTTGAACAACAAATCCAGCAGGTTGTTCAACGTAAATTTCTTCTTGAAGAACACCATTCAAGAAGGCAGATTTGACGTCCAACTGGAACACCTTCCAGTTTCTGTGTGCTGCAACAGCAAGTAGCAATCAGATAGTGTCCATCCTTGCTACTGGGGCAAATGTGTCTGAATAATCAACCCCATACACTTGAGCATATCCCTTGACAACGAGCCTAGCTTTGAATTTGTTGATTGAACTGTCAGCGTTCAATTTGGTTCTGAAAATCCATTTTACGCCAATGATGTTTTTGTCTCCAGGTCTGTCAACAAGTTCCCACGTCTTGTTCTTCTCGATCATGAAGATTTCTTCTTCCATTGCCTTCTGCCATGATGGATTTTGTTGAGCTTCTTCATAGTTGTCAGGTTTGCACACATCTACATTGCTCCTTTGATAAATTTCTTCAATTGATCGAGTACCCCTAACTGGTTCATCATCAATTGATTCGGAGTCAATTAATTTATCTTGCAAGGGCTGAATTTGATTATTAATCAGCATGCTCTCCTGTGAATCAACCCACTCCCACTGTGCATCTTCATGAAATGTGACATCCCTTGTAATAGCAATTTTCTGACTTTGAGGATGATAAACCTTGTAGGCTTTAGAAATTGTGCTATAGCCAACAAAAATTCCTTTGATGGCTTTCTTGTCAAGCTTGTCCCTCTTAATCTGTGGAACATGTACAAAACATACACAACCAAAAATTTTGAGGAAACGTAAGGAAGGCTTATAATTATACCACATCTCAAAGGGTGTCATTTCTGCCAACACTGATGTTGGAAGTCGATTCTAGATGAACACTGCTGTGTTAGCAGCTTCTGCCCACAGCATTTTGGGTAGATTCTTCTCATGCATCATGCTTCTCACCATCTCCATGACATATCGATTACGCCTTTCACTTACCCCATTCTGTTCTGGAGTATAGGGGGTTGTTAGCTGGTGTTCAATACCAGCATCTTCACAGTAACGGTTGAATTCGGCTGAGGTATACTCTTTGCCATTGTCAGACTGTATGGCTTGAATGCTGCTGCCACTTTGGTTCTCCACGTTTTTCTTGAATTTCCAGAAGATGACAGCCACCTCTGACTTGAACTTCATGAAATATATCCAGCACATACAGGAGTAATCATCAATAAATAGCAGATAGTATCTGCTGCCATTTAGTGATGGTGTGCTTAAGGGACCAGCTACATCCGTATGAATTAACTGGAGCTTGTGTGTTGCTCGCCAAGTTGATCGTGGAAATGGCATTCTATTTTGCTTCCCAAATTGACAAGCATTACAGTTTAATTGGAGATCAGTGAATGATGGTATACCTCTGACAGCTTCATGAACCTTCATGGTGAGCATCCTCTTTTGATGACAGTGTGCCAGCCGTTTGTGCCATAGTTCAGTGTCACTAAGAGTGACTAGAAATGCAGTATGCTCTCCTTCAAATGGAACAAATGAGAAGCTTTTGCCTCTCATTTTAGCTTGAAGTATTTTGTGCCCAGCAGCATCAAAAATACAGCAAGTGTGATTCTCAAAAATCACCTTCATTCCTTTCTCAATCAATTGCCCCACACAGCAAATTTTGATCAATATCAGGTACATAAAGAACATCTGCTATTGTTTTTGTACCTAAGTTTGTTGTAATGGCAATTGTTCCCTTTCCCTTAGCTTCAATGCATTCACCATTTCCAATTCTGACTTTTGCAACATCTGTTGGCTGCAGATTTCTGAAGAGACTTTTATCAAAAGTCATGTGGTTTATACAACCACTGTCGATTAGCCAATGATCAGAGGTAGTTTGTACTGAGAAGCATGTTGCCACAAACATTTGGTATTCATCATCCTGATTTGCAACTTGAGCATCCTCTTCTTGTTTCTGATTTTTTACTCTGCAGATGATTGCCTCGTGCCCAAGCTGGTTGCATTTGCTGCACCTTGCATCAGGCCTCTTCCAGCACTTGAATGGTGGATGACCCATCTTGTTGCAATGTTGACATGGTGGAAAATTTCTTTTAATGAATTTTCCTTTACCGTGACCTTGACTGGTGGGTTTGGCTGCAACTTGGTGTTTTCTGCCAAATTTCCTTCTTTCAGAATCTGGAAATTTGGCTTGCAAGGCACCTTCAATGACATGATCTTGTCTCATAAGCCTTCTTTGTTCTTGGGCTTGTAAGGCATTCAAAAGTTCTGTCAAGGTAATACTTGACAGATCTTTTGTGTTCTCCAGAGTGGTGATTGAAGCTTCATATTTTTCTGGTACTGTGACCAGAATTTTCTCAACAATTCTTGAGTCTAAGAATGAAGTTCCCAGCAATTTCACCCTGTTTGCAATTCCCAGCAATCTGTCTGAGTACTCCTTGATAGTCTCAGAATCCTTCATCCTCTGCAGCTCAAATTCACGTATTAAATTGAGACTTTGCATCCCACGAATTTTCTCATCTCCTGCATACTCTTCCTTCAAATATTCTCAGACATCCTTAGCTGACTTCAGGGACATGATCCTAGTGAAGATCGTTGTTGAAACAGCAGCAAAAAGAGTGGCTTTTGCTTTTGATTTCTTGGTCTTTCTCTCCTTATGACTCTTGATTTGAGTCATGGTTGGATTATTTGGCAGTGGTAGGATCTCGTAATCCTCTTCAATAGCTTCCCATAAATCCATAGCTTCTAAATATGTTTCCATTCGTACTGCCCAAAGTTGGTAATTTTCTCCATTGAAGATTGAAGTTGAGATATGAGAGAAGTTAGTTTCGGAATCCATTACAGACCCTTCAAGAAATAGCTCTGATACCAATTGAAAATACTTTTACAGAATAAGTGAAGAACCGAGAAGTAGAAAAATAGAAGACTTTGATCTCTACAGTGACTGTTTGTTACTGTAGATCAACACCAGAAATTTGAATTTGAACATGGGATGTTTATTGCATGAAAAACTGGATAATGATAAGGATAATTGCTTATGTTTACAGCAATCAATTACACTGATTTATAGAAGGAAAATAAACAGAAAAACTAAAATTAAGCAACACTACTGTCATGTTTGGCTTACATTTCGCCACTACTAACAATTCATCTAAGGACTTGTTCAATCCTTTATTCTAGCAGAGATAAAAACAACACGTGAGCTGAACTGGTCTTCAAGCAACACGTCAGCAACTTAAGGCAATAAATTTCAACAGTATCTGAAAATGATATTGCTTATTATCAATTTGAATCACACGACTTCTTGAAAGGAATGATCACAATCCAAACAGTACAGCAGTACATATATAGGACAAACCAATCCACACTGTTAATGAGGAAAACAAAAGGAAGAAGAAGAAGAAAACAGTTCTCACCCGTACGATCAAGTTTTAAGGGTGTTATAGGGTGGCGTTTGAGCAGCTTCAGTTTCCCAAAACTGGTTTCGCTTTTGTTTCTGCTAAGTAAGCTTGTATGGCACTTAGTGCAATGCCATAAATAAAAGAGTACTTGACCACTGCTGTGGAAATAGGATCCTTATTTTGCAGGATCCATCTCTTGACAGTGCTTCTATAATGCGATTCAACAGAACTTTTGACCTCATTGTAAGCATAAGGGTTGGGCGCCAGATTGGTTGTTATCTCTTTGAAGATTTGTGCTATCTGATCGTCACTTCCTATAGTGGTGTGGAGTATTCCCTTTGATCGGAGCTCCTTCACATCTTCAGGTTTATCAATCAGTGAACGCATAAAGCATACATATGAAGTGCAATTATGATCAGAATCCCAGCCAGCGCATGTTTCATAGGCTGCCAAGTTCAGAATCAAGGGCTTGGTTTCTTCCTCTATGCTTAGTGGAGGAATGAGGAGTGCTCCACCGAGCAATGTATTTTTGAACTTGACATCAGTGAAAACACTGGTGGTGCTTGGCATAAAAGAAATTCCAACGTTCTTAAGCTCGTTGACAGAATAATACCGGTTCCAGCTTGTGGTCTCCGGCCGGTGGAATCTTCTCCCTCGTCGATGATGTCTTTTGCTGATCACGTACGTCAAATAAAAAAATTCGAGAAGATGATCGAAAGCAGAGTCAATACCCATGGATCCCTGGGATTTCGAACGTCTTGATATTAATTTTCTTGCCAATTCTGAAGGAAAATTGCATATCTTTTCCCAGCACGACTCTCTTTGAGGAGGTATTGCACGAATGTCTTCGAAGAAATGTTCAATGATTTTCATCAAATGTTTATCTTCACTTTCCGAACTCTGCTTCTTGGAAAATTGAAATAAAAATGTTTAGTTCAAATTTTCATGATGCATGCAAGTTATGAGCAGAATAATATAAATAATTTAATAAAAAAAATAATTAATTTAGCATGTTCCTAAACTAAATACAAAAGAACTAAAATCGATGGCACAAAGTAGATATGTTTTACTTACTTGTCGAGACGAAGACTGATCCTCCCCAGCAATGTTATGCCCTTTCCTTTCATGTATCCTAAGTTCATGAACAATTATAATTTTATTGCTACGATTTTAACAAAGTAAAAAATTCTAGTTAAACGTTAGCATCTAGTTAAATTAAACGTTAGCATACTTGTAACCAACTACCTCATCAATGGGATAAGAACTTTGAAAGGGAGTTGGTTCTCTAGTAAGAACAAGTCCCTTTCAACCGAAGCAACTTCTTCCTTCCTCAGGTTCTGTTTCTCAAGCTTGTTGGAGACAACCTGGAGAATGAAGTAGCCATCAAGAAACATCATCTGGGTGAATTTCTCATCGTTGAACTGACGGGTTGACTCTTCTGCATAGTAATTCCTTGCATCGCTGACCAAATCTTTGACCTTGTTGTACATTTCTTCAGCTGCCTCGCTACTATCTTTGACAAGCTGGCGGGCCATTTTAGTCTTGAGGCTCTGCATTTTCTCGAGTTCTTTTTTCCCATGGTGATAGGGACCGATGGAGACCACCTTTGGCTCATAGCAACCCGTGTTCTCTTTCATTTCACGAAACTCTGGTGGAACCCTTGGAATAACTGGCCCCATCTGTTGGTCGGGAGTCCCGTCATGTTCCGGACTTTCGGTCATCAAGAAGTGCAGCCCCGAAGCAGTACTGCGGCTTGCACTATGCACAGGACTACATGAAGGGCCCTCAATATCTAGTGCTATAGACATTGTTAGGACGTATACTCACTAATGATAAGCAAGTGCCAGTTCTAGATGATGCACATCAACAGAGGGATAACATATATTAAATAGAACTAATTAATATTAATTTATACCAAGTGATTGATCGAACTAGCTTGAAAATGAAGTGGCTTTCAGTTTTGAACAAGTATTTTAGCTTGCTTGGAAGTCGAGCTTAATTACTTTGAGCCTGTTTGAATTCTCTTTGTACAGTATTGTGCTGCACAATGATTTGATTGTTGCGGTTTGTTCATCGTGTTGTGTTGCTTTATGCCATGAAACAAAACAATCAATTTATTGTGTTATGAATAAATTTATTATTGTAATATTTGAATTAAAACGACTATAGGTTAAGCATATAAACAAAGCAATCAATTTTTAGTTTATTGAGCATGCTCTCGTGCAGTTTAAATAAATTTAAATATTTTTTTATTTTAAATTTTAAATTAAATTATATAAAAGTTGTCATATTATATATAAACTTAATAAAGCTATAGTTTTAAATGTTAACAATTGAGCTATGATATAAAGTTGTTAATCAAACAATTATAAAATATATTAATTTATTTTATTTTTTAAATGATTAGTTAAAGTTTTTTAGTTGTAGTGATAATAATGAGTAAAAAAATGATATTATTATTTTAAATTTTAAATTTTAAATTTTATAGTGATTTAATATAATTCTAATACTTGATTATTATATCACTGGTTTAATAACTATAAGTAAACCTAATATCCAAGAACTTTAATTTGTTCTCTCTCCCCTTAATAACTTTTGATAGAATATGGGATAAAGAACAAGCTGTCTTCTTCTTTCTCTTCTTTTGCTAGCTAATATAGAGGTTATCCCTGCCACTTTTCATGTATTCTCAATCTTGTGTTAATTAAGCAAGATCAGACAGAATTTCTTTTCACAATTTTAGAGAATCAGCCGGTGCTATAAGCAACTGCATAAATATTAAAGATAAAAAGAAAGATTCATAATAAAATAAGAGTGACATTTGAAACTTTGTTTATTATATTTTTGTTACCCTTACACTTGATCATTTGATGGTACTAATAACACGTATCTTGGAAATGAATTTTATCAGCGAAGTAACAGTTTAATCCTTGATTTTTTTATTTTGATAATTAAATTCACTGAATTTTTTCTTTACTTGGTAATTTATTTTCATTGGATTGATGACATAGTATATAATGTGAATAAAAATTAGAATTCTCAAGCTCTAAAGTTACAATTCTAACACTCCAATTATTTATATAAAAGTTTTAAAAACTGATCTAACTAAAGAATTTAAAGCTAAGCACGTAGGAAACATATTAAAATCTAAAATTAACTACAAAAACGATAACGTATGTGTCTAATTTTAGAAAATTCAATGATTGGATGACATAAAAAATACTTCATATTAGTAACTCGACCTTTAGAATAATTGAATCAATTTCAAGTCCAAAATCTAACAATTAAATATTCTGTTATCATGATTTTCATCATGTTTTATATTTTATGTGTTTATATTTCTTTTCAACTTGGCCATAATTCACAATTGTTCAGTTTAGTTAGTTTTGCTTGTTTTGAAAAAAAATATACTGTTCCTCATTAGTGAAGACTTTATTAAAATGACTGATGTAATTTTATTGTTCGTGAAGAGGAGCCAAATTTCATTCTGGTGAGTTAATGAAGTCGACTTTTTAATATTTTTTTTAAGTTTTTTAATGTTTAAAAAATATCAAAATGACTGGTAGCAATGCCCTACCTAATAATTATTATATGAGTAAAGTATACTTGATAATTTCTAATTTAATTTGAGTAAAGATATTGACAGAATATCTAAAAACAATTTTATAATACTCATTCAATCCTATTAATTAATGTATCACATCACCATCCTATATCCCCAACTCTAAATAAATATCAATTTTTTTAAGCTCTATCTCTTTCTTTTATGCACACAAAAACCCTACCCCTTGGATTTGCTTTATCTATTTCATATATATTTTTAATAGAAAATATGGCATTGATATATATCATATTATCCTTCTATCAGAAGGTAGCTAGGGTCATATTAAAAAAAAAATTAATTTGTAGATGTAGGGTGTTAATTTGTCAATATCGATATATGTATACCCAATATTCAAGTGAAGTTCATGATTTCTGCTATTAATTAAAGTAATTAATGATTTCTACTCTTAATTAAGAGGTAACTTTTCGTATCTTGTTCAAGCTAGACTTGATTTTTTTTTTTTTTCCGATGCTGTAAGATGTGAAATGCGTGGGGGATAAAGATAGCTTCAATATATATGCTTTACTGGTTCAATGAAAGCTTGAAGATGCAAGAGAGAAGAAAAGAAAGAACCATGAACTGTAGATTATACGGAGATGAACTTTAATTTGCAGCTAGCAGATCTTATGTTTCCATTTTGTGTTAAACAAGATTAAATAGACAGGCCGGGGATCAAACGGTGTCACCCTTTACCTTCTTGAAGGGCTGAAGTATTTTTACTTACTAAATATAGAATCTTTCTTGCCAAATAACCTCGGAATTGCCGTAACTATAGATTAATGTAAACCCAATGTCACCGATTAAACCAATATGGAAGTTATTGATTTTTCAAGAAGGAAGAAGATGATGTATTTTATTTGAAAATATATTAAAATAATATATATATTTTTTATTTTTTACAATTTATTTTTAACAACAAAACAATCTAATTTTTTTTTAAAAAGTAAAACAGTTAAAATGTGATGTCCAGCTGTGGAGGAGGCGACGGCTTCTGGAGTGTTTTTTCCGGTTTTGGAATGGACAAGTGTAGGAATGTGTTTTTATCATTAGGTGGTTTTTTTTAGCTAGGAGGACAGGATCAAAGGCGTCTTTTTTTTTTTTTCAAATCTTATTTTTGACAAGGACAGTAGATGTTTTTGGTGTTTAGGTTGCTGGGGATTTAAATCTTAAAAGCATCCCTTTTATCTCTTTCTCTTTTTTGATGTGGTTAATTTGCTGGATTATAGGATATTTGAGAATGTTGTTCAAAAATATATTAAAATATTATTTTAAAATTTTTTTAATACTAACATATCATACATAATGAAAAATATTAAAAAAATATCAATTTTATATTTTTTAAACCAAAAGATATTCTAAAAAACCCTTAAAAAGGGCAAAAACTATGTAAAAAAAATAAATTGAAATGCGCTTGGGGAGTGTAGGTAAAGATATGCATGCATGGCCCTCCCGAGTTATACAATAAATAACTTTAATTGGTTATCTCTAATCTTTATATTTTTGTATACAGTATTGGATGAAGAACAAATCCTTTCTTGTTAGGTATTGCTATTTATTGGCAATACCCCACCACCAAGCAAGTGGCCACCACCACCAAGCAAGTGGCAGCAGCCTTTGTTGAAGAAGATGGCAGCCACCATTGACTCCCATGTGCAGCTGCTGGAAAGAAGAAGAGAAGCCACCATCCTGCCTATAAATAGGCACCATACAAAGAGAGCTATGTGAGAGTTGAGAATAACGTGAGTGTGTGCAAGAGAGAAGAGAGAAAGAGGAGCTGCAATGGCAGCAGCCATTACAGCAGCTGCAAGGCAGCAAGAGAGATGGGAGTTGAGTGATTAGATCCTCCTCCATGTATTTATTGTAATCCTTTCTCTATCTCTAATAAATGGACTCTCTCCCGTGGATGTAGGCGGTTTTGCCGAACCACGTAAAATATTGTGTCTCAGTGTGCTTCCCCTCCTATGAGCAATATCAGTACATCACCGGTCGCCGGATTCCGCCCAACAATTGGTATCAGAGCGTATGGTTTAAGTGGTGTTTGATTTTTTGCTCAAAAAATAAAAGTTGTCAAAATGGTGTTTTGACCATCCCACTGTGTAGAGGAGGAAAAGATGAAGCCACTGGTGAAAACCGCGTCAAAATCGAACGTCGGACATGGTCGCACTCTCCATCATTCTCTGGCAAGGCGTCTGCCCACGCGCGCAGACGCGCACCACGCGTTTTCTTCACCCAGATGAGTTCACCCGACCCGAATACCAGTTGACCCGACCCATGTGAACAGTAGACATGACAGTGACGTCATCATGAACAGTAGCATGCAAAGGATGACATCACCCTGATGTAACGATGACATCAGCATGCAATTGACCAGTCAACATACATGTCAGCATTGTGGGACCCACCTGCCACGTCATCAGCCGCGGGCCGAGCCAAAGTCGAGCCGAGTTGAGCCGAGCCGAACTAGAGCCGAGCTGAGCCGTGAGCCGAAGGACAAGATTCTGTGTAGCAGAGTCTACGTGCAACCGGATCTGAGATTGAATCTGAGCCGTTGATCAGGCCAGAATTGTTTTGATCAAATATTAGCCGTCTGAAGTGCGATTTGGACGATTCAAGACATGTTTCCAGCTAATTTGATCATTCCGGATGCAATGGTGTGGTCCGATTATTAAGATTCAAGACCAAAAATAGCGGTGGTGAATTATTAAAGAGAGATTGCCCGATCAAGAGACATCTGAAGGTCATCATGGTGGTCGATGGAGATGAAGAAGAAGAAAGTGCACATGTTTGCCCAATTACATGTGCTGAACTATTAAGCGGGGAATGTAATGCCTTGATGGAAGGCAAAATTGGGACACTGTAGACACCCGGTTATGTGGACAATTAGAGGTGTAGAGTGAAAATTGACAAAGACCAATCTTGATGAATCTAAGCACTAGTAGTCTCGCTAGATGTTGAGAAATCATGTATTAAACCTGTATATTCCAGATCACTTGTAAAGGAAAGCCGCAACAAAGCTAGCAAATGGTTGTATATACGGAGAGACAGTACGATGGATAGATATGGCCTAAGAAGTTCTGTCTAGGAGATTGGGTTTTAAGCGGGACCGTTGTGACCCCTCCAATCTTTCCTGGGAACTTGCTTAGTGGAAGGATTATCCATACGGTATTATTTTTGTATATATAGCAATTTGTAATGAAACAGTTGAAGACTAGCAAGATGACGGCATAAAGGAACAGTTGGGTTCCGTATGATCAAGGATCTGATGGAGTGGTGATTTCTTCAAAGAAGTTAGATTCGGTGACTGTAATTTCTCGAAGAGAGAATTGATGAAGACCCTGATAATGAGGAGAAATACAGCAAGGGGATGAAGATTGGCACCCTATTTTGACTTGGACAGGTATTGTGACAGGATGAGCTGCTGTCAAACATAAGCAAGGAATAGGGAGAAATCTGGAGAACAGAAATTGCACGAGAGCACACGGAGATTGTGCAAGAGTACCTGGAGGATCCAACGAGGTACTGTAATGAGACAACAAGTGCAAGGAGAAGAAGAGTTCCCAGATGAAGCCTAGAGTAGAGACTGTGTACAACAGGAAGTCTCTTGATGAAGACAACAGGCGAGGACCTTTCCAATGCATGCAAGGATGGAAAGATGAGCTGTTGCAGAGGCATCTAATTGAGGGGGTGCAAACGCCTGTGATAAAAGGCGGCCGTCTATGATAAAAAGGCGAAGACACCAAAGAGAGGTGGTGTAGGTAGAGCTGTCAAGCAGAAAGATACAGAAGCTCCAAACATAGAAATTGAGGTGGAGGATTGTGAGGAGTATACCGCAACTTTCTCTTTCTATGTAATCAGTGGCAGTAATCTCTCCCAAGTCCACATGGTGGTAGAGAATCTTGAAGCCACTGGAGTCATCCTAATGAAGGAGGATGAGACCGCTCCATGACGAGCGGAGACACCTCGGATGGAAGGTGTGAGGGCCATGATATGAGCCTAGATTCAGACCGTCGCATGACGACGAGCGGAGACACCTTGGAGAAGGTGTGGAGGCCAGGGTAGGAGCCCCAGTTCAGAACGCCCCAGAGCCAATGTGATGGCTAGATATGAGTGGACAGGTATATGGCCAAATGAAGTGGCTATGATGAGTATGGAGACAAATGCAGGATTGACTTTCATGGATATTGCCCCCATGCTAAAGATCAATGAGCTAGAAGACATTTGCCTTGGACAATAAGTGTGTGACTTGTGGAGCATTAAGACGCGGCTGCTATGAAGGAGTAGAGGGCATGCGCAGGTTCCGGGAACAAGTTGACTCTTGTCAAGGTGGTGAGCTCGGAGATGGCATTGTAATACTCAGAGTATAGAGATAGATATGGATCAACCTTTAATGGGTTGCCCCCATGGTTAAAGGTGGAGAGCTACCTGGACTCTTACGACTAAGAGCGAGAGACTCACAGAGAAGTAAGGTGTGGTTCCTGGGGTGGAACAGAGGGCAGGCGCAACTCCTGGATGAGTAGACTCTTGGAAGAGTGGTGAGCTTGTGATCATATTGATATACTCAGATAATGACTATCGCACTTGGAATATTCATTTGAGGGGGTCTTGTAAGCCTTGGTGTGAGGTTTGATAAATCATTCCGGACCGAGCATGATTGATACGCTCGAAGGGGAATGTTCCCAGAGACAAGCGTTAACACTCTTCAGATGTGATGTGTGAGACCATCTGGTTGAAGTGATCCTTTGGTGTAAGCAAGGGTATGCTTTGGTGACTCTGGTGATTGAAAGGTTGGGCGAGTACCTATAAACTTGGCCACAGATGCTCTCGGAATGGTAAGCTTGGAAAAGCTGCAAGATGCAAGCTGGTGCTAAAGAATCAAGAGGACAATTGCCCAGATAAATGGCAAAGGGGGTGATTGTTAGTTATTGCCATTTATTGGCAATACCCCACCACCAAGCAAGTGGTCACCACCACCAAGCAAGTGGCAGCAGCCTTTGTTGAAGAAGATGGCAGCCACCACTGACTCCCATGTGCAGCTGCTGAAAAGAAGAAGAGAAGCCACCATCCTGCCTATAAATAGGCACCATACAAAGAGAGCTATGTGAGAGTTGAGAATAACGTGAGTGTGTGCAAGAGAGAAGAGAGAAAGAGGAGCTGCAATGGCAGCAGCCATTGCAGCAGCTGCAAGGCAGCAAGAGAGATGGGAGTTGAGTGATTAGATCCTCCTCCATGTATTTATTGTAATCCTTTCTCTATCTCTAATAAATGGACTCTCTCCCGTGGATGTAGGCGGTTTTGCCGAACCACGTAAAATATTGTGTCTCAGTGTGCTTCTCCTTCTATGAGCAATATCAGTACATCACCGGTCGCTAGATTCCGCCCAACATTTCTCTCTTTCAACTAGCTAATAAAAGCTATCCCTCATGTGTTTTGAATTTTGTGCTAAGCAATGTCAGACAATATTTATTTCCACCTTTTTGGAGAATCAACCGTTGTCATAAGCAATCACTTAAATAAAGAAAAAAAAAGAAAAAAAAGATTCATAAATTAGAATCAAAGGTGAAACCTATATGATTGTGTTTGCGTGTACTCATTATGTTTGTTTACTTTTATCAAAGAAAAGTATGTACAAGAACTTAATTAGGAGAGTTAATGGTTGTGTGTGAAGTTATGTTGTTGAATAAATTATTTATCTCATGAACTAAAATATTTATACAATCTTAACGATGTGATTTTACCTTAAAAGTTAAGCACTAGAGAATTAATACCAAATCCAAATCACAAATCTTTTCAAGAATTAAAGGATAATCAGAAATTTCCTTTAAAGTAAAAATTATAAAAAGTTTATACTTGAAAAGATGTATAAAGAATATTATAAAACCACTCCTAAAATATAGTAATTGGTGGCGTTGCAATAGAATGTTGATACAAATTCAAGTTAAGGAGAGTTTAGCAGTGTGATAAGTATTGTTTTTTAAAGTATTTTTCACTTGAAAATACATCAAAAAAATTATTTTTAATATTAACATTTCAAAATTATATGAAAACATAAAAAAAATATAAATTTTAAGTAAAGAAAAAAATAAAATAAAAAATAATTTTTTAAAAAATATTTTTAAAATGCAAAATCAAAGAAACCCTTATTCAACAACACTATAAATAATTTACTAGGTTCATGTAGCCAACCATTGACATAATTCTGTAATATATATATATATATATATATATATATATATATATATATATATATATATATATATATATAATATCCCTTTTACAATTCAAAGTGTTATAAAATATAAGGTGAAGATACATTTATATTTTAATTGAAATCTTGCTTACACTGTAAAACTTATGTGCAAGCTTGCATCGTACTATATGACATACACATCCTTGTAAGAGTATTCTTGAGGAGGGATGGGATGCTCCGTCTCCGAACCCCCTGGCTCAGCCACTGTCAGTTGACTAGGAGAAAGCATTAATAAATTTGTATCTGAAAATGATATTGCTTATTATCAATTTGAATCACACGACTTCTTGAAAGAAATGATCACAATCCAAACAGTACATCAGTACATATATATGGCAAAATAATCCACACTGTTAATGAGGAAAACAAAAGGAAGAAGAAAAAAAAACAGTTCTTATGTGTATGATCAAGTTTTAAGGGTGTTTATAGGGTGGCGTTTGAGCGGCTGCAGTTGCCGAAACCTGGTTTCTCTTTTGTTTCTGCCAAGTAAGCTTGTATGGCACTTACTGCAATGCCATAAATAAAAGAGTACTTGACCACTGCCGTAGAAATACGACCCTTATTTTGAAGGATCCATGTCCTGAAATTGCTTCTATAATGCGATTCAACAGAGCGTTTGACCTCCGTATAAGCTGTAGGGTTGGGCACCAGATTGGTTGTTATCTCCTTGAAGATTTGTGCTATCTGATCGTCACTTCCTATAGTGGAGCGGAGTATTCCCTTTGATCGGAGCTCCTTCACATCTTCAGGTTTATCAATCAGTGAATGCATAAGGCATACATACGAAGTGCACCTACTATAATTCCAACCAGCGCATGTTTCGTAGGCTGCCAAGTTCAAAAGCAAGGGCTTGGTTTCTTCCTCTATGCTTAGAGGAGGGATGGAGAGTGCTCCACCGAGCCATGTTTTTTTGAACTTGACATCGGTGAAAACACTGGTGTTGCTTGGCATAAAAGAAATTCCAACGTTCTTAAGCTCGTT
Source organism: Populus tomentosa (assembly GCA_018804465.1). NCBI lineage: Eukaryota > Viridiplantae > Streptophyta > Magnoliopsida > Malpighiales > Salicaceae > Populus > Populus tomentosa. The sequence goes on from CM031997.1 coordinate 1,358,199, forward strand.
GACAGAATAATACCGGTTCCACCTTGTCTCCCGGTACCTGCTTTCCCTTCGTTCACGTTCTCCTTCGCCGTATACGAACTTCAAATAAAAAAAATCGAGAAGATGAAAGTAGAAATCTAAACGCTTGGATCTTGATATTAATTTTCTTGCCAATTCTGAAGGAAAATTGGATATCTTTTCCCAGCACGACTCTCTTTGAGGAGGTATTGCACGATTGTCTTCGAAGACATGTACAAAGATTTTCATCAAATGTTGATCTTCACTTTCCGAACTCAGCTTCTAGGAAAAATGAAATAAAAATGTTTAGTTCAAATTTTGATGACGCATGCAAGTTATGAGCAGAATAATATAAATAATTTAATAAAAAATTAATTAATTTAGCATGTTTCCTAAACTAAATACAAAATAACTAAAATCGATGGCACAAAGTAGATATGTTTTACTTACTTCTCGGGACGAAGACTTGTCCTCCCCAGCAATGTGATCTGCTTTGCTTTTATATATGATCCTAAGTTCATCAACAATTATATATAAGTTTATTGCTAAGATTTAAACAAAGTAAAAATTCTAGTTCATGTTCATGCTAAATCACATCTAGTTAAATTAAACATTAGCATACTTGTAACCAACAACCTCATCAATGGGATAAGAACATTGAAAGGGACCTGGTTCTCAAGTAATAACAAGTCCCTTGTAACTGAAGCAACATCTTCGTTCCTCAGCTTCTGCTTCCCAAGCTTGTTGGACAGGAAGTAGTGGAGAATGAAGTAGCCATCAAGAAACAACATCTGGGTGAATTTCTCATCGTTGAACTGACGGGTTGACTCCTCTGCATAGCATTCCCTTGCATCGCTGACCAAATCTTTGACCTTGTTGTACATTTCTTCAGCTGCCTCGCTACTATCTTTGACAAGCTGGCGGGCTATTTTAAATTTGAGGCTCTCCATTTTCTCGAGTTCTTTTTTCCCATGGTGATAGGGACCGATGGAGACCACCTTTGGCTCATAGCAACCCGTGTTCTCTTCCATTTCACGAAACTCTGGTGGAACCCTTGGAATAACTGGCCCCATCTGTTGGTCGGCAGTTCCTTCATGTTCCGGACTTTCGGTCATCAAGAAGTGCAGCCCCGAATGAGTACTGCGGCTTGCACTATGCACAGGACTCCGTGAAGGGCCCTCAATATCTAGTGCTATAGACATTGTTAGGACGTATACTCACTAATGATAAGCAAGTGCCAGTTCTAGATGATGCACATCAACAGAGGGATAACATATCTTAAATAGAACTAATTAATATTAATTTATACCAAGTGATTGATCGAACTAGCTTGAAAATGAAGTGGCTTTCAGTTTTGAACAAGTATTTTAGCTTGCTTGGAAGTCGAGCTTCATTACTTTGAGCCTATTTGAATTCTCGGTGTACAGTACTGTGCTGCACAATGATTTGATTGTCGCGGTTGGGTCATCGTGTTATGTCGCTTTATAAACAAAACAATCAATTTATTGTGTCATGAATAAATATATTATTGTAATATTTGAATTAAAATGACTATAGGTTAAGCATATACACTTATTACAAGATTTTTAGTTTATTTAACGTGCTATCGCTATAGTTTGAATAAAAAACAACGAATGTAAAAATAATAATATCTAAATTGTTAAAAATATTTTAATCTTGTTATGATATTTATATACTAGTTTGAATTTGAAAAATCCAGACTTGAATAATTTTTTAATTTAAATTTTAAATTAAATTATATAGAAGTTGTTTTATTATAATTTTATATACTAGTTAAATCTGTAAAAAAAAAAAAAAAAATTCAATATTAAAAAATAAATTAAAAAAAAAATTCATATTAAAAAAAAAAAGAATTGAAATTAAAAATAAATAAAAATAAAATAGTAAAAAAACTTAAAGAAAAAAAAAAAAAAAAAACAAGAAGAAGAAGAAATCATGCTTGAGAGGCCCGTAATAGGTACACTCTGTCATCATTTAGACAAAAATATCGCCGCAAGCCTTGAACCCGTTACCTCGTCGTTACATTAATTCATTAACCACTCAACTACAACATGGAACGCGAGATCGAACGATTAAAAAGCTATATTAATTGGATTTATTATTCATATGAACAATTAATCTGACCTTCTATCTTTTAGTTGTATTGACTAATTTATTGATTGTGCTCTTGTTGGGCTTTGGATTAAAAAAGTGAACGGATGAATATAAAATTTAGATTGTTGAAATTTTTTTAGCATTATTATAAAATTTTGTACAACAGTTCAAACTTCAAAAATATATTAACTTAATTATTGTTTATATGATTAGTTAAATTGAGCCCGTGTTTTTTAGTTGTAGTGATAATAAATAGTAAAAAAATGAGATTATTATTTTAAATTTTAAATGTCACAATTTAATATAATTCTTATACTTGTATTTATTTTGGTTTTTTATGGAATATGAATGCAAGAGATTACAGGTTTAGAAATGCAAGGAATGGAGAGGGAGCTTAATTTGCCTTTTCAATATTAAAATTAATATTTGTTTGTGCCAAAGAATTCTTATTTATTTCAATTTACATGTCATCTTCTTTTTCTTCATGAATTTCCACGTCATCTAAATCAGTCGTGTTTAAGGAATATTTAAGATTTAAAAATTATACTAGTTCGAAAATAAAATCCAGAACTGATGTAGAATTTTTCTAACCAAATAACCTCAGAAAGGATGCAAATATAGATGAAGTATATGTCAATTTATCACATCTATCCAGTCTTGAATTTAATCCAATTTAAAGCTGGGGTCATTAAATTATCTAGTTAACATGGATCTATTATTTTTATTTAAAAATAATATTTTTTTAATCAAGTCAACAATAATTGAATTGCAGGTCAACAATAATTTAAAATAAAACCCAACTTAAAATTAAATTTTAAATTATTAGATTATTATATTAATTAATTGGACGGAATTTGATAAACCTAGTATCCAAGAAAAGTTGTTTGAGCTACTCGAAATATATTTTTTTATGCTGTAACCTGTGAAATGCATGGGGATTATATATATATATATATATATATATATATATATATATATATATATATATATATATATATATATATATAAAGTTATGCATGCATATTGGCCCTCCAAAATTGTTCGGAAAAGAACTTTAATTTGTTCTCTCGACCCTTTATAACTTTTGATAGAATATTGGATAAAGAACAAGCTGTCTTCTTCTTTCCCTTCTTTCTCTAGCTAATATAGAGGTTATCCCAGCCACTTACCATGTCTTTTCAATCTTGTGTTGAGCAAGATCAGACAGAATTTCTTTTCACCCTTACCGGTGTTACAAGCAACTGCATAAATAAAGATAAAAAGAAAGATTCATAAATGAGAGTCACATGTGAAACCTCTATGTTACGAGTAAAACATTTTTTTTAAAATGTAAAACAGAGAAATGTTCTCCATTGAAATGAATTTTATCAGCGAAGTAACAGCTTAATTCTTGATTTTTTTTTAATTTTGATAATTAAACTCACTAACTTTTTCTGTACTTGGTAATTTGTGTTAATTGAATTGATGACATAGTGTTAATTAATATATCACATCATCATCCAATATTAGCAACTCTAAACAAATATCGATTTTGTTAAGCTTTATCTCTTTCTTTTATGCACACTAAATCCTCACACCTCGGATTTGCTTTATCTATTTCATATATTTTTTTAATAGAAAATGATATCATATTAAATATCCTTTTATCTGAAGGTAGCTAGGGTCATATTAAAAATAAAATTAATTTTCAGATGTAGGGTGTTTGTCAATATCGATTTATGTATATCCAATATTCAAGTGATGTTAATGATTTCTGCTATTAATTAAAGTAATTAATGATTTCTGCTATTAATTAAAGTAATTAATGATTTCTGCTATTAATTAAAGTAATTAATGATTTAAGAAGTAACTTTCGTATCTTGTTGAAGCTAGACTTGATTTTTTTTATTTTTTCCATGCTGTAAGATGTGAAATGCGTGGGGGATAAAGATAGCTTCAATATACATATATGCTTTACTGGTTCCATGAAAGCTTGAAAATGCAAAAGAGAAGAAAAGAAAGAACCATGAACTTTAATTTGTACGGAGATGAACTTTAATTTGTACTCTCTCATCTTTCGAATTTTGATAAACAATTGAATATTGTTGGGTAGATCAGTAGAAGTTATCCTTGCAGCTAGCAGACAGGCCGGGGATCAAATGTAGAATCTTTCTTGCCAAATAACCTCGGAATTGCGACTATAGATTAATGTAAACCCAATATCAAAGTTAAGTTATTGATTTCTGCCATTAATGAGAAGTAATTAGGGGTGTTTTGAAAAATAATAGTTATTGTTTTTTAAAATAATTTTTGTTTGCAAATATATTAAAATAATATAATTTTTAAAAAATATATTTTTAATATCAACTCAAAAACCAAAAATAAAATAATTCATAATGTTAGTGTGTGTACTCGTTATGTTGTTTTACTTTTATCAAAGTGTTATCAAATATAAGGTGAAGATACATTGATATTTTAATTGCAATCTTTCTTATCTTACCATATACATGATATACATATCCTTGTAAAAGTATTCTTGAGGAGGGATGGGATGCTCCGTCTCCAACCCCTCCTGGCTCAGCCACTGTCAGTTGACTAAGAGAATGCGTTAATAAATTTGTATCTGAAAATGATATTGCTTATTATCAATTTGAATCACACGACTTCTTGAAAGCAATGACAGTCCAAACAGTACAACAGTGCATATATATGGCAAACCAATCCACACTGTTAATGAGGAAAACAAAAGGAAGAAGAAGAAAAAAACAGTTCTTATGTGTATGATCAAGTTTTAAGGGTGTTATAGGGTGGCGTTTGAGCAGCTGCAGTTGCCGAAACCTGGTTTCTCTTTTGTTTCTGCCAAGTAAGCTTGTATGGCACTGACTGCAATGCCATAAATAAAAGAGTACTTGACCACTGCTTTAGAAAAAGGATCCTTATTTTGAAGAATCCATGTCTTGAAATTGCTTCTATAATGCGATTCAACAGAGCGTTTGACCTCCGTGTAGGCATAAGGGTCGGGCACCAGATTGGTTGTTATCTCTTTGAAGATTTGTGCTATCTGATCGTCACTTCCTATAGTGGTGCGGAGTATTCCCTTTGCTCGGAGCTCCATCACATCTTGAGGTTTATCAATCAGTGAACGCATAAGGCATACATACGAAGTGCACCTACTATAATTCCAACCAGCGCATGTTTCGTAGGCTGCCAAGTTCAAAAGCAAGGGCTTCGTTTCTTCCTCTATGCTTAGAGGGGGAATGGAGAGTGCTCCACCGAGCCATGTATTTTTGAACTTGACATCGGTGAAAACACTGGTGTTGCTTGGCATAAAAGAAATTCCAACTTTCTTAAGCTCGTTGACAGAATAATACCGGTTCCACCTTGTCTCCCGGTACCTGCTTCCCCTTCGTTCACGATCTCCGTCGCCGTATACGAACTTCAAATAAAAAAAATCGAGAAGATGAAAGTAGAAATCTAAACCATAGACAGTACGCTTGGATCTTGATATTAATTTTCTTGCCAATTCTGAAGGAAAATTGGATATCTTTTCCCAGCACGACTCTCTTTGAGGAGGTATTGCACGAATGTCTTCGAAGAAATGTACAAAGATTTTCATCAAATTTTGATCTTCACTTTCCGAACTCAGCTTCTAGGAAAATTGAAATAAAAATGTTTAGTTCAAATTTTGATGATGCATGCCAGTTATGAGCAGAATAATATAAATAATTTAATAAAAAAAATAATTAATTTAGCATGTTCCTAAACTAAATACAAAAGAACTAAAATCGATGGCACAAAGTAGATATGTTTTACTTACTTGTCGAGACGAAGACTTGTCCTCCCCAGCAATGTTATGCCCTTTCCTTTCATGTATCCTAAGTTCATGAACAATTATAATTTTATTGCTACGATTTTAACAAAGTAAAAAATTCTAGTTCATGTTCATGCTAAATCACATCTAGTTAAATTAAACGTTAGCATACTTGTAACCAACAACCTCATCAATGGGATAAGAACTTTGAAAGGGAGCTGGTTCTCTAGTAATAACAAGTCCCTTGTAACTGAAGCAACATCTTCGTTCCTCAGCTTCTGCTTCCCAAGCTTGTTGGACAGAAAGTAGTGGAGAATGAAGTAGCCATCAAGAAACAACATCTGGGTGAATTTCTCATCGTTGAACTGACGGGTTGACTCCTCTGCATAGCATTCCCTTGCATCGCTGACCAAATCTTTGACCTTGTTGTACATTTCTTCAGCTGCCTCGCTACTATCTTTGACAAGCTGGCGGGCTATTTTAAATTTGAGGCTCTCCATTTTCTCGAGTTCTTTTTTCCCATGGTGATAGGGACCGATGGAGACCACCTTTGGCTCATAGCAACCCGTGTTCTCTTTCATTCCACGAAACTCTGGTGGAACCCTTGGAATAACTGGCTCCATCTGTTGGTCGGCAGTTCCGTCATGTTCCGGACTTTCGGTCATCAAGAAGTGCAGCCCCGAATTAGTACTGCGGCTTGCACTATGCATAGGACTCTGTGAAGGGCCCTCAATATCTAGTGCTATAGACATTGTTAGGACGTATACTCACTAATGATAAGCAAGTACCAGTTATAGATGATGCACGTCAACAGAGGGATAACATTTATAGTAAATAGAACTAATTAATATTAATTTATACCGAGTGATTGATCGAACTAGCTTGAAATTGAAGTGGCTTTCGGTTTGGAACAAGTATTTTAGCTTGCTTGGAAGTCGAGCTTCATTACTTTGAGCCTATTTGAATTCTTCTTGTAATATTTGAATTAAAATAACTATAGGTTAAGCATATACACTTATTATAAGATTTTTAGTTTATTTAACGTGCTATCACTATAGTTTGAATATAAAAAAATGAATGTCAAAAAAATAATATTTAAACTATTAGAAATATTTAAGTTTTGTCATGATATTTATATACTAGTTCGCATAGGCGGAGGCATGGCAAAAGCTGGGGTGGGCTTTAGCCTAGGTCAAGATTATATCAATATTTTTTAACTAGTTTTATATATAAAAAAAATTTATAATTCTCAATTAAGTTATCAAAAAATTCTGAAAATTTACGTAAGCCTTCTAATATGATACTTTAGCTTAGGTTAAAATTTCAGAATTTTTGGAGAAATTTAGAAATTTGATGAAAAATCATAATTTGATCAGTTTTACGTTATTGGATGTAATTTTCAATCCGACTATCAAATCGAGTTGAAATTTTATGAGGGATCTTAAAATATAGTTAATAAAATCTAATTAAGAATTTAAAATGAACAAAGTTTGGTAGTGCTAACAAAAAAAAAAGATCGTCAAATAAAAGCAAAATGACTCATTAAGAGTAAAATGGTTATTTGTCATTAAAAAATAAAACAAATCAGCTCCTCCTTCCTTTTATATGTTGTCAACTGAGTAGAAGCAGAATAGAAAAAGAAAAAAAAGAAAAGGTGAGAGAGAAATAGAAAAAAATAAGGAAAAAACATAAAAAAAAAATATTCCAAGAAAAAAAATAAGAAGTGAGAGAATAACCTTGTAAACTTGCAAAGTCCAACTTATAAAACACTAATCTAGGAAAGAATCAAGTGAAGGAAGAAGGAATTAAAAGAGGAAAAAAATTTAATTACTTTGTTTTCCAGTTGACATGAGATTGTTATTTTATCCTGGTTGAGGGGTTGTTACAATATCGATTCAAATTTGATTATAGATGAATTATATTCCACAAAATATCGAAGAATGTAACTTTAATAGTGAGTTTATTTTTACTTTCGCTTTAATTTTATGTACTTTTAAATTTATTTTTTAATATTTTGGATAGTGTATTTAAATTAAAACTTTACTATTAATTTCAAAAATTCATGTACATGAGTTAATAATCAATCTTAAAAAATATTTATATGTTTATTTAATAGCCTAGGACCAAAAACATTCCTGGCTCCGCCCTTGCTAGTTCGAATCTGAAAAATCTCGACTCGAATATTTTTTTAACTCAAGTTTTAAATTAAATTATATAAAAAATATTTTATTATAACTTTATTCACTAATTAAATCTAGAGAAAGAAATCAACTCAATATTAAAAAATAAATTAAATAAAAACTTCATATTAAAGAAAAAAGGAATTTAAATTAAAAAAAATAAAAATAAAATAGTAAAAAAAACTCAAAGAAGAAAAAAAAAAAAAGAAGAAGAAATCATGGGCTTGAGAGGCCCGTAATAATTCATTAACCACTGAGCTACAACATGAAACTCGAATGAAACGATTAACAAACTATATTAACTGGATTTATTATTTATATGAACAATTAATCTGACCTTCTATCTTTTAGTTGTATTGACTAATTTATTAATTGTGCTCTTGTTGGGCTTTGGATTAAAAAAGTGAACGTAAGAATATAAAATTTAGATTGTTGAAATTTTTTTAACATTATTATAAAATTTTGTACAACAGTTCAAACTTCAAAAATATATTAACTTAATTATTGTTTATATGATTAGTTAAATTATGCCTGTGTTTTTTAGTTGTAGTGATAATAAATAGTAAAAAAATGAGATTATTATTTTAAATTTTAAATGTCACAATTTAATATAATTCTTATACTTGTATTTATTTTGGTTTTTTATGGAATATGAATGCAAGAGATTACAGGTTTAGAAATGCAAGGAATGGAGAGGGAGCTTAATTTGCCTTTTCAATATTAAAATTAATATTTGTTTGTGCCAAAGAATTCTTATTTATTTCAATTTACATGTCATCTTCTTTTTTCTTCATGAATTTCCACATCATCTAAATCAGTCGTGTTTAAGGAATATTTAAGATTTAAAAATTACACTAGTTCGAAAATAAAATCCAGAACTAATCTAGAATTTTTCTAACCAAATAACCTCAGAAATGATGCAAATATATAGATGAAGTATATGTCAATGATTTATGTAAATCATGGTTGTCACATCCATCCAGTCTTGAATTTAATCCAATTTAAAGCTGGGGTCATTAATAAATTATCTAGTTAACGTGAATCTATTATTTTTATTTAAAAATAATAATTTTTTTTAATCAAGTCAACAATAATTGAACTGCAGGTCAACAATAATTTAAAATAAAACCCAACTTAAAATCAGATTTTAAATTATTAGATTATTATATTAATTAATTGGACGGAATTTGATAAACCTAGTATCCAAGAAAAGTTGTTTGAGCTACTCGAATTTTTTTTTATGCTGTAACCTGTGAAATGCATGCATATTGGCCCTCCAAATTTGTTCGGAAAAGAACTTTAATTTGTTCTCTCGACCCTTTATAACTTTTGATAGAATATTGGATAAAGAACAAGCTGTCTTCTTCTTTCCCTTCTTTCTCTAGCTAATATAGAGGTTATCCCTGCCGCTTACCGTGTTTTTTTAATCTTGTGTTGAGCAAGATCAGACAGAATTTCTTTTCACCCTTACCGGTGTTACAAGCAACTGCATAATAAAGATAAAAAGAAAGATTCATAAATGAGAGTCACATGTGAAACCTCTATGTTACGAGTAAAACATTTCTTTTTTAATGTAAAACAGAGAAATGTCCTCCATTGAAATGAATTTTATCAGCGAAGTAACAGCTTAATTCTTGATTTTTTTTAATTTTGATAATTAAACTCACTAACTTTTTCTGTACTTGGTAGTTTGTGTTGGTTGAATTGATGACATAGTGTTAATTAATATATCACATCATCATCCAATATTAGCAACTCTAAACAAATATCGATTTTGTTAAGCTTTATCTCTTTCTTTTATGCACACTGAATCCTCACACCTCGGATTTGCTTTATCTATTTCATATATTTTTTTAATAGAAAATGAAATCATATTAAATAACCTTTTATCTGAAGGTAGCTAGGGTCGTATTAAAAAAAAATTAGTTTTCAGATGTAGGGTGTTTGTCAATATCGATATATGTATACCCAATATTCAAGTGATGTTAATGATTTCTGCTATTAATTAAAGTAATTAATGATTTAAGAAGTAACTTTCGTATCTTGTTGAAGCTAGACTTGATTTTTTTTATTTTTTCCATGCTGTAAGATGTGAAATGCGTGGGGGATAAAGATAGCTTCAATATATATATATATGCTTTACTGGTTCCATGAAAGCTTGAAAATGCAAAAGAGAAGAAAAGAAAGAACCATGAACTTAAATTTTTACGGAGATGAACTTTAATTTGTACTCTCTCATCTTTCGAATTTTGATAAACAATTGAATATTGTTGGATAGATCAGTAGAAGTTATCCTTGCAGCTAGCAGATCTTGTGTTTTCATTTTGTGTTAAACAGACAGGCCGGGGATCAAATGTAGAATCTTTCTTGCCAAATAACCTCGGATTTGCCGTGACTATATATTAATGTAAACCCAATATGTCACCGATTAATGTAAAACCAATATCGAAGTTAAGTTATTGATGTCTTCTCTTAATCGAGAAGAAATTAGGAGTGATTAAGATAATAGATTATTTTTTAAAATATTTTTTTATTTTAAAATATATTAAAATAATATTTTAAAAAATATATTTTTAGTATCAATCTAAAAACCAAAAAAAAAAATCATTGTGTTTGTGTTTGTGTTTGTGTTTGTGCGTACTCATTATGTTTGTTTACTTTTATCAAAGCGTTAACAAATATAAGGTGAAGATACATTGATATTTTAATTGCAATCTTTATATATATGATATACATATCCTTGTAAAAGTATTCTTGAGGAGGGATGGGATGCTCCGTCTCCAACCCCCCCTGGCTCAGCTACTGTCAGTTGACTAAGAGAATGCATTAATAAATTTGTATCTGAAAATGATATTGCTTATCATCAATTTGAATCACACGACTTCTTGAAAGAAATGATCACAATCCAAACAGTACAGCAGTACATATATATGGCAAACCAATCCACACTGTTAATGAGGAAAACAAAAGGAAGAAGAAGAAGAAGAAAACAGTTCTCACGCGTACGATCAAGTTTTAAGGGTGTTGTAGGGTGGCGTTTGAGCAGCTGCAGTTGCCGAAACCTGGTTTCTCTTTTGTTTCTGCCAAGTAAGCTTGTATGGCAGTTACTGCCATGCCATAAATAAAAGAGTACTTGACCACTGCTTTAGAAATAGGATCCTTATTTTGAAGGATCAATCTATTGAAATTGCTTCTATAATGCGATTCAACAGAGCGTTTGACCTCCGTATAAGCAGTAGGGTTGGGCACCAGATTGGTTGTTATCTCTTTGAAGATTTGTGCTATCTGATCGTCACTTCCTATAGTGGTGCGGAGTATTCCCTTTGATCGGAGCTCCATCACATCTTCAGGTTTATCAATCAGTGAACGCATAAGGCATAGATACGAAGTGCACCTACCATAGTACCATTGAGCGCATGTTTCATAGACTGCCAAGTTCAGAAGCAAGGACTTGGTTGAGTCCTCTATGATTAGAGGAGGAATGCGGAGTGCTCCACCGAGCAAAGTTTTTTTGAACTTGACATCGGTGAAAACACTGGTGTTGCTTGGCTTAAAAGAAATTCCAACGTTCTTAAGCTCGTTGACAGAATAATACCGGTTCCAGCGTGGGATCTCCCGGTACATTCTTCTCTCTGGTTGATGTTGTCCTTCGGGGCCGCCGTATACGAACATGAAATAAAAAACTTCGAGAAGATGATTGTAAGAATCCAAACCAAAGGTAGTATCCATGGATATTGGGGATTTCGAACTTAAATTTAATGCTTTTGGCAATTCTGAAAAAAAATGGGATATTTTTTCCCAGCACGACTCTCTTTGTGGGGGTATTTCATGAATTTCTTTGAAGAAATTCTCAAGTATTGTTCTCCAACTTTCCGGACTCGAACTCTGGAAAAAACGCAATAAAATTGTTTAGTTCAGTTTTTTATGCGAGTACAATATATGATGCATGCAAGTTATGAGCAGAATAATATAAATAATTCAATAAAAAATTAAGAAATGCTCCTAAACGAAACACAAAAGAACTAAAATAGATGGCAGAAAGAAGATATGTTTTACTTGTTTGGAAGAAGAGGTATCCTCCACGGCAAGGTGATCCCCTTTCCTTTTATATAACCTGAGTTCATCAACAATTATAATTTTAATGCTAAGATTACAATTCAACAAAAGTAAAAATTCTAGATCATGCTAAATCACATCTAGTTAAATTAAACGTTAGCATACTTGTAACCAACAACCTCATCAATGGGATAAGAACTTTGAAAGGGAGCTGGTTCTCTAGTAAGAACAAGTCCCTTCTAACCGAAGCAACTTCTTCCTTCCTCAGGTTCTGTTTCGCAAGCTTGTCGGAGACAACCTGGAGAATGAAATAGCCATCAAGAAACATCATCTGGGTGAATTTCTCATCATTGAACTGACATGTTGACTCCTCTGCATAGCATTTCCTTGCATCGCTGACCAATTCTTTGACCTTGCTATACATTTCTTCTGCAGCCACTCTACTGCCTTCGACAAACTGGCCTGCCATTTTAGCCTTGAGCTTCTCCATTTCCTTGAGTTCTTTTTTCCCATGGTGATAGGGACCGATGGAGACAACCAGTGGCTCATAGCAATCCGTGTTCTCTTTCATTTGACGAAACTCTGATGGAACCCTTGAAACCTCTAGCTTATCCACTTGGTTGGGATTTCCGGCCCTACTTTCGGTCATCAAGGACTGCAGCCACGCATGATGATCAGTGCTGCAGCTTGTGCTCTGCGAAGGACTATGTGAAGGACTATGTGAAGGACCCTCAATATTTAGTGCTATAGACATTGTTAGTACGTATACACACTAATGATAAACACAAGAATAGGATCTGTTAACTAGAACTAATTTATAGTAATTTATACCAAGTGATTGATCGGTCTAGCTTGGAAGTGAAGTGGCTTTAGCTTGGAGCAAGTATTTTAGCTTACTTGGAAGTTGTGCTCTATTCCTTTAGCCTATTTGAATTCTCGTTGGATGATTCGGTCGTTGTGGTCTGTTCATCGTGTTTTGTCGTGTTGCGTTGTGCCTTGAAACAAAACAATCAAGTTCTTGTCTTGCGAATAAATTTATTCTTTTCATATTATATATACAACGAAAAGGTGAGGGGGAATTATTGTTTTCCATGTTCAAATATATTATGAATTATAATAGTAATTTATGGTGTATTTTTCTTTTTTTATTCTTTTTTTAAATTTTTTTTTCCAACTTTCCTCTTTTTCTTCTTTTTTGCTCATTTATTTTTTTTTCAAATTATCTTTGTAGATTTTATTTTTAAAATATTGAGCTAGTTAAAAATTTCACATTGTAGCTTTCATCACAAAATACTGTGAATTGCTATAGTGTTTCCGACATGATTTGTTTTCCCTTTTTTTGGTGTTTTTTTTTTTGTTATTTCTTTTCTAAAATTATCTCTGTCGATTTGATTTTTTTAATATTGAGCTGATTGAGAATTTAACTTTATAATTTTTTCTTTAAAACACTATGAATTGTTGCGGTGTTTTCCCATATGATTTTTTACAAAATTATCTTTGTCAATTTTATTTTATTTTTAATATTGAGTTTGTTAAGAATTATAATTACAATAAAGCTAAATCATATGGGGAAAATATCACAAAACACTATGGATTGCTACAGTATTTCTCTAAATGGTTTTTTATCTTATTTTAATGAGGAAAACACTGTAGTTTTCCTCACAAAACACTGTTGCTACAATGTTTTTCCTCATGGGTTTTTTTCCTTCCAAAATTATCTTTGTTAGTTTTTTTTTTTTAATATTAAGGTGATAGAGAATTTTGCTTTGTAATTTTTTTTGCTTTTTATTAACAGGAAAGCTAAATCATGTAGTGAAATCACTGTATCTTTCCTCTCAAAACACTATAGATTGCTACAAATTATTTTGTTCAGTCTCTAAGATCACCAGCACAACTTTTTTTTCCGTCATGAAATATTGACTCCATCATATCTTTAGTTTCTATTACTTATTTAGCACTAGTTCATAATTATAATACTATCAAGTATATTTGTTTTATAAGTTCACGGCAGCGCGTGGGCATGCCATCTCATTTGAATTAAAATGACTATAGATTATGCATATAAACTTGTTATAAGATTTTCAGTAGCTTTAAAAAAAAATGGGATTATCATTTTAAATTTTAAATGTCAAGTAGTGACTTAATACAATTTCTATACTTGTGTTTATTTTGATTCAGAATCCTACAAATATTAAATTATATGCCTATATAGTTCATATCATGAATAATATATGACTAGATAAAATATTGTTCTGTATTCATAATAATTGTTCATATTTTGTAAATACATACAATAAAAATTAAACATAAATTTATTTAAACTTATTGAATAAAATCAGAAAAATTAAAAACCAAAAAACCCTAACCTCTTGTCTTCTCCCAAAAATATATGATTATTTTTCTTTCTTAACTTTTTATACGAGATACATAATAAGTCATATGTTATATATATATATATATATATATATATATATATATATATATATATATATATAGAGAGAGAGAGAGAGAGAGAGAGAGAGAGAGAGAGAGAGAGAGAGGGGTGGGGGGTTGTCTATCTCCTCAAAATTAATAAAATCCTCCACCATATTTATTATACAAAAATGTTAATCATTGAACTATGATGTGAAGTTGTGATCAAATAACTAAAAAATATATTATTTTGTTTTATTGTCTATATTTATATCATTAATTAAACCGAAACCTAGTTTTTTAGTTGTAGGGATGATAATTAGTAAAAATTTGAGATTATTATTTTAAATTTTAAATATCATAGTAATTTAATATAATTCTTATACTTGTATTTATTTTGGTTGTTTATGGAATATGAATGCAAAAGATTACAGGTTTAGAAATACAAGGAATGGAGAGGGAGCTTAATTTGCCTTTTCAATATTAAAATTAATATCAGTTTGTGCCAAAGAATTCTTATTTGTGCGGTAACATGTGAAATATATATATATATATATATATATATATATATATATATATATATACATGGAGAGTATATATAAAGTTATGCGTGCATGGCCCTCCTAAATTGTTCGGAAAAGAACTTTAATTTGTTCTCTCTCCCCTTAATAACTTTTGATAGAATATTGGATAAAGAACAAGCTGTCTTCTTCTTTTTCTAGCTAATATAGAATATTGGATGAAGAACAAGCCACATATCATGTCTTTTCAATCTTGTGTTAAGCAACTGCATAAATATTAAAAATAAAAAGATAGGTTCATAAATGAGAGTCACGTTTGAAACCTCTATGATTGTGTCTGTGCACTCGATATGAGTAAAACTTCTTTTTTTATATAGTAAAACAGAGAAATGTCCTCCATTAAAGAACATAAAAATTAGTATCAAACACAATTCTATTTCAAAGTTTATGAAGTTTTAGGATCAACTAAGAATCGAGTTCATGCTTTGATTAGTATATATTTATGAACTCTTTAGTTTGTTTTTGTAAAACAAAGAAATATCCTTTATTAAAGAACATAAAAATCAGTATTAAACAATCATATACCTCTTCATAGAATTTATTTCAAAGTTTATGATGTTTTAGGATCAACTAAAAATTAAATTTATGCTTTGATCAGTATATGTTTATGAATTTTTTAGTTTGTTTTTGTAAAACAGAGAAATATCCTCCATTAAAAAACATAAAAATCAGTATCAAACACGCATACACCTGTTCATAAAATTTATTTCAAAGTTAATGATGTTTTACGATCAACTAATGTTATAATTGTGATTGTATTTTATAACTGTGATTGATATTATTATTATGATTTTTTTGTGTTGGGAGAGAGGGAGTAAGGTGGCCGAAGCTACTAATTCCCATTAACCCATTTACAAATCCAGCCCACAAAATGTTTTTTTTTTCGTTTGTATTCGTTTTGGTCTTTTATTGAAAATTTTACTTTAGTCTTTCTATTTTATTTTTTTTACAAATACATCCTTATGTGAATTTTTGTCCTTATATTTTACAATAAATATAATTTAGTGTTTAAATTATAAAAGTTAATTAAGTCTCCATGCGTCAAATCATAAGCTTGGTAAAAATAAGACAGGCAATTTAAATGGAGTGATAGAATATGGTTTAAGTGCGTTGAAATAAGTATATCTATTTAGAGATTAAATTTTATATTTCTTACAATATATACTATACAAATCTGTTGTCTAAATTCCCTTTTTATTTTCTTAATTTTAACCTAAACAAATCGAGATAGAAATATAATTATTAAACATAAAGACGTAGAAGAAAAAAAAATCTCCGTGATATTATATGAGACCCAAAAAACATTAAGAAATAATATATTATTATATAAAAAAAAAAAAAAACTAAATCAAAGTAAAGACACTTCAATTAATTACCTAAAACAACAATTTAATATTCACAAAATCAAATCTATCGATTTTAACATCATGGGAGTAGATCTTTGTTCATTAACATTAGACGAAGTTAACTTTTGAATTTAACATCAAAGGATACAAAATATGTTTGTTTTTATATTTTAAAAGTATTTTTAATTGAAATGATTTGTTAATTAAAGGATACAAACTACTTTTCACACTTTCAGAACAATTGAAGTTATTTGTTAATTATGAGTTACATGTAGAAAGCAAAGGTCCAAAATTTACCTTATGTCATAAAAATGGTACCTAAGAAAGGCATAATAAATCTAGGCTATTAGATTCTATTCCCCCATAAAAAAAAAAAAAAAAAAAAAAAAAAAACAACAACAGATATCATTAACTTCACTAATAATATAATTATTAAAATATTATTTTAGTTATCATCATCATCAAAATATCATCATTATTAAAAAGATATTTAAAAATATAGTAATGATTGTGATTCAAAGTGTTTTTTTCTTTAAATACATCAAAATAATATATTTTTTTATTTTTAAAAAATTATTTTTACCATCAATATATCAAAACGATTTGAAAATATAAAAAAAATTAATATTAAATAAAAAATATTCAAAAATTTTAAAAACATTATTTCAACCACGTTTCGAAACACTACTATAATATAAAAACCACAACCACCTTTTTCATCTACCTCTTTCACAACCATCAATTTCTTTAACATATCATTATTATCATTAACTTCACGAATACTATCATTATATATTATCTTTATATCCTTTAAAAATATATTATTATTATTATTATTGTCATGCATGTTTTGGAATATTTGATTTTCTAAAAATAGAAAACAGTAAATGGTAACAGACAGACTATTAAATATTTGTTTTTTCTTCTTTTTGTTTTAGATTATTAATTCCAAAATTAATTATAAAATTTAAAACCTGAATACTATGTTATGTTCGTAAAATCCAAACTATTTGAACACCCAACAATTGATTTTTATGTTCAAAAGATCTAACTACCGGGAAAATTTCTGGATTTTCTAGTATACAGTAAAGGATATGAATAAAAATCTAAAATTATTGATTCGAATTCAATAATGTGAAATCTATAAATACTGTGTTTTAAAAAACATACAAGGATAAAAACAATAACAGTTGTTTATTTCTCTTGTGAAAGGTCCTCACATCTAACAATATAATAAATTCAGTCCATTTTCTTAAAATGTTTTCAATTTGATCCCTACAATAGTGAAAACTAAAACCTTATTCCATTCATTGCCTTTGAAAAACATCTTGACACGTATTCTTCTGTCTATCTCTATGGCGAAGCCATGTTAGTTTGACCAATTTTCATCAAATTGACTAACTATTAACCAATAGGATGATGACATGCAACATCTTAATAATTATTTGAAAAACAAATCAATCAATTAATGATATTCTTAATAAAATAAAAAATAAGAAAAGGCTAGAATAAGTAATCTAGCATGCCTTTCCTTAACATAGTTCTGCATATTCAGACACCACTCTGCACTAATTCATTACATCCTGTTAGATTTCTCTGTTCTAAACTATGAACATAAATCAACTCAGGAAACAATTGAACACTTCCATATACAACATGATATACATATACATATACAGGCCTCGGAACACCCACTAACTGCAGCCATCTGCTATAACATTGTGCCAAGCTCTTCTTTCTTGATCTTTTTTTTTATCTAATATTTTGCTGGAAAAAGTTGGTCTAGTTTCTACAAACAATCAAAAGCACAAATTATGAAAAGTAGCATACTTCCCGTCATTCAATCTTCAGCAGTAAAATCAGGCTCTGCTGGCTTCGCCAGCAGCATTGGTGGAACTCTATCTGGTACCCTTGACTTGCGATTGCCACCACGCCGTAGAGCACGCAAAGCATTAGCAGCAAATCTGGAGGCATATATTGTGGCACCTAAACTTGGTGAGCTCGCACTAGCCTTGGCTAATGCATCTTGCAGTCTATTTTCCTCTTGCCGAAGAGACTCTTCGAGCTTCTTTTTACTATAACGACGCCATGCAGCCTGTATAAAACAGGCTGCCCATGTCCTCCACTGCTGTGAGTAAAACCTGAAAGTGTGCCGGAGCTGCTTACTGTGGAGCCGCCGGAATTGAGAAGCAACAAATTTCAAGTCATCGGCCATTAGAGCGAAGGCTTCAACTTCTGTAATGGTTTGAACTGTTCTAGTTGAGATAGGCAGATTAGATGAGGAGTGGGGATCTAAAGCCCATGTGAGAAGTTCCTCTCCACAAAAGTCACCAGCCTTGAGGTATTCAGAGTTGAAGAAGCCAGTTCTTCCACCATTGGTGGTCATGGTCAATAGCTTGCCCCGCATAACAAAGAGCATTTCATCAACGGGGTCACCCTCACGAACAATGTAGCTCTCCTCTGTGTATAATGCTGGCTTAAGACGGTCACACATAGCATCTAGTAATTGTTCATCCATTTTTTCAAACATCGGCACCTGACAATCACATCCCAAACAAGAGAAGAAATTAAACATCTAGTAGTTAACCAAGGATGCAATGAAATTTCAACTCGCAAAGTAATTTCTGGCAGCCTTTCTTCTTTGTGGATTGTGGAGTATGCATGCACAATAAAATAAGCAGGCAATAAGAGCTTAAACCTCTTCATGTAACACTCATGGGAAAAAAAAACAAAAAAAAAATTTAGAAAAATGAACCTTTCTCCAAAATGGGTGGTTTAAAGGATTCTCATGACATGACTACTCAAGTCATCTCCAATAAAAGTGCACTAAATAGTTCTCAAATGATAAATGCAGATCGACTAGTCATATCAATAAATTGCTACTCAAATATGTAATTTGAAAGAATATTTAAAACCACAAGGAGATTAAGCCAACATTTGCAGGTAGTGGCAAGGGAAATATCAGTTAAATCACCATCAATATGTGCAACACCAGTGGAAATTACAAAAAGATGAATAACTCACTCTCATGAGCAAAGCCAAGCAGAGGTGACGCTTAATGTCTCTTCTAAGGTCCTTGGGAAGATTATGGACAAGGGTCTCTTCATCAACACCTCTAGTTTCTTGCCATCTATATTGCTCATACCGCCTAATCCGCTCCTTTATATTATCTGGAAGCAAGCGATGGGACATCCACTGCTCTGCATCTCGTCTTTTGATTCTCATTTCCTCTAATCTTGTAGTTGTGGATTGCAAATATGTCTGATTAAGAACAACTTCAGTTCATCAAAACACAAAAGATATGGGCATCGTGAAAACAAAAGATGCCTCTCAACCATTTCATTAACAAATATCTCATGCTTGATCTGTAAACTAAACTATTTATGAACTTTCAGGAACCCATGTTCCTTGGATAGTCCAAAAATCAAGATGGTAACCCTTTGACAATGGTTAAGCAAACCAAGGAGCATGTCATTGGTGGCCATAATGAATAAGAATCCTACTTGCTATTCTCAAAGCGGCATCAAAGAAAAGAACAAAAAAATAAGAAAAACAAAGATGACAGAAAAGTAAAGAGAAATAAATCCTAGCGCCTTCATATTGTACATATTGTTAATGAGAGATTCCACTAAAGATTAAGCTACCCTGCCAATACCACCAGATGCAAACTATAAGGAAGGTCCTTTTAATTACTGATCAAAGAATGCTTGATCAGGTGTTTGTGGGACTCAATTTTGGGACCATGGCATGAAAGCATAAGATGCATGCTCCCAACAATAAAAATTTAATAAACTCCTGCTTGAAATTAGAAAAAGTTCTACTCTACTCTGCCGCATATAACTGCAATACAAAGAGCTATAAAATAAAGATAATAATACTGACCTGCATATTTCCGATGAGAAATGAAAATAGTACCAAGCCGGAGATAGAAATGAAAACTGCAAAGCAGATTTCCCAAACATAGGTACTTGTTTGAAGATTTTGACCAAGAGAACTGCAAAAGACACACATGAGATATCAGATAACCTTTTCAGTACCGATAGTTCATTACAGGACGTGAATGCAGAGAGCATAAAAATATACATAGTGTTGGACCGCTAAAAAAAAAAAGAAAGAGAAATGGACTGAAGAAGAGGACATAAAACCAAGATTCAAAGAGACAATCAAAACATCATTGGTGTGTGCATGCATACACTGTGGGGGGAGGGGGGACACATAACCAAGATTCAAAAGCCCTAAATAACAAAATGGTGATCATAACTATTATAAAGCAGAGACCTTTGCAGAACATAAACCACAATATTTTTAAAAGGATGTTTACAAACTTGTAGGTTTCAGTACAACCATCTCATGAAAAAAGGACAGGACTGTTCTCACATACTCTCTCTAAAGAGTTCAGATAGAACATAATTGGGTAGTGGTCTTTTACTGAATGAGGTTACGAACACTAATCACTTCATAATTTTAGTGTTCTGCCTTTCTGCCTTGATTGATGATGCATAAACCCGGTAATGTGAAAATAATTTAAATGACAGTTACCTCAGATTTTGCAGGCCCCACCAAAAACAGTAAAAGAACTTCTGTGGAAAATCCATGGACGACAAAACAACACCAGACTGAAGGGCATCAAGGAATATTCCAAAATTGAAGACTGTTTCGTTTGGTGTTTGTATCGGGCAATAATCATCCAGAAATGTGACATCTCCAACAACATCTCTATCACAAAACAAAAGTTCACGCTTGCATCCAGGATTTTTCCCACAAGCTTTTCTCCAACAATTTGTTTCTCGTTCTATTGAGAACAAATACCAAAAGGCTCCAAGTATCTAAAATTTGAGAACCAATTAGTAGTCTGAAAGTTATGCTTCAAGCCAGAAGATGCACTTCCAATCACAATCAAATTCTGACTCCGAAAAAGAAAAAAGAAGAGAGGGAGAGAGAGAGAGCTCTGGCATAATACAGCATGCCCAATCTAATCAGGTTTTAAACAGAAATGAATTCATGAAAGACAATGACAAAGCTTTCAAATTATGAAAAGTTGCAACCCTTTCCATAATCTTCTTCAGTTATCAATAGACCCAACATATCATTTTGTGTTCAATAGAATGAGCTAAGCACCAAATCCACTTTAAAAAATATATATATGAGCACATGTCAAGAGCATACAAAACATTAAAATGCATGGAGTGTAGTTCACATGACACGATAAAGGACAAACTCATAAAACATCTGAGTAAGCAAATAGAAAAATGGTAGAATTTATTGAAATAATTGTACAACAAAAGATGAATATCATTATATATACCGGTGGACATAATTGATCAACCTTTTGATGCCACCTCAATTTAAAATGCATTCCCTTAAAACTTTTATTGACATAATAGTGTCAAGGTAATGAGTGTTTATTAGGCCAGCTCATCCTTAGTTGATCCCAACATAAAATATCCTATGGATAGCTTATTCTATATATATATATGAATGGAACATGCAGTAGATTTCTCATCTATTTTACTATAAATTAAACACAGATCAAGTAAGTCAAACTTACATGACTCGCAAGCATGTACAGAAACAGATTAAATGCAGCTCCGGCCCATGCAGTTTCGGTAAGGATGCCAGAAGTTGTAACTTCCTTATATAATGGATAGATTCGCACAAACCTTGGAACATACTGGAAGATAACAACAAATTTTAACAAGTTCTTTGTATTCAAATGCCTTGAGCCGCCCATTTTCGGAATGATAATTAAAATCACCACCTGGAAATTGAGCAGTGAGTTAGAAGCCCACAAGTCACATCAAACTCTATAAATAACAATGCCAACTATGCCAAGATTTTGACCAGTAAGAGTTTCCCAAGAGCAAAAAAATTGAAAACTATGGTTCTTCAAGCAACTTGCTTTGATAAAATGCCAAATTTTAGTATTAGATACCAAAAGCATTTAGTTTTGGGAGACAAACCTATCCTCCCAGTTTCTGCCACATGGATAGCATATGTATATTCCCCATGGTACAAGGAGCATCTGATTGATTAGAAGGACAGGGCAAAGGAAAAGTGAAGAAAAACTTTGATGGTGGATGGAGAATTTCCATGGATAAACCCATGGATATCTCACATAACAATCTCAAGTGACCCCAATTCACAGTTCAAGGTCCATTAATGAGGGTTATATACAGGCACAAAGTTCTTCCATGTTCACCTTAGGAAAACAAGTTTAAGTATCCATCACAAGTATAGAGGCCAAATGAAATATAGTCCTCTTTGTAAATATTGTGTCTGATAAGCATGTCACAAACAGTATATAGGCAGGGAAAGGAAGTTCCTTTACCTGTGGGAGTGGAAGGACTGCAAGAATGTCAATTAAGAAATATGATGATAGATATCTCTTAGCTATTGCCCAAGTATCCTCGACCAAAACACCTCTTCCAAATACCCGAGAAGAAGGAGCGATGAATCCAGTGTGGAATTCGAAGATAATATGTAGTATATAAAAGATGTCTGTAAAAGAGCGCAAAACACTTGCTGTAATCTCCATCGTGTTGTCCAAAGAAAGACATTTCTTCTTATCATCAATCACAGGGACATAGAAAAACAAAGGATCCAGTGAAACAGCAATCACGCATGACAATACAAATATCTTGTTCCACCTTTGAAGGAAAGGCCCCTGTGGGTCAAGAATTTTCTGCCTGGAAGCAAACTCGCTGTTGAATGAATGTGATTTTAATGATTTTGTAATCCTTCTAAAGCTTGCAGAACCAGATTCCAATCCTCTTTGAACCTTCTCCGAAACTGAGCTTATTGTTGTTCTAATTTTTCCTGGATACATCCCATTACTTGCAGAATACTGACCTTCAGTAGTTTTCTCTGATTTCCAATCTTGAAACCTGAACAACACATTATCAACATAATGGTTTACCCTCACTCTAAACCATCCACTTAAATTGAACATCCAATATGCAACAAGGAATCACAGAAGCACGAAATGCAACACTGAAATTATTTAACATCTCAAGACCACACCTGGATGTAAGCTATTAGATGCAAAAAAACAATAGCAATGATGATGGTTGGGGAGAAGAGAAAGGAAACTGATAGTGACGTTGGCAGTTAAAAGTTGCTAATAACAAATTACAGAATAATAATTCATTCTTGTTAAACAATGCATAATAAGTGGAGATTCCAAAGTTGGTTCCAATATAACAACAAAACTTGGCAACGTAGTGACCATTAATGCTACAAAGGCATCCATGATGGAACAGTAATACAAAACTTCACTTTTAAAAGCAAGCAATCAGCACTCTCATTCTCTCCGCGTCTATGTGAAGCAGCAGTACAGATGATGCATCAATTATCATTTGCTTGCATGTCTAAGAAATGTAATTCTGAAATGTTACATTTGTTCCTTAAATTCCAGCATAAAAATGCGATCAAAAGTAAATAAAACACAAAAGTTAACAAATATCTGCAATGTGGAAATGAACTAACCTCACAAACTTCTCTTGTGGTTGATTCATGACTCTGACTTAATTTAAGTGGTAGTCCACAATTAAAAAATCAACCTTTAATCAAAAATTTAAATCCAAGAAACTTCTTCATATACTGCGCACTAATCTACTAAAATGCCAACCCCTGCAAGAAAAACAATAAGTATAAGCAAAAAAAAAATTAAAAAAAAAACTTGTATTAATGCATTCCTGTTCAACCCTACTCCAGCAAATGCAACCCTTTGCAGTTCATGAACATATGGAATCATAATTTATAGAAACAATATCCCTAATAGTTAAAACTGACTGTTAAAACACAAAATGGATTATAAAACATTGGATAAAACAAACTCAGAAACCCTATCTTCACAGACTTGTTGAAAATTTTATAGACTCAAGGAAATGGTACGGTTAATCGAAGACTTTTTTTTTAAGAATTACATAAAAGTGACACCTGGAGAGATTTTCCAAAGGACAAACCGAATTGCAATTGACACTAAAATCCTTACAAAAATAATACCTTGACAACCAATAGACAGGCACACAACAAATATATACAATAAATGACCTTTTTTTTTGTGAAAGTTAAGTTTCAGGGAAAACGATTTTCCAAAATTAAACAGAAAACCAAAATCAGGACAACTTTAAAGTACTTGTTGCAAAATTCAAAAACAAAAAAAAGGAAGAAGATAAGCAGAACTAAAATACCCCATAAGAGAATAAACTGAAACTCAACTAACAGAAGCAAAATTAAACTACATGTAAGAGAAAGACAAGATTTTTAAGGAAAAAGGGAGGGTTTTTAAGAGAGGAAAAGGGCGAATGGTACCTCTAAAGAGGAAGAAATCCAAGTGATTGTTGTGAAACAAAAGGTTGGTTTTGTTTGTTAGTATCAAAGGAAGATAAAGAGACTTACTTTTCTTAAATCATTCATGTGATTGAAGAAGGAAGGAAGGAAATTTCCAGGAAAATGTGTAAAGGTCCCTTCTTTGAGCGTTTCCTCTCCCTTACTGGTATGGTTTAGCTTAGTTTAGAGTATGGAGAGAGAAAGGGAGAGAAGTGAAATCCCAAAGAGAGATGCTGTCAAAGGGGGTGACTGGCTGAGGCAAGAGCCAAGAAGTCAAGTTAGTGCTGATGGGTCGCGCTTTCCTTCGATAACTGCAATGTTTCGAAATGGCCAGACTGCACTCATTGAACGACGAATGATCTAATGATATAATAACTTAAATGAGGCTTTTAAGTTTTTAATTGCTGAACTAACAAAAAGAGAAAAAAAAAAAAAAAAAGAAGAAGAATTTGAATGTTAAGATGTTGAACTTCAAATTTGCTCACAAAGTCGTCTCTAGTCTCAAGAGATTTGTGTTTTACATACGAAAGGGAAAAAAAATCTCAAAGAGATATGTATAGTGATAGAGAGGTTGCTTTCCTTTTCTTAAAATTTTTTTTTTATAAATAATTTTTTGTGTTGAAATACATATTAATAATATTTTTTTATTTTTAAAAAATTATTTTTAATATCAACACGTTAAAATGATTTAAAAAATACAAATTACATTTAATTTTAATAAAAAAAATTAAAAATATTAAAAATATAATTTGCATTGCGTTCTCAAACGTGTCTATATTATCTAGCAATTTCTTTCTTCATTACAATTACATAAGCAATTAGTTTTTATTTCATCTAAATACTCTTAGGATGAGAGGGAAGGGGAAAGAAATTGGGTTATCATTTTATTTAACTTTAAGGATCGATCGCCTCTCTCTTTTTTAAAAAAAAAAAATTTTTTTAATTTGTTCATAGCATTGTGATAATTTTTTTACATAGCGTGTGTTTAGTATTATGTCACAATATATTTTTAAAAATATTTTTAAATTTAAAATATATTAAAATAATATTTTTTTATAATTTTTTTATACAAACAGATTAAAATTATTCAAAAAATAAAATATATTAATTTAATATTTTTCAATAAAAAATAGTTTGAGAAGTATTTTAAAAACTAAGTTATGATCCAAAAACAAACACTCAAAACAATGTGATTAAATTATTTTATAAGATGATAAAGGATTGAGGTTTGTTTATTTATTTATTTTCTAAGAGGAGGCATAACTTCTTCTTTTTAAATATTTTTTTGTACAATTTCCATCGACTCTTCTTCATATTCTACCCAGTCAAAACGATGAATCGAGAAAGAATAGGATTTTCACTGTTGAAATTGACTCAAAACTTCATCGGATTAAATTTTAATAAATATCACTCCAAGAAGCAATTGAATGGTCAACTGCAGATCAAGAACTGTAGGTAGAAGAAGAAGAAGAGGGATTCTGTATTCATAGCTGAGCTGACGTCATAAATATAATTGCTAGGAAAGAGCCACCAACTGTACTGGTTTTTTGTTTTTTTTTTAATCTTTTGTGCACAAGTCAAAGCTACCGGTGGAGATTTGATTTCTTATAACATAAAATATGTTGAGAAACAATAATAACCTATGACTTTTGCGTCAATGTCTGCCCCCTTGAATATCTAGTGTTAAGGTAGCGTTTACTGCTTCTTCTTCTTTATTTTTTATAAGAAAATTTTTTAAAATGTTTTAATAAATTGATATTAAAAATAATTTTTAAAAAAATAAAATAAAAAATATTATTTAATATATTTCTAATAAAAAAACTCTTTGAAAAATAATTTCTATTACTATTCTTAATATTCC
The DNA here is from genome assembly GCA_018804465.1 of Populus tomentosa. Taxonomy (NCBI): domain Eukaryota; kingdom Viridiplantae; phylum Streptophyta; class Magnoliopsida; order Malpighiales; family Salicaceae; genus Populus; species Populus tomentosa. The sequence goes on from CM031997.1 coordinate 1,384,868, forward strand.
CTGAGTATTGTATACTCCATGAAAATAGATGTAATGCTTTCATTATATATATTTAATATTGTAGTTTAATTGTGTTTTTAAAAAATATTTTTAAATTAAAAATATTTTAAAAAATAATTATTATATTTTCAAACAGTCTTTTAAAATTTTTTTAATGCAGTTGTTTCTTAACTCTTTTTTTTATTCTCTTTTTGTTCGGTTGATAGTTTGAAAATACTCACTTAATTATCTAATGCAATGCCCTAAATCACATAGTTTAGAAAAATGACCATTGCATCTAATTACATGTGCTAGAGATTTCTTACAAATTGAACTTTAAGTTCTGGATTTCGCAAAAGTTAGGGGCAATGTTAGTGGTGTAACAAGAAGATTTCCCAAAATTGGACCAACTAAAGTGTTCACATTTTGCTAAAAAAATATATATTTATTTAAAATAAGATTGAAGGGGTTAACTTGTGTGATTAAATTTGTTTTATTAGGATTAAAAAAAAAGCTGAATAAATGATCATGACCGAGAGATTTTATAGTATTGCCCCAAATTATGAGGGAAAAAATCCAAATTAATAGCTGTAAATGCAATAATAAGTGGTAGATTGTACCTTACAAGATTGAAAACCATAGCATAGCAATTAACAGAGTTTCAGTGCCAAACCGAAAGCAATGTGCCCAGTTGACCAACGCATATGCATCAGACCAGGAAATGGGCATACATGTGAAAAAAAAAAAAAAAAAAAAAAAAAAAAAAAAACAGTGTGTGTTCACACGGCTAATAGCATGGTTGGTCCCGTTAAAAATATCAAGCACAGTTTATTGTCTTAAAAATATCAAAATTTTATTAACATGGCGAGCCATGCTATTGACCGCTGATGAATCGACATTTACCATCTTTTTGTATTTGTACAACTATTTTTCAGAAGTATGATATAATCTATTATCTATGTACTTAACCAACCTTTCGGTCCAAATATATAGCCTCGTGAGCTATTAAACATTTTATTTTTGGGTTTAATTCAGCACTAAATCTAGATATATATAGATTTAATGAGTTGTTAGAGCCGTAATCTCTAAACTCAGTCAAATATTGAATCAAGATGTTTATGAATTTGATTAATCACTAGATATTTTATGAATTCAACAATTTACTTGATCCAACAAAACTAGATATATGCTCTTTTTTAACTATAGAAGAACTCTTTCCTAACTCTAGAAAAATCTTAAGCTCCTCTTAATAGAATCGTGAATTTGAGACATTTTATTTTGATAAATCAAAATATTTTTATTATGACAAGTTAAAGATATTTTCTACTTTGATATAACAAGAATATTTTATTTCAATAAGTTAAAGATATTTTCTATTCTAACAAGACAAGAATATATTATCCTGATATGCAAGAGATTTTTTTTATTATTATTTTGATAGGACAATAGAATCTTATACTAACACGTAAGAGAATTTTTATCTTGACAAAATAAAAATATTTCATTAATACACGAGGACATGCTTCATAGACTCTATATATATAAAATAGAAATTTGCTAGGAGTTTCTATTTCAGTGACGTACGGCTTGCCTGTACTGGTTTGGTTGGCTTCGGGATCATCAAGTCTTGCCTTATTAATTTGTCTATCCTGAGAACAACATGGTATATAGATATATTACGTAATCCACCCAGAGGGTCAATCATACACGAATACTTGATGCGACAATTTGATTACGAGTTTATGAATAATTGAGGGGCTATTTGGAATCATATCTGTTTTCTGCTTCTATTTCTTGTTTTTTGTTTTCATTTTTTAAGTATCTTTTCTTGTTTTTAAGAATCCAATAACTTGTTTTTTTTTCTAGTTTTTTTAAAGCATTTTTTACTTAAAAATAAATTAAAATACTTTTAAAAAAATTATTTTTGACTTCATCATGTCAAAATAATTTAAAAACATTATAAAAATATTAATTTTAAAAAATAAAAACTTGTTATTTTTTTAAAAATATTTTTAAAATACAGAAATAAACAAACCCTTAATTAGATATTGACCGAGCTCTTGAACTCAAGATGCTCCTGACCTCTGACCTCAAGACACTATGAACCTAAACTTAACCCAACATCTTAAAGCCTTGTATGTGGTCTTTGCCGGTCCTTGAAGTTCTAAACAGCGACGAAAACAAGAGGCCAGGGGGCTGGGAAATAAAACTTGATATTATTCTCCCCATAAAACCAGGAAAAAAATAAATTTAGAGCTAAAAAATAGTGAAATTTAGATTTTGACCTCCTAGAAAAATTACTCTAGTTTAGGCTCCCTAAAAATAATTACTGGCTCTAAACTCAACTTTTGAACCCAGTTCTGTTTGCCTCTCTATTCGAGCTCGAACCACAAAATATTCAATCTAATCTCAGATTCGATCTCAACCTTAACCCCGTTTGATCTAGATTTAGTCCAAACCCTATGCCATGTCTTAAGACCTAAGCATGCCAAATCATATCCAAGCCCTCACACCGAGCACCCTAGCACAGGTTTCACCTCATATCTATCTGGGCAGAGGCGGAGCAAGAAAAAATAAATAAATTTAGGGGGTATAAATTAGGGGTCAAGAAAAAATGTCAATTATTTTTATTAAAATTATAAATATTTATAAGAAAAAGGCATTTTCTCGCAGGGGTCGGCCCTTGTTAGCCCCCCTCCCTCCGCCACTGTATCTGGGCGCCTCCAATCAAAACCCGAGCACCATGGGCGAACCTATAGATTACAAGTTTGTTTGAGATTGTAATTGTGGTTTTTTTAATTTAAAATTATATTAAAATAATATTTTTTATTTTAAAAAATTATTTTTAAAATCAGCATATTAAAACAATTTAAAAATATATAAAAAAATAAAATAAAATTTGAGAGAACACAGTTGAAACCGCGTTCTCAAACAAAGCCAACAAGTTTGGTGCCTTAGACAACGACACTAGTCTCGTTACGTTCCCTTGATTTTTTTTTTTTGTATAAAATTAATATTTTTTTAGTATTTTTAAATTGTTTTGATGTACTGATATCAAAAATAATTTTTTAAAAAATAATAAAAATATTTTTTTAATACATTTTTAAATAAAAAATACTTAAAAAAACAATCACAATTACTTTTTTAAATCCACACTAAAATAAATCCGAGCCCAAACCTTCGGAATGAAACACTCACATTCCTTGACATACTCACATTCCTTGACATTGTAACTATTTAACTTTCAAAATACATGGTGGTAGTGTAAAACTCTAAACTTGAAAGTAATTTTTTTTTTTAAATCAAAACATGTAATTAATTTTAGTTTTCAAAAAACAAAAAATAAATATATTTTTTTTGGATTTTTTCTTTAAATTTGAAAATAAAAAACGATCCTAAATAATTCCTTAATCATATGTTTGCTAGGGTTGAATTGGAGATTTGAGGAGCAATCTCTTAAATCTAAGGGTCGTTTGCATTGGTTGCACAGTCCCTTCTGCAACAATTTCCCTTTTCTTTTTTAGATGAACTTTGCAAAAACTAACGAGGGACAAAGCAAGCAGACAGGCATGAAAGGCCAGACTAGTCTCAAGACTTGGCCCAGCAAAAGAAATTAAATGAAGAAGGCCTAACCCTAAAACCCTAAGGCCAAATGTTTGACAGATTGATCTTATCATCTGCATTAATTCAAAGCTCCAAGAAAAAAACCATGAAAGGAACCAGCAATCAGCTTGCTCAGGATGAATGCTTGAAAAGGGCATGTTCATGGCGGATTGCAATGAGCTGTCAGCAAAACCAGAACAATCACGGGAACATGAATTAAATACATCCATCCATTACAGCACGTAACTTCAAATCGAGTTAGAAGCCAGGTGGTTGTGTACTTGGTGTTGTATACTGCAAGTGGAGCTTTTAAACAAATTCTGGAAATTAATAATCATGACACACTTTAATGATGGACTTGCTTAAATTTGGCCAGAACACGTGTGAATTATCTCTCGATTTGTTTGGTTCAGATTTTAAAATATATGTTTTTAAAAAAATTATTTTGCTATATATACTAAGTTGATGTAAAAGGCCTATTCTTAAAACCATTCAAAACAAACTAACTTAAAAGTATTCACTATATTAAAAAAATGTATGTTTTCTATTGAATAAAACAAAAGTTTAAGCATTGAAATTAGTTAGTTTTTTTTTTTTAAAAAAAAAAAAAACAATCATGACAAGTATGAGTTTCTTTTTAATGTATGTTTGATAATGTAGTGCATAATATTTTTATAAAAATATTTTTAATTAAAAATATATTAAAATAATAGTTTTTATATTAGCAATTAAAACTATAAAAAAACACTTGAAAAACATTAATTTAATTTATTTTTAGATGAGAAGCAAAGAAGTTACCACAATGTTAAATTATTATTTATTGTGTTTGGTAATATCGTATAAGATATTTTTATATAAAAAAATTTAATTAAAAATATATCAAAATAATATATTTTTAAAATTTTTTATATTAGGAAATAGTATATCAATTTGATATTTTTTATTAAAAAGAAATAAAAACATTCTAAAAATAGATTAAAACACATGAACAAACACTCCCTTATCTGTCGACTTCAAAGGCACAAATTATCATGGCTGATCTGAAATCAAATTTGCATTGTGTATGCTTTATGTTATTTTCAAGTCATCTAATCAATCAATAAAAAGATATTCAAAGTCACAAGAATTGAGTTAAAAACTCAGTTTTGGGCAGAAAACCACAGGTATGTCCATGGCGTCTTCCCCGATTGTCTGCGGCATGTTCGTGTCAACAAGGGCCAGGTCTGAGTCAGCCTCGCACTAAGTTTTGATGACCAATAACGTGCATGGCTCGGATTGGACGAATTCATTGGAGCACGAGTGCACTGAATTTAACAATAAATCCATTTAATCAATGGACACTGTCCTTTTTTGTGAAGATATTAATGCTAAATAAATAATAATTAAGTTGCAATCATAATCATATTGCTTTCGCCCTCCTCATGATACCGTAGAATAGTATTTTCCTTAAAAAGATGATAAAAAAAAAAAATTGTTATGATTGGAGTAGCTGACTGATGGTCCAAAACCAAGATTTTCCATTGGATAATCCATGCCCCTTTTCAATTATAATGCTCACTTTTCATGAATTTTGATTCCTTGTTAGATTTGAAAAATATCCTAGGTTGTTTTGTGGGGGCTAATAATGTAATTTGCCTCTTTATCGGATGCTGTTCTGGATTAGGTTAAATAAAATCCTAGGTAAAATTATAAATAAAATATTTTATTATTATTTTTATGTAAGTCGGACGAGTGAGGTCTTAAATAATTTCCATTCCGTACTTGAAATTTTTTGTTAAATGAAAACAATCTTCATTTTATAAAATATATAATTGATAAATATATCTGAACTATTCTTATAGTTTTTAGATAAATAAAGAGACTTGAACCATTGTCCAAGAAACCCTTAGAGCTCTACCGGTTCCGATAATATATGATGCTACTCAATATATAATTATATATTTAATTTTGATAAGATTTTTTTATTTAATCATTGATGCTAATAATATAATTTACAGATAATTATCTTCTTTTTTTATAAAATGCTTTTACATGTCAAGCAAGATAAATAAAAGGCTTTTATAAACAAATTACATAACTAATTCTGGTAATTTAGTATTGGTTTTTTTTTTTTTTTTGCCAAAGTGATAGATTGAAAACTTAATATATATTAAAAAAATTAAAATTGATTTAACTAAAGTTATAATAACATATTAAAAAATCATATTATTATATAAAAACAAATTGAGAAAAATTTGTGTTGTTTTAAGAAATTACAAATATCATTTGATTCCTGTTAAAAAGAAGATGATCATCTTCTCTCATTTGTAATGATATACTTAAACTATTTTTTAGATATTAAATCTGATTATAAACATTATTATTATTATTATTTATATCAAAACTATAAAAAAATTAAGAAATTTTATTCCTCATAGTTTAATAATTGAAATCTGTTAACATTTTGCTCATCTTTATGCATGAAAGAGGAAGAGATTGAGATTCCTATTTGTTTTTGTGTTTTAAAAATATTTTTTTAAAATTTTAAAATTTTGATTTTTTTATTTTAAATTAATATTTTTTAGTGTTTTTAGATATTTTGATGCATTAATAATAAAAATTATTTTTTAAAAAATAAAAAAAATATTATTTTAATATATTTTTAAATAACAAATATTTTAAAAAATAATCTGAGGCAAACTTTCTGAATTTCAATAAGGCAATTGGAGCCTATGGAGCGGCAATTGTCCAAAGCAGAATGATCATTGAGTGATTATCATGAGTAAGTATTTTACCCTTTTTAAATTTTCTATCCGATTGCACCACAAAGCCTTTGAACATAATAGTTTATGAATAGGCATTAGGTGTTGAAATATAATGAAGATTTTGAAATTCCAATTTTTTAATTGTAGCATTATTCAACAATTAGTAACTCTACTAAGAAATAACTAAACTTTTAATAAGTTCAACAAGACACCTTTTACGATCCATTTGGTTGAGTGAATATTAAAAAAATTTATTTTAATGTTTTTTATATGTTTTTGATAATTTTAACATGTTAATATAAAAAATAAAAAAATATAATTTTAATACATTTTCAAAGATATTTTTTAACTTAGTCTATAAATACAATTGATGTCCAAACTGATTTTTCAATTGAAAAAATAAGATATTTTTTAAAATATATATAATGAGAGTGTAAAATCAAATATAATCAATTATTTCCACTCTATTAATTAAATTTAGCAATATATTAATAATCTCAATCATTCTTCCACCTACCATGCTTTTAAAAAGTTTAGACGCTACCTGAATTCCATTATTATTAATCAAGTTAACTTCATTCAGTTTAGAAGTTTTAAATTCAAATCTAATTATTGATTTTTTTAAAAAATGATATACTCCTAAAAATTCTTAAATTTATATGTATATATAAAACATCAAATTAATATTTTTCCCACAAAAAATAATCTATAAAATAGAATTGCAAACCTATTTATATACTTATTTTATGTTAAAAACTCGATAATAAAAGATTTCCTCAAGTTAACATACTTTTATATGGATCAAGTATTGTCTTTTTTTATCCAATACTAATCTCAAGATAAAAAAAACAAATCTCTTAGATGTACTCCGATTTATAATAGATCAAGATTTAAAAAATAACTTCTTTGACATAAACACATGGGATAAAATGGGTTTTTATTGGTGTCAAACTGTGATTGGTACCGTAAGATACCAAAGTGGATCTGGACACACCTTAAAAACAGCTAAGTAAGTGGATGCAAAAAGTGTGCCACGTTTCGTCTTCTCTTTGTTGCCAAACTCAAAAACGGACATCATCATCTCTTCTCTGTCCCTGTCTGTATCTCCCTTTGTCTCTCCAGAGTTGCTGTTTTTAAAAACAGAAACAAGGTTCAGCATTCAGCATTCATTATTCATTATTCTTTCTGTTGATTCTAAAAGACCATTCCTTTTTGCATCTCAGATTCGGATTCTCCTCTTTTTGAACCATCCCAGTTTAGTTTTTGGATCCTATCCATTATGAAATTAAATAAACTCTTGTTTTTCTATTAAAAAGATTTAAAGTTTCTTTATTATTTTCATTTTTTTGGTTGTTAAGCTCTTTTATTGTTATTATTTGATTTCTCAGCTCCATTAGTAATGGAGTATAATGATTTAGAGGTAAGAATTTTTTTTTCTGGGATTGGTTGGTGTTTATTTTGGATTAAAAGAGTCAAGATTTTGATGATTTTTCATCTGAGGTATTTTAATTCTATTTGATAATCATGAACCTCAAAAGGGTCATGTTAGAATTATTGAATATTTATTATTTCGATTTGATTTTTTAAGTTTTGAGGGTGTTTTTTGGTAGTTTTGATAATGTTATTGGACTTGTGCAGATGTTTTGTTGATCAGGAAGAGATCTGGCACTGAAGGCCAGAGTTCGGGTGTATTTAGATGTTATGCAACAGCTACATAAGGAGTGTGATTCTACAAGCTGGAATTTTTCGCAAAACAAGGTTGCAATTAGGCAACATTGGGAGGGGTTTGAATGCAAGCCGCAGCATAAATTATAAGTGGAATAGACAGGTTTTTTTAAGGAGTAGTATAAGTATGATGGTTGATTCTGATTCTTCTGATACAAGGGGACCTACTGTTGATCTTTTGAAGGAGAAAGAAGATGGTGGTGGATTTGTTAGTGGATGGTGGAAAAGGTTGGTTCTTGGTTCTGTTATTTGTTATCGTGTCTATTTCTGGTGAATGTTCTAGGAAATACTTGTTACAAGGATAATCTAGGCTTGTTTTGCTATAGCTAATACAATTATGAAAAGGATTGATTGGTTAGCTGTTAAACATGGTTAAAGAATTGACTTGCAATAGTACTAAGAGACTTTGATTTTCAGTGCTTCTGCATTTGAGTGTGTCTATTTTAAGAATTTTTTTCTTCCCAAGAAATATTGAATTTCCACTATAATAATTTGCTCGAATTCCTTATAATTGGAAGGTTTCCCAGAGCAATACGTCTCTTTCTTGCAAGTTTGAAATTACGATTTCTGGTATTAGCAGTCTAATGCGATTTGCCAACCTTAATTTGGCTTCTTATGTTATTGGCAGTGAAGACGGAGAATTGAGCTGTGGATATTCAAGTTTCAGGGGAAAGAGAGTTACCATGGAGGATTTCTATGATGTCAAAAGCACCACGATTGATGGGCAAAGAGTCTGCATGTTTGGAATATTTGATGGTTATATTCTCTCATTATTCTTCCGTTTATTTTGAAGTTGTCGAACTATTTTTGTTTTGCATGAATACCTATGTTTGACCCAGTTAGAAAGTGCCAATACCTTGTAAATGGAAGAGTACACGCGTTGCATGAGAGTTAGGTCATCAACTATTTATGTATCTCCATGTTTCTGACAATTATTTTCATGGTAACCACCATCTGTTCAAGGGATGTCTAAACACATGGTGTTGGACATGGCTGTTGTCTTTAATGGCTTCCACCTTGGAAATTACACTATCAGACAATAGACCAATTCTTTGTAATCTAAGCTGCCACTTGGTTTCAGTTAAGATAGGATCATTCAAGAGAAGGAAATTTGTAGGCTATATCTCTTGTTATCGTGACCACCAGTCAGGTTCCTGTTGGTCATGTATCTCACATAATTCTCAACAAACCAGTTCTCATCAGATTTAAGTTTTGGATAGTATGCTGTCACTAGCAATTGTGCTTTTTAAGACTGCAGAGTTTTTCCTTCTCTCTACTTGTAATAGTTATATGATGTACTATTACAGGTCATGGTGGTTCTCGTGCTGCTGAGTATTTGAAGGAGCACCTGTTTGAGAATCTACTGAAGCATCCACAATTTATGGCAGATACCAAATTAGCTATAAGTACGTCCAAGTTCTCTTATGCCCATTATTATGAACTGCATAACATCAGCAAATATTCTTTTGTTGGTTCCTGGTAGCATCCTCAAGCAGGGTCCCAAGTAGTTGCTTGGTTCTTTTACATCTCTGTCAAGGACAAAGCTGGGACCAATATGATGAATCCAAGTCTGTCATTTGCTGTTTATTCAGTTCGTGTTAAATGGTGTGAAATAGGTTTGTTATGGTTTTGTAAAATAACCTTGTTAAGTATGCAGGCCAATCATATCAGCAGACTGATGTAGACTTTTTGGACTCTGAAAAGGATACCTACCGTGATGATGGTTCTACTGCTTCAACAGCAGTGCTAGTTGGTGATCATCTTTATGTTGCCAATGTTGGAGATTCACGGACTGTGATTTCAAAGGGTGGAAAAGGTATTAGTGATGCTATGAGTTACATTTTTCACTCAACTGTTGGTAATTGTTTTCTAGACAAGAATTTTAATGAATTTCATGATTATTTTCTCTTTGGGTTACTTGAATGATTTTCTTATTTTCTCTTTTTTCATTGGACAGCCATTCCTCTCTCCGAGGATCATAAACCTAACAGAAGTGATGAGCGGAAGAGAATCGAAAGTGCTGGAGGTGTTGTAATGTGGGCAGGTAAATCTGTTTACTGGCTGTGATAAATGTTTTCAAGCATTCTCATTTCATCTGATCTGCAAGTGGCAGTCAATCATCCAATGGGTTCTACATCTTGTGTAGGAATTTTGAAATATTTCTTCCTTTTAGATTGCCAAGAAAAATTGTCATTCAAAAGGATGAAAGCTTTGGGATACCAGGGAACATCTAATTGGTTTAAATCTTCCTGTGAATTGTGGTATATGTGTGATATGTCCGAAGGATTGGTGCTGGTATTCTCCACATAAGTCTTTCTCTTTGGTGCAAAACTATGCACCGCTCCAAGCTTTGAGCATAGTAAGTAAAGCAGTATCTGAGATGAAAAATCCTACCCAAAACCCTAGTTTCCTGATCTGCTGCCTCACTTTATGCTACTCATCCCAGACTGACTGTGATGCTGTTTGTCCATGGGTGGCAGAACCCACTGTTACTGAACATCTCCAACTATTGACTATCTCAGTCCACCTTTGTAACCCGTAGCCATGATTTTTGCTGCCATTAGAGGTATCAGATAAATATATACTGTAGCTAAGAGAGTTGTCAGGAAATTTGGGACGGAGGGAGCTTCATTTATTTCTTCTACCGCGTGCATTAAATGTCAATAAGTTTGAGACGGTTCCTAAAAACTGAAATCATACTGCTTTGACTGTCTTGTCAGGCACTTGGAGAGTAGGAGGTGTATTGGCCATGTCCCGTGCTTTTGGTAACCGCATGTTGAAGCAATTTGTTGTTGCAGAACCTGATATCCAGGTATTCTATGAAAATATCTCACCCATTTTCTGAATGTAGTCTTGTATCATTTTGATTTCTTAGAAATGATTTTGATTATCTGATAAATTTTCTGCCTTTGGTTTCAAATACAAGCAAGTAATATGTTCAAGGAATGCTTCATTTTCGAGTCAGGGTATTAAGATGATTGAATTTTTTTATTTTTTTGTTCTTTCATCGTAGGAATTATCCCGACAGAGCAAACTACCTTCCTCAGCTGACTGTAAACTTTTAAAAAGAGTGTATTAGTGTTGGATGCTAGGTTATATTTATGCTGCAACAGCAGGTGAAAACTAGGTCTTTTATTGTTTCAACTTTTGATCTGTGGTTTTTCTTGAGCACCTGAATTGAACTGCAATACCAACGCGAGATGCCAGCTAACTAAGATTCTAATTCCATGGTGTTGTATCAAAGATGCGGGATTTAATTGTTATCTTCACTAAAACATGGAAGTGGGGTAAGGGAAAACTTTTAATATTATATACAGACCTAAAAAATAAAGAAGTTTCCTTTCAGGGTCCTCTTTCCCTTCAGTGCTGCTACGTGTAATGTTTTGAACAGGTTAATGAACTTCTGCTTATAAAAGCCTTCTTGGTGTCTATCAAAATAGAATTCAGTCTATGATTTCTTCCATTTTCCTGGATCAAACTGCATGAACTTCTTCCAACTGAAGTTTATTCAAAATTACTCAGCAACTTGTTTGTATTATTTTCGCTCTTTCAGGAGCAGAAAATAGATCAAGAATTTGAATTGCTTGTTCTCGCAAGTGATGGACTCTGGGATGTGGTACCCAATGAGGTAATTATGCTAACCCTCTCTCTCTCTCTCTCTCTCTCTCTCTCTCTCTCTCTCACACACACACACACACACACACACACGCTGATACATAAAAGCGCGTAAGCATGAATACATGTCTTTGTTCACTTTTGATGTGAGACTATAATGGATTATGCGAGCTGACCATTTACATTTGGCCAACTGCTTAGGCTATTAGACATGTTGGCTATCATAGAAATAATAGATTGCTCTTTACAATGCAATGAATTAAACATCTGACTGGTGATATGGAATGTTTGCTTGAGGTTTCTTTTCCTGGTGTACAATTTCTAGACTTTGAGCTGTTTTTGCCTCCCCTTGCCTGAATCATGTGTAGGATGCTGTTTCCATTGCCAGAACAGAAGAAGAACCTGAGACAGCAGCTAGGAAATTAACCGAGGCTGCTCTTACCCGCGGCAGTGCTGATAACATAACATGCATTGTAGTGAGATTGCACCATGACAAGATCGATCCATCCAATTCCCAGCAGGATTAGACATTGCCACGTATTCTGCATGTATAGATTCATTGATGTTGTAGGCAATCTATTATTGATATCTATGCATGCATATAGCTGAATTTGCATATGAAGGATCCGATTTGTTTATCCATTTTTTTTTAAAATAAACTTCTCCATTTGCCAACCTTGAGAACATGGACTTGTGTCCTGTTGTGGTCCAAAGTAGTTCATATTTTTGTCTATCAGCTGTTTCAATATGAAATGATCATAAACAAAAGTTGATCTTAAGCATGTTTAATTAAGCCGATTCAACGGTCTATTTTGTTTTTTTGCACTTTTGATACTGATTGAACAAGTAAATTATAGTTGAGAATTCAAATCTAAATCGATTTGATTCAACCAACAAAGCTCCATCACCTGGTGGGGACACAAAACCTGAAATATTATTTATGCACATATATGATCATAAACGATGAAGGATAGCCCAAACAATTGAGAGATTGGGCTTTAACTTATATTTTTTGGTTTAATTTATATGAATTTTTAGTTGAGGTTTATTAATTTAGCTTTATTTGTTGGGTTTGATTTAATTATTATTAGATATTTTATTTAATGGGTTATAAGCCCAATCGCTTGTTCTAGTTAGGGTTTTAGTATTTATATCCTACGTTTCTAAATGTTAAGGAGTTTTTGATGATTAATGAAAATATTGCAGACTTTACATATCTCCAATCCCCTTTTTTCTCTTCTTTAGCTTCTTTCTTTCTCTAAAACTTCTTTCTTTTCTTACTTTAATTCTTATTATTTATTGTCCTGCATCAAATTTGGTATTAGAGCCAGGGTTTTAATTGTTCTTACAATTAAACAATCCACAATGTTTATGCTAAACTCTAGATCCGATTTGATCTAAAAAATATATTGTTCACTGTTCAAAAAAACACCTACTGTTCTGATTACGAAAAAAAAAAAACCATTATGCATTGTTCACTGTTCATCCTCAAAATGCAGCAATATGGAAACGCCGGTCAGTCTGCCTTCAACGCTGATCACAACCAATACCACCATATCAATCCATAGGTACACGCCGTCAACAACACGCGGCCACAACATGTCTCTCACACCAGTAGCAGTAGATCTTTGTCGGCGGCGGTGCACCTACCAGTTTCATCCTCTCCCTGCCATCGACAGATCGGACATCCAGCCACCACCACCACTCCACGCCACAAAAAGCCCACGGAGCCACACCGAGTTGCTGTCTCCACAGTCCCTCAGTGCCGCCACAACAGAGCTGTCTTCAACAACCCAAAACAGCGTTACAAAGCATTTGCCGCAGCCACCACTAAGTCGCACCCTTAAACAGCAGCACCAGTCGCAACCACCACAACTCATCTTTCAGCCCTGGCGACGCCTTAACAGCAGTGTCAACAGATCAGCAGTCACGCCTCATCGCCAACAACAACAAGAAGGAAACTCAGCGAAGAGGATTGAAGCACAAAAGCCATTGGAGGCGAAATTAATTACTGTGCCATGTCATCCGCCATGCTAGCTCTCTGGATCCACGTCATCCACCACATCAGTAGTCTGGAGCCACATCAGTCCAGTCAGCTACGCCATTGGCCACCACGTCAGCAGCATCACCATGTCATCGCCTATTGCCACATCAGCTGCCACATAATCTGAGGTCCATCCGTGATCAATTCCACAGCTAAATCTTGGTTGGTAAATAACTCTACTTTTTAATTTGTTGATTTTACCTCTTTGGTATTGCACTTGTTATTCGAAATTATCATTAATATTACTTTTGTGCCTAAAAAAAAGAGGAAAAAAAAATCTCACCTAACATTTTTAATTGTTAATTTTTGTTCATCAATCTCTATCATCAGTTATAGCTAATATCCTATTCTATTTGATAATTATTAATTCTTACTTGTGACATCGTGTTTGATTAATCATTTACACTTAAGAATCTAGTATTACATGCTTACAATTTTATTAGTGTAATTTGTTCTTGATTAATCTCCACATTTAAGGAAAAAAAAAGACAAAAAATTATTAGCTTTATTTTTGTATTGTGATTTTACATGCAAGAACCATTTGTGATCTCAATTCCATTTATAAGTTAGTATTGCATGCATTTGTGTCATGATCATCTAGTGTCCAAGCTTAAGTTTACACTTACTGTAGACTCAACCTTTAGTGATACTCTTACGACCATTTAAAGAGAACTACAAACTTAGGTGATTGCCATGTTTAAAAAAATTGAGCCCCGAGAGAGTTTTTATAAGGCACTTAAAGACCAATAAATATCACAAGAATAATCATTATGGACAAGTTCACTCTGAGCACCACTTTTATGACTATCATTTAGGTTACTCTAAACACGATGACTTTTATGAGTGAGTTTGGAGTCCTAACAAAATAGAAGCCCCCATTTTTAAAGGTCGTCATGACCCTTGGATATTTGATATATGGATTTTTGATATGGATAGATTCTTTGAGTGGTATAATTTGTCTGATAATATAAAAGTTAGATTTGCTAAGATGAAACTCATTGATGAAGCTAAAATTTATTGGAGAGATGTTGAGGATTGTTTAGAGATGAGAGGTAAACCTCCTATAACTAATTGGATCAAAATGAAACAAAAACTTCAGGAAAAGTACCTACCCCAGTCTTATAGGAATAAACTTTTAGACCAATGGAATAATCTAAGACAAGGGAATAAGTCTATCAATGAGTATATAACGCAGTTTAACGATTACATGATTAGATGTGCCATAATAGAGAATGAAGCCATGACTTTACGTAGATTTTGTAAAGGCTTAAATGATGATCTTAGAAAGAAGTTGTATTTCAAGGTGTATCTACCCTTAACCAATCTTATACATTAGTTAAAGAGTACAAGTTGGTCATGAAGAATTAGTGGATGAATCGTCAGGGCTCTTATAGTATCCTTACTAAGTTCCAATTCAGAAGTAGTGATTATTTGTTGGGTGCTCCACCCCACAAACCTAATCCTAGTAACGCCTAACTTTGTAAGAAAGATAAGGGCAAACGAGTTGTCAATGAAGTGTCTAAGGTGAGTTCAAAGGTTAAATGTATTAATTGTTTAGGTTTTGGTCATATCTCTTTAGATTGCACTTCAAAACCCTTACTCATCAAAAAACATAAGGATATAGGTAAAGATGAATATTGTAGTGTTGAAGTGTATGAGCCTAATCTTGAGGATTTTAGTGACCTAGATGACGAGGATGTGCAAGAAGAAGGAACCAACACAATGAGTCCACATGAGCTTGAGAATGAGGTTAAGAAAGAGTCTGATATGTTTGTGTTAATGGTAGAGGAAGTTTTAGGGAACTCTTTAGTGGAATCGCTTATAGAGATAAGTATGGTCTTAGAAGAGTCTCACGATACTAGTCCTCCTAAATTACCTGATTCCTCACCCTACATGCTTGGTGTCCAGCACATCATAAGTTTAGAGTAACATGTTGAACTTTTTGACCCCTTACCTCATGCACGTGATGAGGAAGATGAAGATAATCCTAGTTTACTTAATTGTATCCATACCATATCTACACAGGTTTCAAACAATGTTTGTCTCATTCCACATCCTCAATCATTTAGTGTTTATAGTTACAAACATGAGAAGCTTATAGAACACCTTCCCATATCTCATCATGATAGGATGTCTAAGTCAGCTGAGTCGTTACCATGTAGGGTTCATAATTTGCATATTGAGATCATGAAACAAATTCAAGCAAGTAATGAACAATACAAATTTCAAGTTGATTTACTTAAGTATCATGATGCACTTAATGTTGGAGATTATTTCATGATACAGATTAAACTTGAACGGTGTCCTTTGAAAATTGATCATAAATTGCAAGTAAGTAATGCTAGACTATTCAAAGTGTTGCAAATGATTCAATCAAGTAATTATGTCATTAAATTGCCATTAAACTTTGATATTAGCTCTACTTTTAACATGAAAGACTTCAGTATTTATAAAATATAACCTATCCTTGATGCTTCTTTTGATACCCCTACCTTATTATCCATATATTTGGCACAAAAAGAATATATTAATGCTACTTTGAATGCACAAGTTGTTTTTACCAGGGATGGTGAACTTCAACAAATCTCAGTATATGGGCTCGACGACTAGATTCAGACTATACTTGAATTATTAGAGAGACATCACAACAACTTGATCCTTATCTTTGAAAGCGTTACGCCTTGACCTATACTCGATGGGATCTAGTTCTTCCAACCCCGGGAGAATTGGTGAAGACACCGAACCCAAAATATTATTTATGCATACGTATGATTATAGACGATGGAGGATAGCCCAAACAATTGAGAGATTGGGCTTTACTTTATGTTTTTGGGTTTAATTTATATGAACTTTTAGTTGAGGTTTATTAATTTGGCTTTATTTGTTGGGTTTAATTTAATTATTGTTGGGTATTTTATTTAGTAGGCCATAAGCCCAATCGCTTGTTCTAGTTAGGGTTTTATTATTTATACCCTACGATTCTAAATATTAAGGAGTTTTTGATGGTTAATGAAAATATTGCAGACTTTGCATATTTTCAATCATCTTTCTTTTCTTCTTTAGCTTTTTTCTTTTTCTTAATTTTTTTTCTTTTCTTGCTTTAATTCTTATTATTTATTGTCCCACGTTCAATCACCGCATAGATTTTTCTGTTCCAAGATACAGAAATAAAGCAGGGTAATGCATAACCGAGCTAGCCTTCTCCAGCCTTGAATCAAATTCAGGTTTCAAACTTAACCTGACGCAAAACTGTCTCATCAACCGACTGAAAGTTTAAATATTGCAAGGACCTTGCCTTGAGACTCCTTTCCTGACTGCGAGTCTACTGATCAGCTGACACAATAAAGAACCCCACATTTCATTAAAATCTTTTACGGGAAACAGAATGTCTTGGAACATGAAGGGAAGAACTGGCTATTTGCCACTGGTAAAGGTACACCCGAGTCTGAAGACGACTCCACAAATGTATCAGCAGCCGATTTCCTGTTCAAAATATGGAAGAGCATGAATTGTGCAACTGAAAACTAGGAAGTGCAGTTGTCATAATGCAGCTTGTCTTGCCTGTGTTTTGCTTATCACGGGCTGCCATGTAACAGACTCTCAAGGAATTGCTCCAGAAAAAAAAAAAAGGCTAAAACAAAGGTTCCTGTACGTATAGTTGTAGTCGAACTTGCCAAAAGAAAAAATTCCTATACTATTTCCGATAAATAACTTCCTATGCTACAAGAAGCAATTTCCTATTCTGTTTTGGGCATCTTGTAGCCAAACTTCCTGAACTGTTAACCTAGCAATTAAGGGAAAAAAAACAATTTCCTGTATAGACTACTGAATACTCAATATAAATATAGGCCATACTTTTTTCAAAACTCGTACATTGAAGTCGAGTTCTTGCTGTGAAGCTCCTGGCTGCTAGTAATTGTTTTTGACTAATCTTTTTTTCATGTTTATTAGAATCCATTAAGTTAAATCATTGTGTGATTGGTGTCCTTGCATGCAGGTCCAGTACTTGAAGCTAGAAGGTTGATTTGAAGAAGCAAGATGAATGATTACATTACTGCAGGGTTGGTCGTAGGAGCTATCGTTTTAATCATTCTGGCTTTTTTTGCTTGGTCACTTGTTGCTGGCTGCAAGGGAAGGCAACAAGCAGAAGCAGCTTGACAGCAAGCATGGGGAACCTTCCTGCCATCATAATCATCTTTAATTAGTGCCTCCTGATGTAGTTAAAAAAGTTAATAGTTTAAGTATTCAATTTTAAAATAAAGAGCATTCCTGTTCATCTATTTTGTTTTTATTGTTATTTTTATTTTTTGTTAAATTAATTAGTACTACTATAATTTAATTTTCTTTGTGTCCCGAACACACTCTTGAACACCACCTATAACTGAACAGTTATTTTCAAAAACCAAACCACAAGAAAGAACTCGCCAACTCAAGGCTGTGAGTTGGGATGCACAGTGAATCCTTCAAGGTTGCCCGTCCTATTAATTGTTGCTAAATCACGTTTAACTTACACAAGATAAAAGAGAAGGAATTAACTATCCAAAAGTCAATCAATCTCGACAAGTTACTTAGGAATAGCACAATGCTTCTTAATCTAAAAGAACAGGAAAAAAAACTCTTGAAATGATTCAGCACAACTAGGTTGATTTGTCTGCTTTAAGATCCATGAACCATTCTGCTCTACTGTGAGAAATAAAATGGGCAATGACACAACAACAGCCTCAATGAGTTTCAGGTTTCAAACTTCAAACAAGATAATCAGCGAAGTTTTTCCAGTCTAAACAATCTAAAGGCTTAATATATTGGAAAGGACCTCGCCTTAAGATTCCTTTTCTGATTGCGAGCATGAGGAAAAGAAGTTGAAATAGTGATCCACTGACACAATAAATAACACCTTTCATTAAAACTCGGTGGAAAACAGAGAGTCTAAGAACATACAGGGAAGAACTGACAATTTTACCATTGATACTTGGCTCTGGAGAAGATTCCATCTAT
Organism: Populus tomentosa; assembly: GCA_018804465.1. Taxonomy (NCBI): domain Eukaryota; kingdom Viridiplantae; phylum Streptophyta; class Magnoliopsida; order Malpighiales; family Salicaceae; genus Populus; species Populus tomentosa. Next base: position 1,403,573 of record CM031997.1, read on the forward strand.
TAACACAGTTCATATTTCCTGTTCGAAATATGAAAAAACATGAATCGTGCAGTGAAGTTATCTTTATGAGGTTATGCAGTGAATGTATTGTTTGATGTAAGTTATTTTGTGTTTATTTCAATTAAAGGGACTTTGCAATTTAAGATTGAGGTTTTAAATAAATTAGTTTGAAAATTTCAAATTTGTATTATAAAATCATATGAGTATTAATATGATTAAATTTACTTTCACATAAATAGTAGTTTAATTAAAGAAATAATCAACTAATAACTTAGAAAATGAATGCTTATATTCATAGAATGATTCATATTCTGATTACATCCATGAATTAAGATTCTTGGATAATAAAACTTTTTTTTGATATTATTGGTTTATGGAATAGAAACTGCAAGTCTGATTATAAAAAAAATTACAAACCTATTGATTGTCGCTTATAGAACTACTCCCTACAAGCTATTGCCTATTAGTTATCAGCCTTTAATTACATGTTTATTTGATAAACAGATTTTGAAGATTCTATGAACTTGATTGAACTGCAATACAGTTGTTGTTTTGTTGAGTTTTTGAGTTGTTTTTCTCCTTGATTGTCTTGCCTCGTCCTTCTAAATAAGAAAGTTTAAGATAAGTTTCAACAACTATCCACTATAACTTTTAGTAATTATTCACTCACTTTATTAAAAGTAACTACCAACTTATTTTTTGTTTTAATAATCTTGTACCATGTAGATTCTTTATACCTTCCATTCACCATCTACATTTAATCTGGATTTTATCGAGTCTGGTTTTGACATCCTTGGTCAATTTTAGTGTATAACATGTATCGTTACAGGTTATGCAGTGAAGGTAAATGCAGTTAATTATTAGTCAAAACTCATACAACGTCGATTTCTTGCTGTGAAGCTGCTGGTAATTGTTTTTGACTAATCTTTTTTGCAAGTTAATTAAATCAATTAAATTAATCTTCGCGTGGTTGTTGACCTTGCATGCAGGTACAGTAATTGTAGTTAGAAGGTTGGTTTGAAGAAGCAAGATGAATGATTACATTACTGCAAGGTTAAGTCGTAGGAGCTATCGTTTTAATCATTCTGGCTTTCTTTATCTTGTCACTTTTTGCTGGCTGTAAGGGGAGGCAGTAAGCAGAAGCAGAAGCAGAAGCAGCTTGACTGCAAGCATGGAGCAAAAAACTCGAATGAGAGTCAGGGGACACGTTGCAGGTGGAGATGATACGGTTAGTTACAGAGTTATTTTTGGAGGGAAAGCAGCTAGTCCACTATCAGCTTAACTTTATTAGTAAAGTTGAGAATGACCTTTTGCAATTTATCCCAAAGAACAATTATCTTAGACAGTCCTGAGCTTGAACATGCTACCTTGAAGCATTAGATGCTTTGAACTGAAACTATCATGTATAATATAGAGAGAGAGCTTACTTTTTCATTCGTGTGATAGCGAACTTGAGACTTCAGATCACCTCCTTCTTTGTCCAGTTGTGGGGTGTCTACAGTTGCTTTCCTAAACTGGTAGATGATCATCAGATTCTGCAATGGCATTCGTTGGTTAATGGTAAAATGCAGAAAAAACATGGAGTATTCTCTCTTATGGGATAGCGTGGGGTATCTGGTTAGCTCGGAATAACCTAATCTTCAATTAAAAACAACCAAACTGGGACACGGTTTTTGACTTGATTCTTCACAGATTCGCCATGTTATTGAAATCAAGTGTGAAGAATTTTAGTTACACAGGCAACGACCTGGATGCAAAAGTGCATATGTGTTGATGGGAGAGATCACTGGTGATGGTTTTGAAACACTAGAAAAGATAAAAACAATAGGTTTTATTGCATAAATAACAAGTTTAGATAAAATTGCAAACTCTCACCATCTCTCTCTCTCTCTTTTATTTCCCACATTCAATAACATAAACTTATAAAAAAATTAACTCTGCCCATGTACCCGTTTCAGAAGAGAAAATCTCCAATTCAAGCATATTTGACGAACCATCTTGATTCGGGATTCTCACTACTGTGTAACTACTATACCATCATCTTGGCAAATAATTCTAGCATCCATTGCATGGCTGAAACTAGCTGGCTTCGGTGGCGTTGGCAGAATGACATGTTGTTTGGTGAGTTGGTGAGTGGATTACACACATTATAAGTTGAGGGGTACGCATTCCTGCAACACAACACCAAACCTTTGCTTGACGCTATAATATGTAGAGAAAGTACTGAATCTTCTGTCTAGATAGGAAGAAACGAAAGCGAAAACACTGAAGAGGACAGCTCGGAGAATCCTTCAGGATTGAAAGAAGTAGTAAACCGAATCACTTGTTTAAGAAAATAAGGAAACAGAAGGATCCGTAGCTGATTAGACCGAGATAGGACTGAATCACTGTTGATTCGGGTGGCTTAATATCGAGCGAAGAACGGATCAGAAATCAGAGAAAGCCAGCGCTTGGAGACAGTTTTGAAGAGGAAGATGGATTTCAAGGGAAGCCTGATGAGGATTTCAGTTAAAAGACTGTCTGGAATATCAGAATCATACCAGAAGAATTTGATTTCGTTTAAGAATATTGGATTTAGTTTAAGATTTGGACACAATGTCTACCCATAACAAGAAAAACAAATGGTATTAATCATGTAATATTTTTATTTTATTTTATTATGCAGAAGGTATTTATTTATTTATTTATTGGGTTATTTGTTGGAAGAAATAGGAGGTATGGTAGGTGTTTATGTGAAGTAAAACAAAATAACAAAACTAAAAAACGATAAGATATTTAAGAGAAAAGATATATTTTATTAAGTGTTTTCTCAAAGATACACTCTTATTTTTTTCTTTATTGCTTCTCTCAGTTTATTTATAGACATAAAATCCTAGACATTTACAGAATTAAATTAACAAAAAAAAACCTAAACTAATAATGAAAAATATTATATCAATTTAACCAGTTGATTATTTTTGAACTAGTCGATCGATTCATTTAATTCAACCAATCGACCAGTTCTCAACTAATAGAACAACTCCTTTAATTTTCAAAAAAATCAAAATCTAGTTTACTTTTAACATTCTTCTTAAACTCAGACATAGAGTGAAATGGTGATAATAGAGTTAAGCCAAAAATATTTGTTATGTGATTAAAAAATAGATAAATTAGATTTCTATTAACATTGTGTTTATGGTAACAGTATTGATAAAATCCAATATGACTATTTATTGTACCAAAAATATTGTAAATTATGTTATATTCTGACCTTTTAAGGTCCTTCTCCTGTTATGTCCAAAGATAGAGCACAATGTTTATTGATATTTTCTGATAACTACTCTAATAAGGTCTGAGTGTATTTTCTAAAGAGAAAGAGTGATGTGATAATCACCTTCAAGTAGTAAAAAGCCTTGACTGAGAAGCAGGCTAGTAAAAAAAACAAGTGCTTAAGAACCATATTCAATGAGTTGTACAAAAATGAAAGAATTTATATATATCACACTATCAAGAATATAACATAACAAAATAAGGTTGTAAAACATATAAATAGGATATTCTTGAAAAGAATATGTTGTATGCTTTCACAAGCTGGATTGTCAAAAGATTTTTGGGATAAACAGTTAACATAACTTGTTATATGATGAATAAATCTCCAATAATAGTTTTAGAGTTGAAAATCCCAAATAAAATATAGCCTGATTTAATATTTAGTTAAAGAAGATAAACTTGGATTGAGAGTAAGAAAATATATATTTCTAGACCATACATCTATGATGAAGGTATATTGGTTATGGTGTGTTAATTTCAAGCCACTTAAGTTTATTACTAGCATGGATATGATATTTGGTAAGTCTATTATATTTTGAAAAGAAAAGAAGTCAACTTATTTTGATGTTGAGATGAACCAAACTACTGAAAAGCAGGTGGAGCTTATTTGCAAACATTTTCCCACAAAATTAGGTATCAAAATTTTTACAAATGAAAGTCATATCTAGCTCAAATAAAATGAACTAGTTTTATCACTAGCATTATGTTGTCGATTGAATTCGTAGTTAATTTCAAATAAAATGAAAGAATGTATTAATATTATCGATGCATTTTAAAATATTATTTGAGCTAGATAAAACTAGTGACATATAAATTACTACAATCAGGTGGAGCTTATTTGCAAACATTTTCATCACTACAACTAGACTTCTTTTCATCATATTCAACAAATGGGAAATTATGATCGTGTTGAAAATAAAATAAAACTAAGATTTCTTGCATCCCGAGGCATTTGAATTTCTAGATTGAGTCGGCATAATTACTTTCCTAGTTAGAATAGATTTATCGTTCGTTTCAATTTCTTTTTTGTCTAGAACTTTAGGCATATAAATAGGCTTGTAATTAGAGTTATAAGAAGCAGAGTATAGCATAGACAAAATCAGAAAGAAACACTTAATAGAGTATACATTCCTCTCAATTTCTTCTTATTCTTTAGTTTTGCAAATTAGCATTACTCTCCAGAATAAGTTTATGCACCAATCTTCTTTCAACAAGTGCTATCAGAGCCAGGTTTGATTATTTATGGCTAAACTTGATTGTATGTAATGGCCAACTCAAATCTCTCCCTTCATGTCCTTATTTGACAAAGGACAATTATGAGATATAGAGTGTCCGTGCAAAGGCTTGGTTAAGAGCTTAAGATGTATGAGAGATGGTTAAAACATGTTTTAATGGACCTGTTGAAGGAGCTGTGTTGACACCTGCCCAAAAAGAGGTTGTGCAAAATACAAGAAAAAAAAATCAACACGCACTAACAATGATTCATCATTGTTTGGATGACACCACTTTTCTAAGGGTGTCAAGAGCAACCACAGCTAAGAAAGCATGAGATATTTTGTAAGGGACAAACCGAGGAACTGGGAAAATAAAAAGGGTTCGCCTTCAGAAACTAAAGGGAGAATTTGAGGCATTATGATTATCAGTTTCAGGTTACTTTGGTAGAGTGTTGACAATTTACAATCAGATGATTACATGCGGTGATCAATGCCTCGAAGGTTCAACTCTGTAGTAATCTCGATAGAGGAATCGGTGACTCAACCATGGGAACCCTTTAAGCCCATGAAGATAGAGTTGGTGAGAACAAAAGAGATACAAGTGCACAAATACTGTTTTTAAAGTTTTCTCTAAAAGAGAAATCTGATATTCCTGGATCCAGCCAAAGGTGCAGAAGCCATGGACAAGGCAGAGGAAGAGGAGGAAGAGGCAGATTTGAAAAAGAAGGCTGAGGTAGTCTCAACAAATCATCAATAAACTGGATGAAGCCAACCGGACTACCAAATCCTTAAGCAGTAGCAATCCGAGATCCAGGTTTGACAAATAAAAAATTAAGTGTTATAATTGTCAAGAAAAAAAAAAAAAAGCAAACCAAAGAGGTTGAAGAGAATGTCAATTTTCCAGCAGAAGAGTAGTAGGAAGCCACCCTATTACACTATGATGAACAATTGAAAATCAAAGAAAACATGTGGTATCTTGACAAAAATACCAATAACAACATGTGAAAGATAAAGACAAGTTTATAGAACTTGATAAATCAATTACAAGTAATGTTATTTTTATAGATCATTCAAAGATTTGCATAAAAAAGAAAGGTACAATACTGATTCGAAAAGATGATAATCATCAATTTATTAGTAATATTTATAATATCCTAACTATAAAAAAACAATATATGGAATAATTATCGGCGAAAGGTTATAAAATCAAGATGAAACATTGTGGCTAGACATTATTTGATTCCCATGGAACGCTTATTGCTAAAGTAACCATGGCATAAAAAACAGCTCCTGTCTGCGTCGATTCTCTACCCAGAAAAAGTGTCTGAGAAACTTTCATGCAGGTGTCATAAACATAGTCCTTTAGAAATAGGGTTGTTTGAATTCGTAGTAAGGGTGCGGGAGGAAAGGGTTTCCTTGAGGTGTTGAGGATTCAGGAGCCCAAGCACCCTTCACATGCACTTGTAGCAAAGTCTTATGACAAATATTCTACTGTATAACAGGATAAAAAGGGATCAAAGCTAAAGTTATTAGCTTCCAATATCCTCCTTTAATTTCTGTTCAAAAACGTATTGCAAAATTCTACCCACAACACCCTATACTACCTGCAATGCAGTGCGGACAAAAATGTTAAAAACCCCTGATAGACAATAAGTTAATTTTATTAAATGCACACTTCAAGTTCTCAATTCATAAATAAAAAATTTCTGGATGTAAAAATATATTAATATGTCTGTACATTTTTTTATTGCATTAAAATTATTTTTTTATTTGGCCCGCAGCAAAATGCGGGTGAGTTTGCTTATTAGAAATATAAAATATAGCAGAACGCTTATTGATGCCTGCCTTAATCTGCTTTAAGGTTTCAAATTCACCCTAGTGCACTAGATCCCTCTAGAAAGTCAAGAAAATTTGGGAAACTTCTCGAGTTCAAACTAAGATCTAGCTAAATATAAACTAGGGCTAAGACTGAGGGCTTCACTTAAGATTCTTCTTCTGATTGAGAGCTTGCGGCAGGAAAGGTATCGACAAAGAACTCCTCGACTGATGCAAATAACAAAAAACTTAAATAAAAAATCTCGAGATAAGAGTGATGCAAATAACAAAAAAGTTATATAAAATATCTGGAGATATAGTGGGTCTAAAACACGAATAAAAGAACTGACAATTTACCGTTGTCATTTTGCTCTGAAGGATCAAGCAATCCGGTAGAACTGGAACCTGAATACGCTGCTCAGCATATGAAAGAATAACATGAATTAAGCAACTCAGCAAATAAAAGGGGGATTTTTATCATATTATGTAATCAAGTCTAATGCAGTTTTTGCTTAATTGCTGTTGTTGACTTTCCTTGAGTCGGTTAATGATTTGATAGATGTAATAGTGAATTACTTGGAACTAATTTAGAATGATGCGCGCGCGCGCGCACCACGAAGAGTTTCAGAATATAATGTGTTTGTCTCACCTTCTACCAAGTTATTGAAGCTAGCATTACCACGTCCATGTGGCACCTGTCTTACACTTTGCAAACGAGATAACTCAGCAAATTCAACAGCTGATGGGGCCCCACTCTCTTGTATCTCTCTTGGAATGAAAGGAAAATGACCTTGGGATGTAACTGATACAGGACTTGGAATCTCTGGCTTCATAAAAGGATGGTTAGGTTCTATATCTGCTGCGTTATTGTCCATTGCCATCCTTCAACAAACAGCAGAGCAGTAAGATCACAACAGCATAAACCAAGTACTTATATTGTTCCTATTATATCACTTGATAATTTGTATGACCTCTAAACTTTTCAGTTCAATCTAATTTATCAATATTTTGTATATCTACAAACACATTTATGTATGTCAGCTCTGTTTCTGTTTTGTTACTTGTGCGACAAGATTCACCAAGTTCCAGGCAAATCAACAATCACAACATAATGCATGGATGATAATGAAAACTTCTATGGAAGAAGCATATTTCAAAATCAATGCAGATTTATACTGTTGAGAGTATATATCTATAACGATAGCATTTAGAGCACACTGAATAATAAGCACAAGTGCAAAGGTATCATTCCTGAAACATCCACATGGCAACTTCCTATGATATCACCAGTGTAATTGTATGAATTACAAGCCAGATGAGCATTAAACGTTAAGAATAGAAAAGACAAGAAACCAAGACTGAGAAGGAAGTCTCACCATATCCCATAATTCATCTGAGTTGAGAGGAAATTGCCACATCCTGGGTTTTCATACACCGGGTCATAGTTGGAAATGGTGCCTGTGGAATCATTCTGGGAATTACTAGTTGATGGAATTGGATGCTGCTGCGGGAGGGTATATACCTTATTTGAATGGTTAACTGTGCTACAGAAAAGGATCAAAAAGCTCTAATTCAGAAAAAATATCATGATAAAATAGCAATAAGGATTTTTACTAGCTGGAAATAATTGGCATGATGAATAACAACTTGAGAATAATTCAGACAACCTAGCGAAATTGTATATGTTTTGTGCTTGGATGTGGTTTTTTATCTTGAAGAAAGTTTTGGATTGTGTTTTATGTGCCCGATAAGAGATTCAAAGTGTCTAACTCTTACACACTCCTTTGGCCACCTCTTTGTAATGTACATGACTATAGAAATATCATACTATCAATACCATGGTTATTCCTTTCACTCAAAAGATTTCTTCAGAATTGTCTGTGCGATTAACAATGATCCCCTTGCATACCAGTGCAAAAAAGGAAGACAGCGGAGATGCTACCTAGGTAGGGGGTAAAGGTTGATTTCAGGGCATCAGACGCCCAGCTCCAATCTTCCATTCAAGATAATAAAATTAGCCTTTACAAATAAAGGCAGTAGAGAAAAATGTTGAGAGCATATTTTTTCTATCAGTATATTTTTTTAAAATTTATTCAAATGCTAGCTTGTATTCTCTAACTTTATTATGCTTTTGATACAACATAATATTTATGCCATAAACTTACCTGGCATGTGCTGAATGCCTTCCTGCATGGGAGTCAAGGGAGCCGCTAGAGGTGCAGCGTATCTCAGCAAATTGTGGTGATTCTCAAGTAATTCATTGAACTTAGCAATTTGTTTCTTCAAAACTAACTTTGTGTAATAGGCCTTAAAAAATCCTGCGTTTTCTTGCTCCAATCTATTCCATACTAGGAAAAAAAGAATGTTGGAGCTATTATTTATAAGAAAATATATAATATTAATACAAACCATGGATTCATGCACTTAATCCCAAAGATATGCAGCGGATAAAGATAGCATGGAACAGAAGAATAGGGGAAAAGGAAAAGATTATCATTAGCAACACTGGATCACAATGATAAAATATCAGCCCAGGCACTCCAATGATAGAAGCACCATTGCACTAACATCTCGTTCTTTTTGTCCATTTATCGAGTGATGACAACCAAGCACCACTGTATGTAGAAGAGCAAGTAAGAAGACTTGTAGTGAGGAATGAGTGATTTACCTATGCTTGTAAAGCCAGGCTGAATTCTAGCTTGTTCTAAGAGTGTCTTAACCACTTCATCTTTATTCATATAAAGTTGAAGACACCTTTCAATCAAATCTTGGACCTAAACAGCCAATTATATATAAACAAAGCAAAAACATAGAATGATTTATCTCAATTGCAATCTATAAATCAACAAAACCATACACTGATGCAGATGAGCATCAAATGTATTCTCTTACAATTTTAATTTCTCTACAGAGAGAAGCTGTTCTGCTGTTTCTTGCAATGGACACTGAACCAGTACCCACACCAGAAGCCCCAGGTGTCATATTCTGTTGGTTTCTTAGTCTTGCTTCGGCCGGATCCTGTAAGAGTTTATTTCAATTAGTGATCCAAACCAATAGGAAACAAAATAGGTTTAATAGCGCTCAATTATCTTCACTTGGCACAGCAATGCAAGCAATCTGGGAGGGGGTTTTCAATAATTGGAAATGCCTATTACTTATCTAGCATTGTCTGTTGTTTGATTAGAACAGAATTTTCAACAGAGATAGAAAATGTTCATCGTGGCCAATAACTCCACAAGTATAACCAGCCCAGATTCTTACTGGAAATTCAATATCAGTGTTCCACAACAGAGATGAGCTGTGACAGCACTCGAAGCTGGTTTGCTACTAACTACAACATTAATACCGTATGACATAAGACTTGAAATAATTGACTGATTACTTTAAGAAAACAGACAAAGAAAGTACGAGTTGATGAAGTCAATACCTTTTCAAACTTCATTTTAACTCAATAATAGCAAGGATCTCTCTTGATGCTGTAAAGGAAATGTATGGTTACCTGAATTTGATAATATAAATTAGAAATTATATATATAAAGAAAAATGATTCTTCGAATTCTACACAATTATATGTTTTGTGCCTGAAAAAAATAAGATTAGATCAAAACAAGGAGATTTTTTTCGTGAACTTGATAAATAACCAAAATTCAAAACAAGGATTAGAACAAAAAAATCACCTGGAATGAAACAAGATTCGATTTTTTTCTTTCTTGCATTTTCTTTAGCAACCAAACAAAGCCAGTTCCAGATAGTGGCAAGAGATTCAAAATTAAGATTATCAAACAGTAATTTAAGCCATAATCACATTTAATTAATGATAATGAAAATAACAATTAAAGGAAGTAGAAGTTTCATTCTGTCATCTTCTAAGCAATCAAACACATCCAATCCAACAAAAAACAGCAAAAAGATTCAAACTTTGAGTAACCAAAATTTAAATTACTCACAGAATATTTTTTATTTCCGTTTGTTATTAACTTCATAAACAACCAAATGAAGAACTCAATCAAATAAACAACTAATTGAAGTTCATAATCCCAATTTTGTAAGCAACCAAACACACCCAGCTCCCAAAAAAAAAAGTTTAAAACTTTAAATCACCCCAGATTACAAAAACTTGAGAATTGCCAACAAATCACAAAAAATAAAACCCTTGAAATGTTTATGATCACGAATATCTTACCTTCACTGGTATTGAAAGAGGGTTAGTGGCCAATGTTGGCCAGCCACTACAAATAAGGAGTGAGAGTGTTTCAGTTCTAGCTTTCTACGTCTCTCTAAAGGGTGCAACTGAAAGTTGGTCGCATTCCAAATAAAGAAAGAAGTGGCATTTTCTGGGCTTGTTTGCGAAACTCTTGGGCTCTCTTAGCCCAAAAACTTTTCTACTCTAAATTTTCTTACCATCCAAACATGACAGAAGTTATCTATCAGTCCCTGATATTTTGAGATTGCAATTAAATTGTTATATGTGAACAGTATATATTTATCCCGTCATGAGATAATAACCGGCGATCATTCATATATAATCATTGACGAAAACAAGAGTGCCAGTGCTCAACTTTATAAAATTCAACGAATGTAATTTTATAAATAATTTGTATAAAAGGTTCCAAATATTTTAGTAACTTGGTTTCCATCTCTGACTAGATTCTTGGACTCATATCCCCAACATATTAGAGTAATTGAAATCCTTCATAACTACTTTTCTATTTTGGTTTGGATGCATATTTGGTAATTTGCTAACACATAGTTTATTTTTGTATTTAAAAAAAATTAAGATTTTTTTATTTTATTTTTTTGCTTCAAATTATTTTTTATATATTTTTTCTAATTATTTTAAAGTATTAATATCAAAATAAATTTTAAAATATAAAAAAAATATTATTACAATATATTTTTAAATAAAAAATATCACTACTACTCCAAGAACACTTTCCTGAGACAGATGCCATGGCCATTTGGGCATGTTCATGGGCTCAGCCCATAAACATGTGGTGGTGCTGTAATAATCTGATCATTAATAATCATCATGATTATGACACATGCCTCATAGGAAGGAAAAGCAGGCCAAGATGGCGGCCTGAAGTCAGTCGTACGTAATGCCTGATGGTGGCGGAACAGCTAACTCGTGCAGCAGTCGCGTAAGTAGTTTTATTTATTTATTTATTTACAAAATATCACTTTGCTACCATAACTAAATAAATATGAATAACTCATGAATAAGCCCATGCAGCAAAACTATAGAAAAATTGATTTAAAGAGCAAGGGAGTCTCTAGCAAAAACATATATATAAAAAAAAAATCAAAAAGCTCCTAAAACATGGCAGAATGCTTTTTTGAAGGATCTAAAAAACAGTGAAAATACAGATATGTCTCTAAATAATTATAGAACCACAAATTAACCATACCGTTACAATACAGTAAACCAAGAAATGTGTGCAGTGGTTTTCCCACTGTAATAAGCATCTAATCACCACTCGCCGCCATTGTCGCCTGAACGTTAAGGGTCACGGTCATGATGACCAGTACCAACCACCGGCCGATGGTGATATCCAATACTAATCAGCCACTCTGATTGGTGGCCGGGGCCCCACAATTCTAATCAACCACCTCGCCGCTCCACCAATGACCATAAATTGCTATTTAGAAAAAAAAATCGAAATCACATTATTAAATATCCTGTCATTTCATCAGAAATAATTGAAAGGATATCATAAAGTTATATAAAAAAACACACAGATATATAACTTTATATTCAAACGTGACTTTGACCTTAGAATTGATTATAAAATTAACAGTAGATGAGATATATATATATATATATATGGAATAGCATGATATAACGTGGCACCATACCACAATAGTTAAAAAGTCTCAGCCTGTCTCCTGGCAGCAGCTGCGAGAAGGCATTTTAGTGATAACCAATAGGAGCAGGAGCTTCTTTTAGTTCACGTCCTTGATGGTGTATGTCCTGCAATTGATTCAAGAACAACGGATAAGAATTTGGAAAGAAGAGCTGTCTTAAATGAAGATAAGGGTTCAAGAATGGCGAATCTGAACAATTTAAATCAGATACTTAATTAATTACCGATGCAAAATGATTCACATCGCGGTGGTGGGCCTCATCAGCTCTCACAACCAGAACAACATCGCGGAGGGTGGCGTCAGGAGGCAACCGCCAGTAATCAACAGCAATGGCCGGAGCAGGAACGTTCTCAATGTTGCCGTTGTCCAACTCCTTCAGGAACTCGGTGTAGGAATGGATAGCTTCTTCCTCGAGGTACCCCACCATGCGATGAGCGAACTTGGGGGAGATGATGTAGCCGAGGAAGTAAGCATTCAAGAAAACACCTTGGACAGTAATCACCAGAGCGCGCTCATACCACCTGGGCTTTGCCACCTCCATGAACGTCATGAGATGCATACGCTCGTTTTCAGCCTCGTCAAGAAGTGTTTTGATCCATCCTCCACTGTGCTCAAATCGCCTCAATGACTTGCAGTGTAGCAGCATGCCTCCTACCATTCCTGGCACTGCTGCCACAGTTTCTAGCATCATTGCACGGCAGCCATACCTCCTCTGTTACATGCACAAATAAGACCAGGTTTTTAATACATCGGCATTAGTTCAATTTTTGAATTGTAAATCTAACAATCTTTTGTAGGTAGCAAGATTCACAGATAGTTGTTTTTCCTTGCAAAAGATAGGAGAATTTAGAAATTTGATTCCTGATATTTAAGAACTAAAAGAATACTTTCCCAGATCATTTTCCCCTGAACTCTTCCACAAGTAATTTTCATTTCACAGATAAACGCCAATCAATTGGCCTCTGATGCTATATTTACGCAACAACAGAGGGCTAGCATTCTGTATTACCTTAAAAACCAAAACAGAAGTCAAACTTCTGGCCCAATAGCAATATTTCCATGGATTATCTTTCAATTTCGTTAACAAAAAACAATCTTGATAATTTGGTGTGAAGGTATCTGAACAGACACAACTTAATGAATCTAAAGAGTCAGAATTTGCAAACTCTGTAATTAAATTGATCAAAAAGAACAAAAGAAAACAAGGGTAAAGTGAAGAAATTGAACTAATCATACCTGAAAGAACAGATCAGTGGGCAATCTCAAAGCCTTGACCATCCAATAAGCCATTTTGTCCAAAAAGGTGGCTGGGACATGATGTTTCTTCAGGTCAATTGATAAATCAGCAGAATACGTCTCCCATGGCTTCAATTTCATAGAACAAACCATAAGTACAGGATCAATCTTCAAATCCCAAAGTGAAAAGAAAACATGTAATGAATTCCACAACATTTTTTATGCATATCTAGTCCAGTACTGATCCTCGCCTCACGGACTTGAAAAGGAGAGCAGATCTTCAAACTGCTCTCCTATACCACCCTAACAAGAACAAATAGTTTCCAAATAAACAAAGAAGAAAACTTTTTTACCAAGAAAGCAACTTTGATTCAGAAACCAAAACCATACATAAAAAAAAGGAAGAAAGGACCATAAATCTTTATCAATATAAAAACCACAAAAATATTTAAAGAAATTAACAATCTTACCCTAAAACAATTCCACTTCCATTCAGCCCCGTCTTCTTTAGTAACCCTACTAGGAGGAACACCCCAGTAACTAGCAATCTCCTTCTTCTCCTCTTTATCACCACCTTCCGCAACCGGTTGGGTTTGCTTCATCTCCACCTTCTGTTGATCCTTCTCGCCGAAACTCATAGTACTTCCATGCCTCACACCAAAAACCGAACCACGAACCCAAAATTCACCAATATTCTTACGCACAACATCCTCATGAAACCCCACCGCTTTGGCTGTGACTGCCTCTTTGGCTATTATGCCACGAGAGATGGCTGTTGAGAAAGAACGTGAAACCAACATCATGGAACTCGCCAACTTGACGCCTCCGCCACGGCTTGCCATCATCATCTTGATGATCAGGAATGCCACAAAATGGGAAGTTTTCTTTCTTCTTTTTTTTTCCTTGTCGGTTTCTTTGGTTAGAAAGTTTGCAGAGATATAAAAGAGAGATTTAGAGGGCGTTTTGGTATTTTTGTTTCGACTTTCTTTTGGTGAGGTTTAAGGAAGGTTTATATAAAAATTATAGAGTGTGGGTGTAAGTTTTGTATTAGAGCTATAGACACGGTTTCCTATGGATGTTATAATAAAATTATATATTTATCTTCGAATGGAGAAAAAAAAGCTTTGATGATGGGGTGCATTGCTATTTTTTATTGTCCATTAGTTATCAAAATATCATCTAGGTATGTTTAAGTTTTTTTATTATTTTTTTATACAGTCAAAATACTATTTTACTTTCAAAGCCAAATACATTTAAAGTTGTTGATGAAAAGCTTTTTCAACTTTTCATAAATTTTTAAATAATAAAAATATTTCTTTATTCTCGGAATTAAAATATTATTGTGTTGTTGAACAAGAATTTTTTTAATTTTTTTAATTTTTTTAATTATTCATGTACAATAAAAATATGCTTTTGGCCTTCGATAAGACAAAAAATAAAATTAATATTTGGAGGTATTTTTATACTTTCTTATCAGTTTTTAAGGTAATTACCAGGGTTATAAAGGATGTTCTTGTATTTTAAAGTTGTATTTTTAATTTTTAAATTAAAAAAAAAAAAAAGTAATTGCGCATGCTTAGCACGAGCTAATAAGTGGGTGAATTCAAGTGGCACGTATATGATGCCACCTAATGATCAAACATGATCTTTTGCTGTTTATTTTTTTTTTGATGAATCATCATGCCTTCTCCCGTGTGTTATGGCAAACGACATGTATAGTGGTTGGATTGTTTTTTAAAGTTTTTTTCTTCTTCTTCTCCTCTCTCTCCTGCCATGTAAAGTGCCTAATTGTCCTTTTTTTTTTCTTGTTTTTTAATTTTAGTCCTCATTCTTTTAATTTCTTATTTATTTTATAATTTTTTTTTAATTTAGTCATTTAATTATAATTTTTCATATGTTTTGTTTTCCATTTCATTCCTTATTCTTTTGATTTTTAATTTTTTTTCTTGGTCTTTTTGTTAATGTTTTTTTGTTGTCAATTTCATCATTCAATCAAAGTTTTTGTTGTTTTGTGTTTTATAATTTGATCTTTATTCTTTTAATTTTTTTTTCTTTTATTAAAGCTATTTTTCAATTAAATTTAACTCTCCAATTAAAAATTTTTGTATGCCCTCTGATTATTATTTTTTTATTTTCACCCTATTTTTCTTAAATCCATTTGTGTGATTGTTTTTTTTTCTTGGTTTTATTTTTGATATTTGATTTGTTAGGTATTCGGCTTTGTGTGATCTTATCTTTATGTATTAGTTTTTTAAAATATTAGTCTTCTAATTTTCTTTGATTTCTTTTGTATGAGTTTATTTTGGTCTCATGATATAAGTTGCAAGTTTTGCATTCCCTTTTATAATATAAGTTTATTTTTAATTGTCTTGTTTATGTTTGGGTTTTCAAAATATTTTTCTAATTTATCTATATTTGTTTTGTTTTATATAAATGAAATTTATTTTTCAAAATAAAAAATATTATTTTAAAATAATATTTTATATGTGTTTGGACTTGCATAATATCTTTTAAAAAACAAGTTGAAGTGAAAAAATAAACACGAAATTAAAAAGTCCATGAGATATGGATATGAGTAAACTAAATTTCTAGGTGAGATGATTCTCTTGTGGAAAAATAGTAGTATGGATGAATTTTGAACAATTGATAAATTATTCTGTTGTTTTAATAGCTAAGGTGGTTTTGGATCGTTTTCTTATATTAACTAAGTGTACAAAATGAGTCAATCGAATTTATTAGGTATTGGTCAGCTCATAGCTATCAAGATTCAAACCTCAAGTGTAAGAAATTAAGATTTTTATTATTTTCTTCCTGATGATAATACAAAAGGTAAAAAAAAAAAAAAGAGTAACCAAACTCATTATATTTTTCAAGAAATTATTTGATTTGGTATCCAAATGATATTTTTTTAATTAATCTATTTCTATCAAGAAAATTATATAGTTTTTAAACTCAATTCAAGATCGACTCAATATAATTTTCTGGTAACAAGTCAACATAAATTTATTTTTATTTTATAAAAAAATAAAAATATATTATTTTAAAAAAAAATTAACAAGTTTTAATTAGATTTTTTTTTCAGACTAACCAGGTTGCGAGCAATTCATGTTTTTAATATATCATACCCTGTTAATATTTTGATTATTTTTATTGAGATGCGGCTTGGTTTAGACTCTAAATTACTCGAATTTGAGTCAACTCATCTGTTTTAAAAAAAGGAAAAATTAACCTTAATAATTTCATTTAAAAAGAAAAATAATAACCGAGGAATTTGCTAGAACGAATTAATCAGAACACCACTAAAGATATTTAGCGTGAATTAGTCTTTAATTAATCTTTCGACTCGTTTTATATATATATTCTGCTTCAAGACTTGACTTTCTGACATTGAATGCGGTCCTCATGTCGGAATTTTCTTTTTATCAGAGAACGTGTCCTAGATTTTTGTTTTCCTTTTTGCCGATTCTGCCCTTTCAACTTTTTCCAAAAATATGGGGAGTCAGTAAGAAAGAAAAGTCGTATGAAGGCGACTCCCGGCAACTTGCGCAGTAGCATGACAACTTTGAAGCCTTCTGTGGTCACAGGCCAAGCCAGAATAGTCAACACGGTTTTGAGGATCGATCCGGGTCATCAGATTGTAGAGTTAATTTGTGAATTATCATATTAATATATGTTTTTTATATTAATTTTTATTAAAATAAGTTTTATTTTTTAAAATCTTATTTGGTGTTGTATAAATGAATTTAACTGAATCAACTAAATT
The DNA here is from genome assembly GCA_018804465.1 of Populus tomentosa. Classification (NCBI taxonomy): domain Eukaryota; kingdom Viridiplantae; phylum Streptophyta; class Magnoliopsida; order Malpighiales; family Salicaceae; genus Populus; species Populus tomentosa. The sequence continues at coordinate 1,420,775 of CM031997.1, forward strand.
AATAAAAACTTAAATAAATTAATTAGATTTTATTTCATAAATCTACTTTTCAATTAAACTTAAGAATTAGTTTTTGGTTAGGTTATAAATTGTGAGTTTTTTGTGTCAATTCGCCAGCTGAATTTAACTATTATAATTCAAACTATACTTATTATTATTTAAAGATATATTGAATATTGATAATTTTATTTTAATAATTAAATGTTTTAATTTTAACTTTTTATCAATTGAGAAAAGACATAATTATTATTTTTTTACGAATATTTGTTGAAAATTTAGTGATGTATTAATTAAATGATGACATGAATATTATAATTATATATATAAAAAATAATGTTACTTTAGATATATCACGTCACCAACTAAACCATGTAACACGTATCAACAATTTAGCTTTTATGCTTATAATTTATAAAGTGTCTTAAAATAAAACTTTTTAAATTTGGTAAAATAAAACCAATATTTCATGCTTGCGTTTATGATATCGACGTTTTTTTTTCCTTTAATATTTTGGTGTCTATGTCATTATTTAAACATTAAGAAGTTTTTCATAGTGCTTGTGTATTTAATATTACCGTATAAAATATTTTTTAATTAAAATATATTAAAATAATATTTTTTTAGATTTATTTTTATTTTTTAATAACATCACATTCAAATTATCAAAATATATCTAAAAAAAATATCGATTTAATATTTTTTTATATAATTTTTTTAATTTTTTTTAAAAAATAAAAACTACTACGAATCAATTTGAGTAACATGCCTGAATTAATTATCTCTTTATTGGAATGTAAAAAACGTTAAGAGAGAGAAGTTCTCATTTCAGATGCAAGTAACATGCCTGGAATCTCGCTAATTAAAATAACTTTAATCTTTGTATAAAAAATTGACTCGAAAAAGCTCTAACCGTTGAACAAACTACAAATCAGTCTGAGATTCTCACTAGATTCGATTAAATTTATATATGAATCACCAAAATATTAAGTGCGTACACTTGATAGCAATGGGAGATGAAGAGAATTGCAGAATATTTCTCGAATATTCTTCATCAATAAGCACAATCAACCAATTAATTAATTGCAAAAGAACTCTTGTTTGGTTGAAGAATTGGCCTCCAAAAATCCAATGCTTCATTTGTCTAGCTCTCCGGAATAAACTCAACATGAAGAGTTTCTTGTTTCATCATTGTTTAATGCTTGAGGCTCAAGCAACTTGTAATCTTTGAGATATAGCTATTGAGAATACTGACCATCTTTTTATTTATTATGATTTTGCTTGAAATATTTAGATGAGAATTCTATTTTTATGGAGAATTAATGGATGTTTTTCTAGTTATTTAGATGACATATTATATCAATATTTTACGTCAGTTATTGAAAATTATAAAAAAAAGCTTTGTAGCTAGCTTTTATTCTTCTGCATAGCCTAAAGTATATAATTAGCCCAAAGTATATAATTAGTCTAAAGTAATATTATCTTTTAAGAGAATACTGTAAATCTTGATTTTTATTTAAGCTTGATCCTTCAGCTTCTTTTTTATTAGCCGAAATCCTCTAATCATCAGTTCATATATTTGATATTTGATTTTCTAAAAAATGCATATGGTATTAAGTTTTGGACAAACCATTGTAGGACTTATTAGTATTGTTTTTAATTTGTTTTGGTTGTTTTTCTTTTTTATATTTCAATGTAAGTTTTTTGTCTTTTTTTTATAGCTATCGTCTAAATAATCATGTTTTTAATAAAATCAACAATTATATATATATATATATATATATATATATATATATATAATTCGTCTAAATCTGCCATAACTTTGACTCCCTCACTTCCAATCATGTCTGGTGTATAATGTACATTTTGAACCATAAGTTTAGGGTTGCATGCATGGTTTCCTCCACTTCATATGTTAGGAAAATAGATTTTAATTGAATCTTTTATTGATAATAAGATAACAGAGCCCGACAAATCCTGGGGGAGCACATGCCCTTAACGAAGAGTCTCTTGCAAGTGCACCGGTTAATTCATGGACTTTGCCAAAGTCCGATGGCCTTATAAAATTCTTTGCACCTGGCAAGAGTCGAACCTAAGATTTTGAACAGGATCACATTGCGAACTCTCAACTCATTAGAGAAGTTAGAAAATGTTAGACCGAAGTCCAATAAAAACAATGGAGATCCTTAGACTTGAACTATTAAGCACATAATAACTTATTACTAAACCAACTTTATTTGTTAGACTTGATTTGATTTTGATGATTGACTGAAAAAAATTCTAAGTTACTAGGTCTATTAGGTGTTTGAGATTATGATTGGATCATGTTTTTATTTTAAAATTAAAATTTTTTAGCTTCAAATCTTTTTTTTTTTGTTTTTGAATTGTTTTCATATGTTGATGTAAAAAAAAATAATATTATTTTAATATATTTTTAAGTAAAAAATACTTAAAAAACAACTTTTATCATATTTATAGATAAACATTAATTTTATTAGATTAATATATTTTATGTTTCAACTTGAAACCCGACCTGAATCGGACTCTAAAAACTAGGTTTTTCAAGTAACCCACAGGAGAGGTTCAAGTTTAACCATTCCAATTATTATTGTTATTAAAAAAAGAAAGGCTGAATCCCAGAAGATACAACATTACAAGCAACTCATTTCGGCGCAGAGAATACACGAGACAGGTGATGTCCTGGTTTGGTTGTTAGGTGTAAACTTAAGAACATTTCTCCTTCCTTTTCAAAACCAGAACAACTAAGGTCAATTGATTTGACGATTAAACATAAGTAATAACAACTATATAAACTCCCACCTAGTTTATCTAAAGATTCACTTTAAATTTTCTTTCTCCTTGTAAATAATTTTATATGTAGTTTTTGAAAATCAAAACCTTATACTAAAATTAAATACTCTCTCTCTCTCTCTCTTTAATAACAAATAATTATCTGCATTCCAAAAGAAAACACAGCAAACAAGAAACCTATAAATACAACAGAAAATAGTGAGGATTTAAACTTCGACTAGTTAGAGAGAACATTGAAAAAACATTCAGTTTTACCATTATGTTTGTGTTAATTAAGTCATAACTCAATTTTTTGTTTTGCTAAAATTTTTATTTTTTATATAAAAAAATATAAATATTTTTCTTTCGAAGAAGAACAAAAGAGAAAAGATATTACTTTGGATCAATCATGCATACTATTCAAAATAACAGGAATATTGTAAAGTTTGATAGTTAAATTTTGACAAATAAAGGCTTGATTAAGAAGAAAGTTGAAGCCAAGGGCTCAATCGAATTTTGGAAGGGTTTTGGCCAAAATTGTAATATTTAATAAGTTTAGGGAAGTAATTGAATTTTTAGATTGGTTTAATTAGTGCAATCAAGGATTTAATTGAAGAAATATCAAAATTTGAAAGTCAATTCAAGTTGAAATTACAAGGAATAAATATCCAGGGTACAAAATGAACAGGCATTGAGTTTCAATGGTTTAATTGACTTAATCAGGGTGAAATTAAAAGAATTATAATTTTGAAGTGTCAGTTGAGGATTGAATTGAATAAACTCAAAATAAAAGAACATTTTATAAGAAATATAGAAATCCAACAGTCCAAATTACAAAATTCTAGCGGTGAAATTTAAAAGCTTATAAAAGATAAGGACAAATTCAGGCTTAATTGAACGATTTCAGAAGTTATGGGGCAGATTGAAAAATGACTTTAATTTAACCTAAATCCCTCCTAGCAGACGACTCGTCGTATGGTTTTTAATCAAGGACTCGAATGACATGTCGTTCAATACTGTTCATTTTCTTTTTCCTTTTGAACCAGAAAAAGCTGCCCGAGAAACCATCAATATGACCTTGGTTCAACTCAGTCTCCCCACCAAACCGCACCAAATCTGCCCGAAAGCATAGCCCGGATTACCACTTCTGAATCTCACATGTTTGATTTGTTTCCTTCACCCCCACGATGCTCCTCTGACATGAAGAAAACCCATCTTCAACGTTCTAATAATGGCAGGACTGTCGGTGTCCTGTTTTCACCAAATGCGGCACAAGATTAAGACGTTGAGAGGATCTCATTTCCTTTTATTAAAAAAGAAGATCAACAAGATCAGAGGGTAGGGGAGGGTTTTTTGGGAGGTGATCCCATGTTTGTCCTATAAAACCGAATGGAGGCCACTGTTAGCAAGGGAGGAGAAGAAAAAAAGAGAGGACCGGAGAGCTTCAAGTTTTTGACCGCCAGCGAGGACATAAACCAGCCTCTCCTCCACCATTACCTCACGGTCTCATTGTCATTTCAACCCTTCCTCACGTACGGCAGCAAAACTGACCTAGCAACGGTAGCCATCATCACAAACTCCGTCACCATCTACCCAGCCTCTCCTCCTTCCATCTGCAAATCCTATGTTCTCTCATCTGAAAGGAGTTTCAAAGAATAGTCCAAGATTTGTCTCGTTTTGGAGTTTTCCTCCGGGATTCAAGGCAATAAACTATCAAGAAATTCTTGCGTCGTGTGGGCATATTCAAATAATCATCAAAATCTTCACTGCAGTGACAGGAACGTAGCTTTGCAACCCTTACTTCATTATTTGAATCTAAGATCAATGTTAATCATGCTGCCGTAATATGAGATGTCGGCCTTTTCTTCGCTTTCTAAACTGCGATTTTTTAAAGTTTCTTCATGCTTCCTTTCTTGACTTGGCGTTCGAGCTCAAGAGTAGAGGAGAGTCTAAAACAAAACCATTCTTTGAGTTAATCATGTTTAAACAAGAAAGCTTGCACATTACATTGCTACTTTTATTTCCTTGCGTATATAATTTGATGTATTCTTCAATTCAATATTGCATGCTGCCATTTCCTTTAAGTTGTCAAGTGAAAGACTTAGGGCCTTGATAAAGGGAGACTAAAAAACAGCCCTATTTGTGCACGTTATCTATTTTTTAAATAATATCTTTTCTCTAAAAAAAAATAGAATAAAATATTTATTTTTTTTTATTTTTTAAATATCATCATAATATCATGTGTAATAAATTAGATAACAAATAATAATAAAGTATTGGTCTAACAATTAAAACATTATTATATTATTATAAAAATAAGAATATAAATTCAATCTTTATAAAATATATTTATTAAAAAATATAACTATAAATTCCAAACAAGACTGATCTTATTTTTTAAATATTTAAAATATATATATATATATATATATATATATATATATATATATATATATGTATATATGTATATATAAAAAAGTAAAACACTTTCTCAATTTTAATCTGCAAAGAGTTAATTGCTTAAAACTCCATCTAATTGGATTGTATTATGTAATGTGATGAATTTCTTTCTCGAAATCTCCTTTTGAGTTTGAATCCAAGATTACGTGAGGAGTAAACTCATTAACAACTAAAAATCTTTGAAACCTCAAAAATAAAATGCAAAAAACACTTGTAGGTCACCTCCATAAGAAACTAATTTCAATTATTCCCTTAACAATAATAATAATAAAAAAAATTCAATACGATTCCAACACTATTAATTAAAATGAAAAATGCAAAAAACAAACAAATAAACAAACAATTCTTTGGTCATTAAATATCTACCACCAACTAGCATCATCAATATTATAATTTTTCCTTATGATAGAGATTGTTGTGATGTTCTCGAGAGTTTTTTCAATTTGATCAACTTAAACCTGTAAGGTGGTTTTATTAGGTTCAAGGTTGAGAAAATTGGAAGACCCCAGTTGCTCAACTTAATTGTTTGTTTGGTATTATGCCCCTAATATTTTTTTATTTAAAAATAAATTTAAATATATATTTTAAATTTTTTATATTAGTACATTAAAATTATTAGAAAACACTAATTTGTTTGGGATTGTAGTAGCAGTTGCGGTTCAAAGTATTTTTTACTTAAAAATATATTAAAATTATTATTTTTTATTTTTTTAAAATTATTTTTGAGACTAATACATTAAAACGATCTAAAAATATATTAAAAATAATTTTTAACAAAAACAAATTTTAAATTTAAAAAAATATGGTTTCGACCACGTTTCCAAACAGACTCTAAAAAATATCAAGCTAATATTTTTTCAGGTTAAATACATTTTAAAACGCATATAAACATAATTATAAAAATAAAAACAAACACCTATTAATATAAACTACAAATTTTAGATTGAGTAGTTGAGGAAATTTTAGGAAATCCAAGTTGTTAGTTGTTTGGGTCAAGGCCCAAACAGCTAGAATCTCTCCCCATCCTCACCGTTTACGGCTAGGGATAATTCTTCTCCATGCCCAACTTTTCTTTCCTCATGCGTTCCCCCATGCATATTTCCCCCTCCATGCTTACTTTTCAACTCATGCACACATGCATTGTAAATACACGGGAGAAGAAAATAAATTTGATTCATGTGCTGACATGGAGGAGAGGGGAGAAAGAAATAAAAAAAAAGAAATTAACATATTATTGATATTCACCAATATTTTGACTAATCAAATGCCATGTAACTCTTTACGTGATGAGCTCAGGTGAGCTGACATGATTGAAGTTTATAAATACTTTAGAACAAAACAATTTTCTCATACTCAACATTTCTCTACACTTACTCTTTCTCTCAATTTTCTCAATTTTCAGACAGTAATCAAATCCAACAACTAAGCCCGTACAAGCCCAAACATAAGTCGAATCACAAAACCTCAATCCAAGCCCATGTATTTTGGTCTAGAATCGCAGTACATAGAAAGCTCAAGTTTTGGGTGAAGTGTTTTCATGAACTCATCATCATGTATGATCATAACGTGTCTGCTCTTAATTTATCAAAATTACCCCATAAAGACGTGGCTTAGTGATTAAAAGAACTTGTTTCCTTCCTTCATACTAGGGTTCAAATCTCACTTGTATATGTCTGTCACCCCCGCGATGTCTTATATACTCACTGGGCTTGCAGGTGGTTCAGTGAGACCGGAGATTAGTTGTGGTACGCGCAAGTTGGCCCGGATACCCCGGGTTATAAAAAAAAAAAAAAAATACCCCATAAAGAGCAAAGTTTTATATCTTGTATTGTTTTGACCACCATGCAGCGTTTTTATTTTTCACCTGTTTACATAGCAGTTTATACAGCATTTTGACGAGACATTTATCGTAAAAGGTGCGTGTTTGCATCTCTTCCTCTGATATACTGTTTTGAAACTGAAAGGATCTTCTTCTATAATCTATAGAGGCAAAAACTGGATGCTGATTCCCCCCTCTAACATATAATTGAATGCTGCCATGAACAGATTGAAGTCCTTGAAGGTAGATTTACTTAATTTTAGTTCGTCTAATATACCTGCAAAAGTGAACTAATTGAATCGAACATGAACGTGCTCATGTTTGTATAAGAATGCCAGTTATGTGTTGAACTGTTCCAACTAAGGTCCGCTCATCACATTGCTTGGCTTTTGGTCTTAAGCTCATTTCACGACATTTTAGCATCTTTAGAATTTGTTCTTGAGAAGCAAGATTCTGAGGAGGGTTTTATAATTTGATTCTTCGTTTACACCTGTTCCTATAAGCTATCATTGTCAAGGAATAATTTCCTTTTGTAGAATTTGAGTCTTCTCTCTTAATTGCATTGTGATGAACCGATAAATTTTTGTATATATTTTCTTGCCGGATGGAGAAAAAGACACGGATATAATTTTTCTAAGCTCTTGGGCATGATGGGCTGGTGTTTACCGGCCTTAAACGCCCCCAGCGCAAGTGTGTTAGGCCTAATGAAAGCATTGCTGGGTCTGGCAGCTGTTGCCAGCCCAGCAGCTTGGCTTGGTATTCTATCAAGCTAATGGGATGAGCCTATCATACATCTCTCAAGCTGTCGAGTTTTAAGGTATTTTGCCATCACACTTAAAGTATGATCGGACGCTCCATATTAATTTGAACTTAATATGAATTTAATATATGATTGAATCTATTATATCTATAGATTCAAACATAGTGCCTAGATCTAACACCACACCTCTATATATTTTACATAAATTTTAAAGAAATTATTTTTTAATAAATAAATTTAATTAAACAAGTCTAAACTTCTTCAACACCATTAGATGTATTAAAATTTCTCATAACCTATTATGTTTCTATCTTTTAGTTGGATAAAATAAACGGAACATTTCATAATATAAAATTGATTTACTCGTAAATAAATATGGTTAAGGGGTTATAAATATCCCTTGAACCATCTAGGTAAGGAGGTCATAATTTTTATTTTTTATTGCATAAATATTTTTAGAATTTATGTCTCTAGAATATTATTACATTGTTTTTTTCTAAAAGGATATTTACTTTATAAGCATTCGAGAGTACTTAAATTTATAAAAAGAAATTTTTTTGCCGGTATTAGCCTCTTTATCCTATCAGACAATAGGTATGTTATCAGCCACTTTGATTAAAAAAATAAATTAAATTACTAGAATCAACAAGAAATTAATCGAAAATTTAACACACAAACCATGCTGCTAAGTTACTTTGATATTTTGGAACATCATCGCGTAGCTCGGTATTCTGTGCTAGTCAATTAGTAATGATGGTGGTAGCCGTTTCCTTGTTTTCCTTTTCGTTATCTGAAATATAGGAATTGAAATATTGTTACCAGTAGTGACCTTGATCATGATATGCATGTTCAGAACCGGGGAAATTGGTATTTCCGTGATTAGGAGAGTCCTTTGCCCAAAATAATCTGATCATTTGTTGGTTCATTCTCTTGGGGAAAGGAATGGGACCTAAGCTGACAAAAAACATACCCAGGATCAACATCACAATCAGTTATGGTAGATAAGCTTTCCCAATTAAGAAGCCAGGAGCCCCCAAGAGCTTATCAGCTTTCCCAATTTAGGAGGTTAACGAGTCTTAGTGGATTAATTCCAGAATCGTTTTGCATGCATCCATTTCAGTCATTAGCACATGTTGTTTCTGAGGCTCAGACTTTTTTTAACCTATATTATACTCGAGTAAAGGCTGCCATGTGAGTTCTTAGTTCTTAAACTTTATACGAATCTCTAACGTTTCCTTTGAGATTTGGAGCTCTAGTCGTGGATTCGATATTGTATTATTTGCTACAAGGAACATTGCTTCTGTACAAATTTCTATCTAATTATTTGCTACAAAGACTCAAGTTCAGCCATATGGACAATGTCAATCAGCTGACAAATACGTTGTGTTTTTCGGAATGTTGCAGGGTCACAATTAGGTTGGGTTCATGCCTTACAACAGTGCACAGTTACAATGCAGATGGGAGTGTGAGCATTTCTACTTTTGAATGTTTATACAGTGACTAGTTGTGTTAGCAGCATGTGATGAATATTTTGCTAGGGAGTTCAATTCCAGGGGCACACTTTTAGAATTTCCAACTAAAATGAATATGTAAACTTATTATGAGAAAGCACTCGTAGCTGTAGCTTGTGTTGTGCATGTGGGAATGAGAATCTGAAAGTGAATTATATGTTCCGCCGTAGACTGTTTGAGAGATTGTAGAATTGAAGACTGATATGTTCTATTTTGACCTGTGGATTGCAATGCTGATGAATGTTGTTGCTGTTGGAGTGACATAATTAGTCACTGGAGCTGTAGGTGTCTCTGTAGTTTTGGCGCCCGAGACGTATCCTAAAATATCAGTAATCGTTGCTATTAAAGCAACGATATTCACCATTCTTGACTTGATTATGGTGAATTTATACCTAGGATGGTTATTCATAGAACAAATTTGGTCGATTTGGGTATCCAAGCAAAGATCTGTCAGATTTTCACTGCTCTGAATTAGCATCTGCAGAAATGAAACTGCTTCAATAGCCACGCCAAGCAAAGGTCAGGAAAATCTTGGCATTAAAATTAGCAGACAGACTCCCGTGATTTCCGATTGTCGGTGATAACCTTCTTTTGACTGGAGCATCTGTGACAGAGGTGGATGAGCTGAATCCCCGCCCCTCGTGGATAAGGAATCTTCTTAATTTGAAACGTGGCAAGAGAATTCAAGTCGAGGACAGCAGAAGAGTGAAGGCAGTGGAGATTCATGACAAATTAATACCCATGTCTTCCTGCAGTCCTCGGAAGATCAAAGAAGCAGGATTTGAGATGTTGAAGATTAGAGCTCAGAGGAAACATACGGGATTGAAAGAGAAGACATTGTTTTAGCAGGGAAGCAGTGATAATCAAAGTGGTGGCTCAATCAATCCAACTTCCTCAGGAGCTCCTTTAAGCATCCAGTGAGCTTGTACAACGAAATTGAGCCTAGCATCGAGTTCTCCGCCTTCAATATTGCTGTGTTGGTTGAACAGGGATGGTGTTTAATCAAAGAGGAAAAGTCACTACAAGCTCATATTTTCAAGGCTCACTGCAAAACCAAAACTTTCCTTGAAGCTTCACATAATGAAAGGGTTCAATTAGGCCAAGAAATGGAGTTTGAGATTGAAACTTTGGATCAAAAAAGCAGTAAAGATCGAAACTTCGTGAGAATCTGAGCAGAAAACCAGATCAAGTTTTGGGCTTTGAATGCTTTCGGATCACTTTAATTCTTTTGATCACGAAGCCACAATTGATCAGTTGATGGATAGAGACGCCGGTCAACTCTGTGTTTCTTTCTTTCGAAGTCCGTCAAATTCTCCAGTGTCCACTCGGATTGTGGAGGAAGCCTACAGGAAAGCAGTCTGGCATGTGCACAAAAATGGCGGCTTTTCTGTTGAAGTCCATACAATCTCCAGGCAACATCCCACGGGCTAAAATCTGTGACGCTTGGATAAAAGTTAGATTCTTAAGGCTATAAATCTAAATTGTCAAGAAATTTAGAAAAAACTTAATGTTTTATTAAAAATCTTAATAATAATTTTCTTCTTGAAATAAATTAGACACTCCTATTAATATTATTTTTAAAATCTTTTATTAAATGATTCTTAATTAAAACTAAAAAGAATTTTTAATTAAAATTAATATATTTAATAGAATCCATCTAGTATTAGAATTTCTAAATAGTAAAATATTAAATGAATTAAAAATACTAATCTAAATAGAAAAAAAAATTCAAATACAATAAGGTAAATAAAAACAATATTACACAATAACTTCCAAATCTTATTTGAATGACTTCTCAATCCTCGATCATCATGAAATTTTAACCTAATAAACAACAGGGTTTCCAAAATCTTTTGATAAAATTATAATTTTATCCAATAATCAAGTTAAAAGTGCTTGATTTAATAAATTGCATATTGAATTCTTATTAAACTCCTCAAAATCTAAAAATCTTAAGCATTAATGAAATAATGTCATAAACATTATTATTATGCCAAGAAAATAGAAAAATTTTCTCAACTTCAATTTTCTCTATTTCCAAAAAACTCATCCTTAAATTATCTATGAAGATTTAAACTCTTCCACTCTAAGTTAACAAATATTTCAAATATACTATTGTAGGTAATATTTTCACTAAGAAGCATGTCCTTGACCGGTGAACTTTAAAGAAAACCTCATTTTTAATATTTTACTTTTCATTTTTATAAAGTCCACTTGTAATTTCTTCATGCATTTTTTTTTTCATGTTTGACCTTATTATCATCTATAATTTTCAATACTTCAACCTTTGAATATAAAAAAAACTTTCAAGATAATCTTTGAAAATAATTTTAGGAGGATTTTCATAAACTACCATGTCCTTGTTTGTAACATTTTTATCCCTAATTAAAAAATCATTATTTTTTTTAGGTTGCCAGCCTCCAGTATCCAGGTTGCCCCAACTAATCTGGTAGTCGCTCCGAGTCGCATGCCTGGCAGTGGCAGGTGAGACTACCAATGGATGTTGCTGCGTACACGAGGACTCAAAACCAAAATCTTATTTAAGCAAAACAAGCTGCTTACCACTTGAACCAACCCTCGTTAATCTGAAAAATCATTGTTTGCCATTGGTTTCTTCAACTTAAGATTATAAAACTGAAACTATTTGTCAACAATATCTTTGATCAAGTTATTTTCAAAATAATTAGATAAAGTCTAGAAATTCAAAACACAATTTTTTATCACCATAAAAAAATTTATATATGACAAATCCTGTATTTTTTAATAATAAAAAAACTTGTCAGAATAAAAATAAATATTCAAATTTATCAACCACTTAATAACTCTTTTCTTTAAAAATCTCACATCATAAAAATAAGTCAAAGGTTTGGCTAATCTCGAGATAAGTATCGAAACAACAAGTTTCTCTTCTCTTCACGATCTCTATTTATGTTATCTATTAGTCAAGCCAGATCTGTTATGATTTGCTTAAAACGAAGACCAGTTGGCATAATTCGAGAAATTTTTCCCTCTAGACTGGTGGTTTCCTCAAAAATGACGGTGCTTTCAGGACTGGCAGGCATGAAATTAGCGAAATTGGAACTCTCTCTCACACAGAATTATATGGACAAAGGGGCAGTCGAGAGTGAGACCCAGCAGCTATCCCTTCGGAACATCTCCATGTAATTACGGAATCCAGTAAGGCACATATGGTGGAGACTGGTGAAAAGCAGAGATTAAGAAACAGTGCACAATTTTCCACAACTGAAGATAGAGCCAAGGGTGGATTACGCCTCTACAACTAAGGTTGAGAATTTGAGATGATAGGAAGTGAAGAGTAATTCTGAGAAGACCCGGTGAATATCCCTTCTGTGTTTCCTCAGGTGATCATGGGAACCACCAAATGGAGGAGAGAAAGGAAGAAACGTCACAGAATTCTTCAGAAATTCAGGTAAACCTCATGGGTGGAGAATGCCTTGAAAGCTAAGAAAGGTGAGATGAAAAAACTGAAGAACAAGCCTGACATGAGAATCCCATTAACATTTGGGTGGACAAATAAGTAGCCAAGTCAGCCAATACTGTAGTTGATTATTAAATTTCTAACACCCCATAGTTTAAAGAGAGAGAGAACTAAAACAACCTACCAAAAAGTTGCTTTACGTAGCACGTTTCTTGCTCTCTAACACCACAAGTATTTAGGGGCTTCTGTTCCTACGTTGTGCCTTTTCTCTTAAGATCTCTCCATCTTTCAGGTATATAACTTTTTAATTCCATGGCTTCTCCCCTTCCACTCTCTCTCCCAATCTCTACCTTTCTTCCTAACTTCCCATAGCTTTCTAACCTTTTCTCTTTCTTTTAGCTTTTCACTTTCCATCGAATTCTTTCAGGCCTACCGCCTACTGATTTCTTTACAAGGTTCCTTGAACCTGGAGAACTAGTCTTGTTTGATCAGTGCCCATTTGACACAGGAGGTTATATATAAGGGTTGGGATTGAGTTCTTAGACTTAATAGCGTCTTTATCAGACAGAGAAAAAACCAGTTTCTGAAACAAAGGTCCTACTGTAGAAAACAAGACGAGGGTTTTAGCTTTCCAAGAAATGGAAAACATTTCTGGGCTTGGTAAGGAAGGTGATGATCAGATGGATTTGCCTCCTGGATTCCGGTTCCATCCAACCGATGAAGAGCTTATCTCTCACTACTTATACAAGAAGGTTCTTGACATCACCTTCTCTGCTAAAGCAATTGGAGATGTGGATTTGAACAAGTCTGAACCCTGGGAACTGCCATGTAAGTCCTTCTAGTAAAATGATCATTTTCTTTCAATCTTTCTTCATAGAAATTATGTTAAGTTAGACCTTCCTTCTAGTAAAATGATCATTTTCTTTCAATCTTTCGTCATAGAAATTATGTTAAGTTAGACCTTTTATCTTATGGCCATGTTTTTGTTTGGATGAAGGGAAAGCGAAGATGGGAGAGAAAGAGTGGTACTTTTTCTGTGTTAGGGACAGAAAGTACCCTACAGGTCTCAGGACAAATAGGGCAACAGAAGCTGGTTACTGGAAAGCCACAGGGAAAGACAAGGAGATCTATAGAGGAAAATTCCTGGTTGGAATGAAAAAGACCCTTGTATTCTACAAGGGTAGAGCCCCTAAAGGAGGGAAAACCAATTGGGTCATGCATGAATACAGATTAGAGGGTAGATTTTCTGTCCATAATCTCCCCAAAACTGCCAAGGTATACCTCTCCTCTGTTTCCTCTGTTTTTATCAATACTGTTTGTCTCCTTTTTTATTTTTCAAGTTAAGCTGATTGATTTTTGCTCTTGTGCAGAATGAATGGGTGATCTGCAGGGTGTTTCAAAAGAGTTCTGCTGGAAAGAAAACCCATATTTCAGGTCTAGTGAGATTAGGCTCGTTTAGTAATGAATTTAGCCCTTCTGGTCTGCCACCATTGATGGATTCTTCACCCTACAATTGCAAGATTAAGCCGGTGGCCGAGTCGGCCAACGTGCCCTGCTTCTCCAATCCCATTAATGTTCAAAGAAACCAACAAGACACGATTGATAGCTTCGACAATCATCTTTCAGCAGTTTCAACAAACCCTCTAGAGGTTTTTCCACGAATCCCACTTTTGAATCCATTCTACACTCCTCAAGCTGTCCCGGTATCAGGAAACTTGCAATATCCAGGTTCTGTTTTAATGCAAGACCACTCGATCTTGAGAGCCTTGATTGCAAACCAAGGCACAAACATGAAGCAGCAAAGTTTCAAGATTGAAAGGGATATGGTCGGCGTCTCACAAGACAGTACTACAGATATGAATACTGAAATCTATTCAGTCATATCAAATCTTGAAGTGGGAAAAAGGTCAGGTGATGATCAAGATGCAACACCTTCTACATTAGTTGCATCAACGGGCCTTGATTGTTTTTGGAACTATTGAGAAACAGTGCTAGAAGACGAACCTCAAGTTGAAGAGGATCAAGAAAAAGAACAGCTTGATTTACTGTTATTATCTATTTTGAAATTAAAATGTGGTCCTGTGTATAGATTTTCTTGATTCGGATTGATAAGTTGAAAAGAGTGAAGCAAGTATTATGTATTGTAAGAAACTATTTTATGAACTGTTATGTTGTTTTTTTCTATATCTGTTTTGTTGGCTTTTATTGCTATTGTCAAAATTGCTTTCGAATGCAGAATCTGTCACATATTAGATTTAGTTGGTGGCTGACTGATCATATTTTAAAATCTCTCTTAAAAATAAATAAATAATTAAATATTGCATACACTCCTTTGGATTAATTAATGCTTACATTATTAGAGATTATGCTTACATCAATGGAGATTATGAGTTACATTCTCGTAGTTTTATATTATATTGTATAGTTTAGCATGTTACGGAGACGGTAAGATATCTTTGAAACGATTTTTTTTCAACCAAGACTAAATCTTTCTTTGAACGATGACTATATTTATTAAAATTTTATATTCACGATCTCTCTTTAGATCCAAATTTAAAATAATAACATAAGAAACCTATCTATTTATAACGGGGCAAAGTCTCAGAAGGATTTGTCGGGACAAGAGGATTAACATTTATTGCAAGGATTAACACCTCATTACGGCAGCCCCTATTCCCTCTAGTCCTCGCCTAGCTGACATGTGATTTGGAGAATGAATGATACAAATGTCTATACCTCTAAATTAACATTTCTTTGGCTGCTGAACATATCAAAAACATTGCTTGTTAATTCTATCTGACCTAGGGTTTGGAAACTAAAAGCTCCTGAGAAAATACAATGATGCTTGTTCATAATAGTCTTCTTATGAACCTGTTTAGATGCAGAAGGAACATTGTAAAATCTGCAACCAGGAGGAGGAGACTGCTTTGTATTGCTTGCGGGACTGTTTCTTTGCTAGGGACATGTTGACAAAGTTGGATCTTGTTAATGCTCACGGGTTTTTGAAGCTCTGATGTGATGGAATGGTTTTGAGATATGGGTTCTGCCAATGATTTTTTTTTTATTTTTTTTGGGTTTATGGTGGATCTAGAGAGGTGCTTGAACATTATTTCATATGGTGATAATTATGCAGGTGACAGTTGGATTTTGAGGCGGATTATCCTTCTCAAGGATGATCTTTGTAATGCTTTTGCATTCCATAGACATGAAATTATTATTTCTTGGTGTAGAACTGCTAAGGGGATTATCTGTAATTCTGATTCCAGAACTTCTAGCTATTGGCACAAACTTGCTTCCAGAAACTTCTAGCTATTAAACATGGATTAGTTCTTGCTTAGAATCAAGGCTTTAGAAGTATTATCTGTAATTCTGATTCCTTGAATGTCTTGAGACTTATTAACGAGGGAAACTCCATTTTTCATAGGTTTAGTGCTATTATCGTGGATATCAAGGAGCTTCTGTCAAGGGATTGAGAGGTCTATCTTAATTATACATTAAGGTAAGTTAACTTATATGCCGACTTCTTAGCTAGGCATGGGGCTAAACATTTATTCGTAGTTTTGCATATGAAAATATTCATTTAAGCTTGTTTGTTTTTGTATTTTAAAAGTATTTTTAAAAAATTTAAATTTTTTTATTTTTATCTTCAAATTAATATTTTTTAACACATTTCTAAATGAAAAACACTTTAAAAAACAACCGTAATCATACTCCTAAACAGGTTATCTTCATGCTTGTAGATTCTAATGGAAACTTATTATCGTTGAAGAGTCTGATTTATTTTTATTTTTTCACTGTATCAAAAAAAAAATATCAGGACTAAATTGAATGATTTATCAAAAAAGATAACTCACAGAGATTCAATAATAATAATAATAATAAATAATCCATGTATTAGGTCATGGAATGTTAGATCTCCTATTCTCTCTTTGATTATCACAGTTCATGCATTTCATTTACTAACAAAATTGAGGATGAGGACAAAAACTTTTGATGGAGTTAGACGCAACCGATCAAATAAAGAAATTCTATCATTTATTCTTTCATTTTCATGATGCACGCACCTTCTTTTCAAGCTCTAACGCTCAAGAATGAATGTATCTATTTCTTGAAGATAAGGATATCTTCGCATTGATTTTGTATATTCTGAGCAAATTAATATTATTTTTTAATATTAGTTATAAGATTTGAAATTACAAAATCAAGATAGGTATACAATATTTATTCGCTATCCAATAATAATATTAATTAAAAATTTAAATTTAATTTATATTATTTTTTAATAAACCTTTGAAGTAAAATTATTTTTTAATTAGAAAATAGAGTATTATGATGAGATTAATTTGAACTTATTATTATTTAGTCAGTAAAATTTTAATACTATATTAAAAAAATATTTTAATTTAAAATTTTAAATTATTAAATAAAATGATAAGAATAGTTTTATATTACTATCTAATATTCCCCACTATGCCACTATCTCATAATTAAGAACGAATATATCCTTGATTTTTTCTATTAAATATTTTATACCATTTGGGGTTTTAATTTTTGGCGCATGAACATAAAATTTTGGCAACCCTTTTAACTAGTTATTAGTTGTGTCCTACACGACAAGATCCTTAACTGTACATGAAACTGAAGAGCTTTTGTCTTGCACAAGTTTTTATTGTGTCGAAAAAGGTTTTTTTCTTTTCTTTTCTTTTCTTTTTGAATATGCCCATATATCTTCTCCACTTTAGAAAGAGTCCATCCAGCTAATGAAAATATGAAGGGCATTGAATGCTATATTACACATGTTTTTCTTCTTCTTTTCTTTTTAGGGTAGGCTCCCATGATGTTTATCATGTGTCTATTAAAAAAAAAAATACATTTTGCTCGAATGACTATGATTTTCAAAAACATTGTTAGTAAATGCAATATGAATTTCATCAATATCTTTTTTCATGATCCATTTTTTTTCTTTTAAATCTATCATTTTATATTACTTTGTCTTGGAATTGAATTTTATGGTTTGTTTTGTTTTGTTTTTTATATGTTTATAGTGATGTTAGAAAAAAAATTAATGGTAAGTTGATGATTGATTTAAGAAAATAAGATTTGATTGTATTAATTTAAACCAATTGAAGATTTAGAGGTCAGATTTGAAACTAGTAAAAATATTCAGAAATTTTATTTTGGTAAAAAACAAAGACTAAAAAAAAAAAGAAGATGAAAAAATAATTGGTACGTGCAACACACGTGTCAGCGTATTAAATACGCTGAGGATGGTCTCTGTACAGTGGTGTGTATGTGACTTTATTTATGCTTTGAATATGGCTCTTTTCGGTACCATTGGAATCATCTCAATGAAAGCTTTTTTTATGGGTTCGTATATGGTGACATTGGAGCTCCGACGTGGCTATAACGGCTTATCTTTGTTTTTTTTTTTTTTCTATTTTATTTCCTTAGTTTCTGTGCTTAACACTTTTCAAAATAGTAAAGTGGTCGTCAGTTTAGTGTCAAATTTGATTTTTATTTTTTAAAATTTCTATTTGTTTTTTTAATTTTACCATTTACTATTGGGGTACTTAGAAATTAGGCTTCATAGTTTTTTATTTATTTGTTTTATATGAGGTAATTTTGAACTCATGACTCGAGTTACTGGTTTGAAAGACTAACCTAAATGGAATTAAGTCTTTTTTAGGGTTCATTATATATATATATATATATATATATATATATATTTCATCCTTCAACATTTAATTGGTTAAGAATTAAATTTCATAATTTTTTTATTTAATTTCTATGATGTTATTGTGGTCTCATGACCTAATTTGCTTGTTTAACTGGTTGACTTATGTCATTTTTTTGTAGTTTTTATAATGAATTTGTATTTCAATTTTATTTTTTAACATTGAGTTAGTTGGACATTGAGTTTTATTTTTTTAATTTATTTTCTATTGGATTATTCAATTCTCATTATTTAAGTTGCATGTTTGACAAGTTTGATCAAGTTGACTTGACTCATTATTTATTCATTTTTTTAAAATTAAATATTCTTTTTTTTTCATTATTGTTTTTCAATAGTGGGTTGATTGGGGAATAAAATTTATAATTTGTTAAAAAAAATTATAGTTTTATAGATTAACCAATTGATAAAATTTATAGATTAACCAAGAATGATTTAGGTTGATTCAATATATTATCATCTCAATATTTTTTTAAAAATATCCTCCAAGACATCACCTTTTCTCAATATTTTAAAAAGGTGCTGTCAAATATGCATCAATGGTTTAGTTTATGATTATTTTTTTTCAATTAGAAAATATGTTGACAACTTGTTCTTTAATTTTTAATTTTTTTTTATCCAACCCACAGGATAACAAGACTCAAGAATTTAGTTACAACTAGTAGAACAATTAATTGTACTTTTAAGATTTCAACAAATTTCTACCCCATAGTTAAGATCTAGAAAAAATAATTTGGAGGGACAAAAAATTATGATTTAAAAAATATTACAAACACATATACAAAATTATTTCAAGAAAAAAAGTTTTTGCTACCCTCAATTTGGTGATTTTTTTTTATCAATTATCTAATTTCTTTTGTGAATTCTGTTAAGAAAGTCTTGAATTGGCTGTTGATTCTTTATATTTCATTTTATAATATTTGGAATTTTGGAATTAAATTTTATTTTCTTGGGCGCAAAATATCAATCACGTGTGATGTGTCCCACGAGATGATGAGGTCAAGTTCATCAGGAGAGTTAGGTCTTTTTAACGGTCGACACGTAATCATATGGTCCCACAAGCTATTCCCGCGCTAATGAGACACGCGGCTCAGGTTTTGCTAACGTCACCTTCTCATCTTCAAATTCCACCACCAATACATGGCAGTGGGCCACTCACAGTGTTGCCACATGGGCTGCGATAAACGTGTGGACCCTCTCTCAACTGTAACATGCTGTCGTTTGAAAAGAACCCCAAAGCTTCCATAACGGTATCTTTCATCACATACCTATCCGGCAAAATTCGTGAGAGAATCAAGGGAAAGAAAAACACAGTTCATAGTTTTTGTTTTAAGATAACGAGTGTGTTTTTTTTTATCAATTTATCATCAATTCATATCACATTAATTAATCTAGTATATTTTTTAAAAAAATAAAAACAATATTATTAAATTTTATGATCTAAATAGTCGGCTTGAGACTTGATTTAAGCTAAATTTCAAAATAATTAGGTATGAGAATCTGACTTGATATAATATAATTAACCCAATAAATTAATCTTTGATCCCATCAAAACTTAGTTTTATGTTTTTTTAAAATAATATTGTTTAATTTTTAAAAAATTAATATAACATTGTTTTAATTAATTTATGTTAATTCGTTTAACTTGTAGTTTAGTTCATAAATATAAACTTTTTATTATCTCTTTTAATTTTTTGATAATGAGAATCGGAACTTCTTTTATATTTGAATGACAAATTCGTAATGAAGTATCAATAGACTCATTCATTAAAAAAAAAAAAAAGATAAAATGTCATAGAATTTCTTAGATGAAACCAAAGAAAAGTGTTATATATATATATATATATATATATATATATATATATATATATATATAGAGAGAGAGAGAGAGAGAGAGAGAGAGAGAGAGAGAGAGATCCCATTAAAAAAAAAAACAGGAAGAAATTCCCATTATACATTGAAAAGATTGAAGACATGATTTTGGCAAGCTGATTGGTTCGTGAGTTGATGAATTTGAAACACTGTGATATGCTAACAAACGTTAGAAGTATTTTGTCAAATGTCCTGGCTCCACTCGAAATCATATCGCTTCGAAACTAAAAAAATAAAAAATTAATTAGAATTTTAAGAAAGAAAATATGTGACAACCCACTAACATTCTAGAACGAAAATAGATGATTCTTATATCTCTGCTTGAAGTCGGATTCATTTTTTAAATAACAAAACATTCAAGTATTGTTAATATATCTTGATTAAAAGCATCATATTTTTTTTTATAATATTAAAATAATAATATATTAGATTAACTTATATTAATTTATCAAATCAACTATTCAGGTCTAATCCTATAATTAATAAATAAATAAATAAATTATTAAATTCGATTCTCCATCAACAAAATATTAAATGATGAAATTAAAAATAAAATTCAACTAAAAAAATAAGCCGAGACAACTCGAGTTAACTTATCAAACCTAAATCATGAGATTGAAATAATTACATAGAAAATAAATCGAAATAAATTATGAAACTCAATTCTCAATCAATCAAATATTAAAAGATTCAATTAAAAAATGACTTAAATAACCACATAAGTTAACCGAACAAACTTGTTACCAGAACCATGACCCCGAGATAATTCATAAAATACAAACCAAAAAAAAATTAAGAAGTATAATTCTCAATCAATCCCATATTTAAGGGTGGAATTGAAAAAAAAATCAACAAAAAAATTAAAAAAAACCTGAGTCAACCGGCCTAACCCGTAATCCGGATCATAAGACTATGATAACTGCATAGAAAAAAAATAAGGAAAAGATTATGAAGCAGAATTCTCAATTAATCCAATATTAAAGGATTAAATTGAAAAAAAAATCAAATAAAAAGGACAAACAAAATGACTCGACTCAACCCGAGTTAACCTGTCAAAACTGGATCAGAAGATCGAGATAACTCTTTAGAAAGAAAATAAAAAAATTATAAAGTCTCAATTAACTCAATGTTGAATGATAAAATTGAAAAAATATATATTCAATCAACTCAATATTAAAAGATGAAGTTGAGAAAAAAAATAACATGAGTCAACACAACTAACTCGTAAAATTTATAACCTAGATCATGAGATCGAAACAACTTAATAGAAAATAAATAGAAACAAATTATAAAGTTCAATATCTAATAAATCTAATAATAAAAAATGAAATTATATATAAAAAAAAATACTCTAAAATTTTGTGAGGATCAGAGTAAACAAATCCCTGGTATCTCACTATTGATTGCTACGTTAAATGCCAAGAACTTTTTAATATATGTTAATAATTTTAAAATTGCTCGTTTGGCCAATTGGTTGGTCTATCAAATCTCTAAATTAACATAATAATAGCCTAACTCTTAACATTTATTTTGGGTAGAATTTTTAGTGCAACTAAAGTTGCTAAAGCCCATATATACAAAAAGATGAAAACTGGCCCAAACACATATTTCTAAGAACTAGCAAATCAAGGTCCAAATGATGATACTTTTTTGAAAATCATTAGTGTCTCCATCAAGGTCCAACCCCTGATGAAAGCCATTCTTTCTGGATTCATCATTAGCGTGTCAATTGTGAGTTTTCTCCATGCGAGTATGCCATTGCTTACTTTTTTTTTCTTTTTTGTCTAGGTGTTGAATGATTTCTCCTCACCCTCCAACAAGACTAACTCCATCTATTATCCATATTTTCTTTGACAGCAGCACAGTTTTCAGACCTAGTTTGGTAGCGGGCCGATTTAAAATTCGGGTTCTGGATTTTGACCGGGTTACCAGGTCATCCAAATTAATTTTTTAAAAAAATTAAAACAATATTATTTTAGTAAAAAAAAATCAATGGGCCGCAATCAGGTTTTTGACCGGGTCTTGCCGGGTCAATCGGATCACACTAGATTTTTTCTTCTTGTATTTTTTCTTTAACGATCCTATTCTAGCCCTGGTTCAACTTATTGGACTGGACTGGATTTCAAAACTATGATTAACAGGCATATTTTCAAACTTAACTAATAATAAATGAGTAATCAGAGTGTTCATGATTTAGTCCAGTTTAGTTTGAACAAAACAATTCTAACCGAATTAGAATTTTAATTTTTTTAAAATTTAACCTCAATTAACATAAAAAATGAGTTTGTTTTTTTTTTTATTTATTATTTGAAACTGGAATACTCGAAGCATTTTAAATGGGCTTGTTTATTGGGTTTTAATGCCCTATTTTAAATTGGACTTAAACAATTTTTTATTGGACTTAGTTTTTTTTATATGCTTTTATAATAAATTTTAAATTATTTGTAATACAAAATCAAATTGAAATATATGCAATTCATCAAGGTGTTCTCCCTGACAACAAATTGAATTATTCATGCAAATCTACTATTTAGGAGAAAAATAGATTTTTTCAACTCACAAACTGTAACCCAATTCCTTTGGATGAGAATTTTTCAACATACATAAAACTTACATTTTGTTTGTTTGTTAGCAGAAACTTGCCATGTTCATTAGGTAACATGATCTTGCTGACAAACTTATGTTGTCCGATTGAAAACAGAAACTTCATGTATGATTTCTGGATTTTAGAAATGAGTTTTATAGGGTTTCAAGTAAAATATGCTTTTTATATCTTGGTTGGTTTGAATTACATACTAAACTGGTTCAATAAACAGTTTTATAGATTTGGAACCGACTCCAAACTGAACCGAAGTTTTTTAAAGCTTTTTTAATTGGTTTTTTTCTCTATTTAGTTTTCTTGGTTGTTTGATTTTTTTAAATACTCCTAATAGCAACAAAACTTTAATATGCAAGTCTTAAACCATGTCATTCTTTTCATTATAGTCTTACCAATAACAACTTCAAGTTTTAATTTAGAAATTTCATAATATATTGATTTTATCTTCAAGTTACACAATTGACAACAGCTTGTTCTCAAGGAGTTGCAATCTAGTATGGTTCTTCTTTGAGAAGAGACTAGCTAGAATTTTTCATTATTCTTATGGAGTTCTAACATTTGTAATATGCTTCAACGTGTATTTTTTCAATGGCGGTCTTCAAGAAAAACACTATTTTATTAGCTTTGAAGTGTGTTTGAAAGTATAATTATAGTTATTTTTTAAAGTATTTTTTATTTATAAAAGTATGCTAATAATGTTTTTTTTAAAAAAAATTATTTTTGAAAACAATATATTAAAATGATTTAAAAATATTAAAAACATAATAAGTTTTTTAAAAAAATTAATTTTTTTAAAAAACACTTTCCAAATACAGTGTGAAATGCCCTCTTAATCTTCCACTTATACAAGACTCTATTGATGCCTTCGACTGATTGTGTCTTAAGTATTGTTGACTACTTCCTAGTGATCTTGGCCTTGCATGTTGCCATTGTAATTTTAGTTGCTAAATTTCTTGATTCCTTCAACTATTTGAAGGTCTCCTATCGCCTATGTGCTATTTTTGACAACACAAAACAAGATTGATTGTAGCTTAAAAACCAAGAAACCAATGCATATTCATGTAAAATAAATCTCTGTGGATTTTATGAAAGAGCAACTAATGCATATTCATGTATTATATATAGGGAGATTATAATGTTATCTTAATTAAGACTAATTACAGCAGCAAGAACTAGTGAAGGCTTCATGGAAGGATCAAAATGAACCATAAAAGAATTTGTAGAATCACATTAAAACAGGTTATACTTGAAGGACCAATTTGAAATTTGGCAAGAACAGAGATTACGGTTACAAATTACAATTAATTTTGGCCTTTAGTGGGTATTGACAAATGCTAAACATGCAATAATGGAATCCCTGAGCACAAAATGATGAAATGCAACCTCTTGGTTCCTGCTCTTTCTACGGAAAAAAAAACTTTTTGGCTTCCCAATAATTCCAAAATTTTATTTATTTTGCATGGCTAAATTATGTGTTGTGGTTTTGAAAACCCAATTTCGAAGCACATATAAATTTATATCAGTATATTAAAATTATTACAAAATATTTTTTAAAAAATTGATTTAATATTTTTTAAATAAAAAAATAGGTTGAATTATATTACCAAACAAAACATTGACAGGTGTGAGCATTTACTTGTAGAACTCAGAATGCTTTAAATTAGACAAATCTGACCAAATCTGTAGTATCTGCAAGAGGAATTCACCTTTTTATTTCACCAAATGTGCAACTCAAGCTAAAAGTTAACCATAGACCCTAGTTAAGAGTCCCGATGTTCTGCCAACACAAACCCTATAAAAGAGTTAAAATTTAACTCTAATTAACTTGTTTCCGTTATAAAAAATTGGATTTGCATATGACCAATTCAATAAAATGAAGAAACTATTTTTAAGGTTAAAGAGTGATAAATATATAAGAGACAAACATATTTTGTTAAAAAATAAATATTAAGACATAAAATAAATATATTTTTAAAATAATTTTAAAATAAATTTCTATATTATCAAAATACTAAATACATGTAGACATGTTATATCTGTCTCTATTATCTCTGTATTTTTATTTTGATACAACAACAAAATATTATCTTAATACATACACGAACAAATTACTTTTACAAAATTTTATTTTAATGAATATTGTAGTTATTTATTTATATATATCTAATTCATTGCATTTTATAAAATAAAAATTAAGTATCAATTAAAATAAAAAATAAGTTCCTGAATACCTTTATTATTGATTTTTTTTTTATAAAACTCATTATTCATCCATTATCACTTACTATATTATTTTGTGTAGTTAGTTAATTATGTTCATTTATTTTGTGTAGATAGTTATAAATGGAAAAGAAAATCTACCATTGTTTGTTTTGCAATATGTTTAACACCAAAAATTGCCATTAATTGCCCAATTACCATAAATAATTCACCAAATTTAATCACATTTTGCAAACCCAATTCTAGTTAAAAATTAACCCAAGTTAAAACTTAACCCCACACATTGCCAATATGAACACAAATCAAGAGTTAAAATTTAACCATAGTTAACTTTGTTTCTAATATATATATAAAGTAGGACTTGGGTTGCTAATAAAAAAGGACACCCTCCTACTTAAATATTAACCAAATCCCCACCCTTTTTTATTTATTTATTTTATTTGTTATTCAGTCATACTTGCTTGGGCACTTTAGAGAGAGAGAGAGAGAGAGAGAGTTCTTCAGAGTTTCTAATGGAATTTTGACAAAAAAAGATGAAACCCATTGTGCATGTTGATTGATACAAATTTTCTTCATTTTAAAGGACTCCCCCTTCTATAGGTAACTTTTCATTTTTTACACTTTTTTTTTTTACTCCAGAGCAAAAGTTTTTATTATTATTCTGTTTTTTGCAAGATTGGCAATCCGGGTACTGGTTTTTTGAGACTCTATAATCTAGGGCTTCGGTTTGAAATTAACTTTTTCAAATGAGTGAAATTTGACCGTTACATGTTGCTTTAAAAACCCTAATACTGTAGATCCATCAAGAACTTGTTTTATTTGATTGTTGTGTTTTTGACTGATTTTTGGACTGTTTGCAAAAAGGGTTTTGTTGTGTTTTATTTTTGTGATGTTCAATGTGGGTTGGTTGTGATTCATGAATTGTTTAGAACATGGAACGGTGAAGTAAAGCTGCGACCTTTTTTATTTTACATTTTGTGGGCGTGTTGCTTGTTGGCTGGTTTTGTTCGAAAATGAATTTACTTAGTTGTTTTGCTTTATAATTTGAGGTTAGCTTTAGTTTATTGCTGTAAATTCTTCTGATTTTTTTGCTATGTTGGAGCTTGTACTGTTGAAATTAGTTGATAAGGTATCTGAAGAAGGTAGGAATTCTGATTCTGATTCTATCTTGCTATGGATTTAGATCCATTAGATTTTTTAGAGAATGCTGCACATTGCTATTGTTTGTGTTTTAGTGATCATCAAAGTGTTGAAAAGGTTGAATTTAGCATTAGTCTAGAGTGTTAAAAGAAAAATCTATACAGAATTGGAATGTATTGACACGTTCTGTTCTCATAATTGTGATAATGGTAGCTCCGCGAAGGTGGGGATGTGTAGTTTAAGAATAATGAACAAGAGATTCTGATTACCTTTGGAACTACTTGGTGTTGGATTTCAAATGTTATGGTGCTGTTAGCGCCATTTTACGAGAGTTCGACACGTTAAGGGGAGATCATGATTTTAGGGAAACAAGTGTGCTACTTTTATAGGTATTGAAAATTATATTTATACACATACTAAGTTTGATCATTTTCAGCATATTTCTTTTCCTTGGGTTGATAATGGTAGCTCCATGAAGGTGGGGTTGTGTATTTAAGAATAATGAACAAGAGATTCTGATTACCTTTGGAACTACTTGGTGTTGGGTTTCAAATGTTATGGTGCTGTTTGCGCCATTTTACAAGAGTTTGACATGTTAAGGGGGGATCATGATTTTAGGGAAACAATTTTGCTACTTTTATAGGCATTGAGAATTATATTTATACACATACTAAGTTTGATCATTTTCAGCATATTTCTTTTCCTTGTGTTGATGGTACCTTTTGAATCTAATTTTATTTCATTTGCCCCTCTAAATGTGAGATTTCAAATTCAACACTCTGAAAGCTAAAAGAAAAGCTTTGTACTCCAGGTATATTGAAAGATTCATAAATTTCTGTCCAGTATCATTGATCCTTAATGGAAACAAAAAGCTTTTAGATTTTATGATCTGAACTTGAAAGAATTTGAAAATATCTGTCAATGAGACTTTTCTAGATACATTGTTTCTCTAAGTCTGGAAACTGAGAAGAACAAAGGGAAAATCAAATTGGAAAATCTAACTCCCATCTGCAATGCACATTTCTTTTTTATTTTATGAGAAAAAAACTGGTTTTTGCCGATGGAAAATACTGTTGTAACAAAATTGGTGCTAGAAACTACTTTTTATCTATAGGAAAGCTGAGTTTATTCTCCTTTTAAGTCCAATATTATGTGCTTGGGAATGCTTAAAATGGAAGGTAAAGAAAAATAAGAATAAAAAAAAATATTTTGTTTGCATCTGCATGTAAATATGTTAACCTGGATTTCAAATTTATTATTTAACATGCATAAGGTGTATCGCTTGCTTGTGATGGTTCATACAGAAAGCACTCGTGCATTATAAACTGGAGTAGAAATCTGTTCTATATATTGATTATGTTGGCTTTCCATGTCTACTATGTTTAAGAATTGCGAGGGAAGAAAATTGGAAACGTGTCATTACCTTGGCACATGGAACATTTGCCAACTGCTGGTTATGTCACATGATATAGGCATTGTTTACAATAAATTCATAAATGGGGTGTTAACCTCCTCAATATGCCCTCTTATCACATAATGTTTAGGAGTTCCAGGCGGTAATTATTCTATGGCATTAGTTCTTAACTCATAAAATGAAGAGTGCATGTACCTGATTTATTTATCATATATTACGTAAGCTTGCTTAGAGAATCAGATTCACTCCTTTTGCTGATATTAGTATTCACTAAGCATATATATGGTAGGGTTTGAAAGTGCCAATTACTGGTACTTGTAATTAAAAAGAAAAAAAGAGACCTATGCATGCCTGATTGAAACTATGTGTATGTTGGATGAGTCACAGGATATTCACTGGGTCTTCTTGGTTAGGCAAAGTACCTAGGGGGAAGACCTGTTTAGTTGGAGGGAAAAATGTGAGTTTGGGCAGAAGCTATTAGGCACTGGCAGAGGGCAACAAAAATAGTGTTTTTTTTTCTTTCTGTTCTTGGGGGGCGCATGGCTTCCATGCTGCCCTTGTTAATAGGGGACACGCTGCACACACACACACTCCATTTTAGGATATCCTTGGAAAGACACATATTGGTATTAATATGTCTAGGCTTGGGGAGTTGTTTTGTTCAATTACTTGTGCTTTGTTCTTATTGCAATATATGTATTTGTGTGTGTGTGTCTTTGTAATTGTATACTAGAGACTTTCTAAATATATTCAAGTACCATGATTAAATTCTTTAAGTTGGTGGAGTTACTCCGGCCTTTCTTTGAAAGCACATGATGACTCTTGCATGATGTGTGCATGTGTAAATGAACATGTATAATTTTCATTTATAACTAATAGTAGTGGAAAGCATGCAATGCCAGTAGGTGGCATTTGTATTTATTTAGCTATCTGCATTAATTTATGTCTGTTATGGTGCTATATCCTTCTTCCCGCCCTTTAATTTATTGACATCATATATATGTTAAGCTATTGAATGTTTTTCCACCATTATGCATATTCTTAAAATGGTATCGAACCCTATTGTATCTCATGGATGATCTGCAATAGGATTTTGTGGGCTTGAAGCTTGAGATTTACTGTTAGGCATGAGGATACACAAAAAGTTACTGCAAGGGATTGTGTGTTTCTTTCGATAGAGAAAGATTGTTTAGCCATTCCAAAAAAGATCTTGGAGATTGTCTAATGCTTACTCTCAAACTCTTTGTTTACACAGTAGTAATATTATTTGCTTCCCTTTTCATCTTTGGGTTTTTATCTAATGATCCTAGGTGTAATCCTAGACGTGAAGAATAAAAAAAAAAAGAGGCTTTTTCCTTGCTTGATTTTTATTTTTATTAAATGTTACAATTTTATCTATTCTACATCTTTAACTATTACAAAATGAATAAAGAAAAAGACTTGAACAAAAAATACCAAGTCATCAACGGAACTGGTAAGAGAGGGATTCGAACCCTTGGTACGCAGAACTCATACAACCGATTAGCAATCTGGCGCTTTGGTCCACACAACCATCTCTCCCAATTGAGAAAAGATAATTCCTATGTTACATTACACAACAATACACATGTAGGGCTTGAAAAAAAAAAAAGTCGTTCTATACTCTTTTTTAAAATCGTTTTTATTACTATTTTTTATCTTTTTTATTACTATATTATTATTATATGCATCTATGTTTATAGGTCAAATATTCCAATGAAGTAATTTGTATGCCTTTATGTTTATAGGTATTAGGGAATGACATTACATGATGAGTGGACCGTTTGTACTTCTTAATTTATTAATGTATCGCATGTTGGGCTGCTAGATTTTCTGTCATTTGTCGCTCGTATTAGAAGAAACTGAGACTTATTGTTTTGTCAAATATTGAATTTTTCTCCTAGTTAATGTCAATAAATGACATACATTCTAGAGTCAAATAAAGAATTATGTGATTTATAGTTGTTTTTCCGGCAGAGATTTGCTTTTTGGGAAAGAATAAGAAATACAAACATTGTTGGTTGTGATTTGTATGAATATCATGTTGTCTTTTGTAATTATAAGATAATGATACCTTACATTAGAATCTATTCGACATTGATTTTAGTTTTAATTTTGCTTTGAACAGGTCAAAAAATTGATGGTGCCATTTGTCTAGAAAAATGAACCTGGATTTGTGGAATTTGTGACTTGAGGTTTAAATCTTAGAAACATTCATATAACCACAAGACACAGGGCTTTATTCCTGGACATACAAATTTTATGGAGTGCAACAAAGATGAAGCAGTCAGGGCTAAGGAAATTGCTGAGAAGAAGTTTATGGGGAGGGATTATGTTGGGGCGAAGAAATTTGCTTTAAAGGCTCAAAGCTTGTATCCCGAGCTGGAGGGTTTATCCCAAATGTTGATAGCATTTGATGTGTATATTTCTGCAGAGAACAGAATAAGTAGTGGAGAAGTTGATTGGTACAGCGTGCTTGGTGTGAACCCCTGGGCTGATGATGAGACTGTCAGGAAACAATACCACAAGCTAGCTCTCATACTTCATCCTGATAAAAACCAGTCTCTGGGTGCAGATGGTGCATTTAAGTTGGTTTCAGAGGCCTGGGGTTTGTTATCTAATAAGGAAAAGAGACTAGCATACAATCAGAAACTGAATCCGTCAGGACAGCAGCAGAGAGTACCAACCCAGACTAAGGTTCCCTCTTCCCAGCATACTGCAAATGGCTTTCATAATCATAACAGTACCACAACTTCGCACACAAGGACTCAGAACAAGAATTTTCAGTCAAGGCCCACATCAGCCCCTTCTCCTTCATCTCAAAAACCTGATACATTTTGGACTATCTGCCATCGATGTATGATGCATTATGAGTATCTGAGGGTTTATTTGAATCACAACCTGCGATGCCCCAACTGTCATCAGCCTTTTTTGGCTGTTGAGAAGGATCCACCTTTAAACGTTACAAAGTCATCCCAGAATTCAAGACATCATGCTGCAAATAGTAATCCATTTAATTTCCCAAAAAATGGTGGTCAAAGCTCACGATCTGAGGGATTTGGAGTATGCAATTCAACTACTGCCCCAAACCTCCAAAGGAGTAATTTTACTAGAATGAATGATTCTGGAGGCAAATTTGCATCAACACCAACTGCTGGTCATGCTGAGAGTGTGGTTCAGAAGGCACATGACCAAGTGAAGAGGGAGCAGGACGCACAGGGAGCCAATGAACGGGAGAAGCGTTATGTTTCTAAAAGGATGGATAATTCTTCTCTAAAAGCAGACCAACTCTTTAAAAGGAGGAGATCTAATGAAGCTAGTGTGAACAATTATGGAGCTGATATTTTGAATCAAGCAGCCACCGGAAATGGAGGAGCGGGATTGGGAAATTCATCTGAACCAAGAAGGGGCTATTTTGAAGCGCAAAGGGTTTATGGTTTCTCAGATATTCGTACCAAGTCCATTACCGAGAGAGAGTTGTCACTTCTTGAGGTTCGAAACATGTTGATGAAGAAGGGTCTCTTGGATGTGTGCAGAAAACTTAAAGAATGGAGCTCAAATCAAGTGAAACTGAAAGAGAGTAGAACACAGGAAAGCATGGTGAACAATGATGCAAATAAACATAAGAGGAGTGGTCACTCTGCTGGCACTTCTTCCAATGAATCTACTAAACAGGCACCAGCACCTTTGTCTATCAATGTTCCGGATTCTGATTTTCATAACTTTGACCTGGATCGAACAGAAAGTTCCTTTGGGGATGACCAGGTGTGGGCTGCCTATGATGAAAATGATGGGATGCCTCGATATTATGCTCGAATTATCTCAGTGATCTCTTTGAAGCCATTTAAAATGAAGATCAGTTGGCTTAACTCAAGAAGCAATAGTGAATTTGGCCCTTTAGACTGGGTGGGGGCTGGTTTCCTAAAAACCTGTGGTGATTTTTGGACTGGCAAACATGAAATCAGTAAAACTCTAAATGCTTTCTCACACAGGGTTACATGGACGAAAGGCACACGGGGAGTTGTTCGCATACTTCCAAGAAAGGAAGATGTCTGGGCTCTATATAGAAACTGGTCTCCAGACTGGAATGATGATACCCCAGATGAAATGGTACAAGAATATGAGATGGTAGAAGTGCTCGATGACTATGATGAAGAGCAGGGTATATCTGTAGTTCCTCTTATTAAAGTTGCTGGTTTCAAGGCAGTTTTTCGTAGACATGTAGGTCCAAATGAAGTTAGGAGGATTCCAAAAGTAGAGATGTTCCGCTTCTCACATCAGGTCCCTAATCACGTGCTTACTGGCGAAGAAGCTCATAATGCCCCAAAGGGTTGTCGGGAATTAGACCCAGCTGCTATCCCGACAGAATTTCTTCAGGTTATTACAGAAGCCAGTGAGGCAGCAGTGGTGGCAACTGGTAGAAAGGCTAAGGAGGAAATGGTGTAGGATTCTTCGCAAATTCAAGCAGATCTCATGGTGGAGGATGCTTCAAAAGCTAAGAGAAGTGAGATGATGGAAACTGAAGAACCTTTCTGAGATGATACATGAGGGTGGGTACTTAGGCAGCCAAAGCAGCTAATACTGCAGTTTATCCTGCAACAGTTAATAAGTTGCTAGTGGAAAAGCTCAACATACACAATATAGGTAAGTTTTTCCTTTGTTTTACAAGGCTGATCAAAACTGCAGATGCTTCTTTTTGCCATAACTGGAGATGTTCTGTTACTGGATCAGAAAATGATCCCGAGTTTTTTTTTTGGTTTTACTGTTATGGCTGTATAATCTTCGGATGTTTGAACTATAAAGAAGCTAATGCTTGACCAGAGTCAAGTTTTAGCAGCATCAAGCTCTGTTGTTGAATTACTTTTCATAATGTCTGAATTTTCTTTCATGTATCTTCAGAATCCTATTGTTCAATCCATGCTTTGGATGCCAAGCAGTTGTTTTGTTACTTGTTTTGTTTGATTTAATGAAAATTGGTTAGCTCTTCAATCCATCCAAAGGGTTTTTCAGGATTTGTTTTTTTTTTTTTCATTTCCGCTGCAGAGTCTCCTTATTTTCAGTCTACCATGCAATGTTTTTCATCTTTAGAATGTCAATATTGGGCTAAATCTCCAAAACCTACTGACATAATCTGCTTCAAGAACCCTAACTGATTCATTGGATGCATTTGATTTGTGGGAACTTGTCGTGCGTGCAACGATAGCGTAAGCTTTGACTGAAGTTACCATTTCTATTCGCTGTAATGGGGTCATGGGTTCCTTATTGTTTTGAACCCCAAGCTTTGACCGGTTTGATCAAGAAACTAAGGGTTTTTTTTTTTTCACATCATTTTCAAACATTTTTTTTCCTCATTTTTTCTCTTCCTTAATATATGTGTGTTTGCTGGTGCATGGATGAGTAAATAGCTTAACCTGTACTGGCTATTTTTTTATATATTTTTTATATTTATAATTTTATCTTTGTATAACATTTCAGAGATTCTCTAATTTATTCAATTAAATTTTTTCATCCAAATTAGAAAATTAACTCGGAATATTTTAAGAAATGAACAGTTTCCAAAAATACTCAACGAGGATTTTTAGAATGAAAATATGATAATTTGGATTAGTAAAAAGACAGAAAAATATATTAAAATATTTAATTTTAAACAATGATATAATAATCACGATTCAAAACATAAAATTATATTAGGAATTTCCAGCTATGTAAGAATAAATTGAATGATTTATGCTAAATTTTATAAAAACTTTAACCATAGTTTTAAAATCCAGCTTAGCTCGACAGGTCGATCCGGGGCTGGAATCGAGCCGAATTGAAGAAAAAACAGGGAAAATAAACCTGGCTGACCCGACGGGTTGACCCAACGACTCGGCAAGACCTGGTCAAAAACTCGGTTGCAATCCATTGATTTTTGTTTTTTTTTTTATTATTAAAATGACGTTGTTTTGATTTATTTTTTTAAAATTAACCCGGACGATCCGGTCAAATCTCAAAACCTGAGCCTTAGACCGGGTTAGGTCTGAAAACTATGACTTTAACATCTTGTTTTTATTTAAATATAATATTTTTTTTCTCCTTTTTTTTTTAACAATTTAAATACATATTTCATTATTTTTTATAACTTATTGATATCACTCCCCAACTGGTGTCCACCAATCATTTGGGCCCCTCCATTGGTGGTCACATTCCATTAAAAAAAATTACTCAATAATTGATCAATCAGATAATATTCTGTACACTTGGATTAAAATTAAACTTGTCTTCTAGAATCATCTTTATATTTGTATGATGGTTTTTTTTTTGTTATTATAATATCAATTAAAAAACAAATTAGTATTTTTTTAAATGTAAAAATAATTCAAATTAAAATGAATAGAGTAACTACTAAAATACCTTTTAAAAAAATTAGAGTAAAATGATTTTTGTCTTTTAACAAATGTTTTTCTACCTTGTCATTGAAACCATTACTGCGCTCTTTTTTTTTTTTTGGTGCAACGCATGTATTTCATAGTGGTCTAGTTTACTCCATGTTTTTTTTTCCCCTTTCTTTTCTCTCATTTCCTTAATAATATACTTTGATCTTTTTTATTGTTGGTATTTCAACTTTAATCCTTATTCTTTTGATTTCTAATTTTTATTCTTTATTTTTTTATAAAATTTTTATTTGTTTTCAATTTCATCATTTAATTCCAATTTACAAATGTTATATTTCTCAATTTGATCCTCTTCTTTGGTTTTTAATTTTTTGTAAAAGTTTTACTTGTTTTCAATTTCATCTTTCACCCCCAAATTGATGGTATTATATTTTTTAATTTAGTCACTGTTGTTTTGATTGCTTTTTTTTTTTTCCTTAGCCTTTTCTGAAAAAGTTATTTTTCTTTTCAATTTCAACCTTCAACCATATTTTTTTATGTTAATTTTGATCATTGTTCTTTTGATTTTTTTTCTTTTTACTAAATTGATTTTTCTTTTTAATTTCACCTTTTAATCAAATTTAAAATTTACTTTAATTTTCATTCTCATTCTTTTAATTGTTAATATTTTAATCCTTTTTAATAATTAAATTTTTTTTTTAATCTTATTTTTTAATATTTGATTGATTATGAATTGGACTTCATGGTTTTTTCAAAGAGGTTGTTTTGAATAATTAATACGAGTTTTTTTTTTATAAATTTTATAATTTTTATTTTATTTTATTGAGTTATTCCATTATCATAATTTTGAGCTGTGACTTTGACGTGATATCACGGGTTGGTTTAGTGTTGATCATAAGGACTATAAGTTTGCCATTTTAAATTAACTAAGATTGATTGTTTTATGTTTTTTTTTACCCAGCTTTGTTTGTACATATT
This sequence comes from Populus tomentosa, assembly GCA_018804465.1. Classification (NCBI taxonomy): domain Eukaryota; kingdom Viridiplantae; phylum Streptophyta; class Magnoliopsida; order Malpighiales; family Salicaceae; genus Populus; species Populus tomentosa. Next base: position 1,455,897 of record CM031997.1, read on the forward strand.
TAATGGGATATAAAAATCGACAATTGATGGGAAAATTAATTATCTTTGACCGATTCAACGAAACGATCATAACTGAATATGACACTGAACTCGTTGAATTATATGTTTCAAACATTCAATTAATACAGTATTAAGAGCCCACCAACCAACCTAACACTTATTTCAATATAATATAATATTAATTAATTAATACTAAAGTCAGTATGATTTATATTCTAATTAGTTGATGTTAATTGCCGCTTGTCTTCGTTGGAGACACCATGCAAATTACAAAAATAAGAGATGTCAAGCTCCGAATTAAGGGCGGAGAATCTTAGGATTAGCAATAATATTAATTAAACACACTTGTTAATCAGCACAAATCCCATGCAACTTAATTAATGGTGAAAAGGAAGTTTCATGGGCAATAACTCCTAGTATAAGTCATCCATCACCTTCAACCTCGACCATGCCATTAATAGAGTTTTTGGATACTTTCTAAAAGTATTTTTTATTTTAAAATATATTAAAATGAATTTTTAAAATTTTTTAATACATTAAATTATTAAAAAAAACATTAGAAAAATATAGATCTAATATTTTTTCAAGTGAAACACCGAGCAAAAAAAAAAAGTTCTATTACATTCCCCAAAAACTCACAAAATGTTCTCTCTTAATAAATCATGCATTATTTTATGGTTTCTGTGGTAGGTAACTATTGGTGGTGGTGCTATCTTCCCATGCATTGTCAAATGGAGACATATTTTGCTTCCTGAGACACGAATTGGTCCTATTTGTCTAGAGTTTCAAGTGGTTAGGTAAGATATAATTGAAAGGTCTAATATTCAAAATCTAAAACCTCTTCTCTTTTTATATATGAAAAATTAAATGTCTTCCAATGCAAATGGACTTTAAATTTAGTCCACTTAAGTTATTAATATTATCTAAATATATATGTGAAATATCTTTTTAATTTGAGATCTAGTCTCTTTATTGTTTGATCATATAATTTCACTAAACGAGTACTAGCATAATTTTATTATATACTTTTTATTATTGAATTCACAAAATCAATGAAAAAAACTAGAAACATGACCCTATCATATACTCTTCAAAAACATGAAAATAATCAAAAATCAAAATCCATTAATTAATATCTACGTCTCCCAAATCATGGTTTTAGCTGCTTCTTTGGGAGTAAGCAGCACTTTAAATGCCAAATCTTTTAACCATATAAATACTCTTACATCATAGCAAAAAAATGATGTAATATAAATAGTAGTTTAGGGCTTTGATCATAATATCCCTTTTCTTTCTATAATATTGTTTAGGGCTTTGAGTAAGCAACATTTTAAATGCCAAATCTTGTAAAGCTACCATAGAATAACGTGCATGTGCATTTCTCTTATAGAATTAGAGAAGATTGTGGTATCTCTTCAGATTTTGGAGTATATTCGTACGTTTTGTCTTCACTTGTTTACCTTCTTCTTTGACTGTTATTCCATTTTATCTTCAGTTTTTTTTTTTTTCCTATCTAATTTACGTAAGGGTAACGAAGCTAGCCATTTTTTCTTCTTGGAAATCACTAAATAATTGGTGGAGTTAATAATGGTGGCAGTGGCAGTTGTCTTCTTACAAAGCTCATAAATTGAAGTTGGGGGGAAAAAGGATTTAATAATGCATGCATGCAAGCCATCCCCTCTTCATGGGAGATCATCAATCAATGGTGGACATAATAATGGAGACGATGACGACTGTTGTCTTGCATTAAAGCTTTCACAATTAAAGCTCTCAGAATAATGGTGCATGCATTATTTGGATGCAAATGGTTTGCTTTGACTAGTCATAAAGAAATTTTGATTTTACATTAACTCAACTCAACAGGTTATTGTTTTCAAATTGGGAAACAAAAAAGAGACATGTTTACTTGTCCTTTCTACTTTTTATTTTTAGCATAGTTTTTAAATTCAATTTGTGAGTTGATTCTTAATAAGTCTCTTGTCAGTTAAATTGATTAAGATTAATCCGGGTGAATTTATTTTTTATTTTATAAGCAAACAAAAATAACATCATTTAAAAAAAAAATCTAAAAGAAAAAATCAATTAAGTTGACAAAATAATAAATTAACATAGGTTTTTGTCTGAGTTACCAATTTAATTCTCTTTTTATTTTTATTCAAACATAACCTAGACTGAGTCCCGAGCCTCTCTGCCGCCAGGCTGAGAATGGTTTAAAAAAAACATCATGTCAAAAATTAACTCTAGTTCCGTCTTTTCCCACCAGTCTCTTTGTCGGTTCAATTATGAGACCATACACCTGGAATTGGAGTGCTATCTTTTCTTTTATTATACTTTGGAATCAATCTTTCTTAAAATTACATAACTAATTAATGCACTAAATAATGAAAATGATGCATTCTTTGTTGTATTCAATAAAAATCAATCTTGGTGAAGAATATTTTGGAATTATAATCCTAGTCAATGGAGTCAAGTACTAACACTGAAGCAACGAGATCATTTACCAACATCTTTTACTATTATTTTAAGTATAGTGAAATACACGAAGAAATGTCTTGTCATTTGCTTAAATTGCAATTAATTGGAAGAACTTAGTTGTTCCTAGTCAAGGCTTTAGAGGTCAAAACGAAGGTTTCCATAATCGGGTGAGCTCTTTCATGGAGATTCTTGCTCTGAAGATGGCATGGAAGGGGTGTTCTTGTGTCTTTTGGCTCTCTGTTTACTATCTTGCAATCTTGTGCGCCTACACCTAGATGTTTTCCATGTATTCTTATGCCTATAGAAAAAACAAAATGGAGGCTGCTATATATTTATATATATTAACATTAATGTCTGAACTAATTTGTGTATATCTTAATTGATTATACTGATTTTAAAATTAACAATTATAAAAATCTTTAATACAGAAAAATTCGAACTTATAATTATTAAAAAATAAATAAAAAATTTAACAAGTTAAGTTACTTTTAGAGTTAGGTTGCTATATTTTAGTGTATGTGTAACACATGGTATGGCTTTGCAAGTGGAAAACTTCCAAGAAGCACCATCAATCTCTTTTCGAATGAAAAGACAAGGTCTACTACAAAGAGCATAACAATTTTCTGCAAAGGACATATATATCCAATTGTATATTTATATAAACAATACCCACTTCGAGTTTGATCTCTGCATTATTATTTGATCCCTCCACAATGAAAAAATATATATACTCGATCAGAAAAGAATTTATAAGAAGAATTTACTCTTATATCGTCCCGATTGACATATAAATTAAATTGAAGATATCTTTTATATTAATGAATAAAAATCTTTTGTATATAAATAAATATTTTTTAATGAAAAAGACACGAGAAGAAAGAGATACGCACGTACGTAGGCCTATTTTGGTCAATGCGAACATTCCAAAAATTAAAAAGCAGTAAAAGGGCTTAATTATATTTAGGAAGTTTTAATGCAATAGGTCTCTAACACGTCCATTAAGATAACTTCAAGAATCCCTAAATTCTCTTCTTTACCTGTATAAATAAACCTCTCTTCCTTACCTCTCCAGTATCTTCTTCTTTTCTATCGTTTTCCTATCTTTCAAGATCCCTCCTTCTTGCTCTCTACTCTCTAGCTAAGCTAAGCTTCGCTTTCCGCCATTATTGCTCATAAGCTTCTCCTTGTCGTCAACCTCTTCTTGGCTCGTGAAACAACCAGTCAAGAAATTGATCACAAGAACAAGGTACGTCTGTGTATGGCCTTTCACCTTCCTCCAAGCTGCTACATGCTCGTTTCTTTCTTATCTTTCTTGATCGATGAACTTTTATGTATGTGCATGTTAATCTCTTATTTAATGTGAAGGAGATTTCGTTTTTTAATGCAAAAACCCTTTCCTTTTATGTTGTTTTTCACTTCCGTGATTTTTTTTAATTAGGTTAATTAAAACCTAAATTACCCTAAAAATCCCACTTAAAAGTCCTCTAGGAACCAATTATTGTTTTTTAGCATTAGTTTTATTTTAAACTTCTCGCAAGAAAAACACTGAAACGGTACAAATAAAACAAAAAACAGTTGGTTTTCGGTTTCTTCACTCAACATAACGTAAAAGATCCTTTAAGCATCTGGGCTGTACACGTGTATCTCATTGGGCCCCATAAGTGGACTGGGCATGGAAGCCCATTTGTCCACCCATTGTACTTCAGAGCTGTAGTCCACAGTAGTTTCCAACTATCTTGATCAAGGCCACGATGAGTGACACGTGTCACCTGATGTGCTGATGCGAAACGTGTCGGGTTGAGATTGCAAGGCACACGACCCCTCCCCTTTCTTGTGTTAAAGTGTCTGGTACTTTTGGGGAAAGTTGTTGGGGTACAAACCCTAATAAAGAAAGGACAAGGGTACCTTAAAAACGGTTAAGAGCATGTTGTGATAGTGATGAGTTGTTTGGTGACAATACCAATGCTTGTTTATCACTTGTCTTGAACAATGCAATGGATAGGCTTGTCCTAATTTTCTTATGATTTTGTTTGGTTTCCAAGGTTTCTAGGGAACTAATTAATGATGTTTTTTAAGGTTTATTATTATTATTGTTATTATTTTATCTTTGATTGAATCAATAGTTTTTTTAAGAAATAATTTGAGTAAAAATATATATATTCATCAACTCGTACATATAACTTAATATTACAATAAAAATGATCATAAGCTCTATAAATTTATTAATGATAATACAAAAATAAATAATTATATAACTGATTATATTATGTTGATTTTTAAAAATAATTGAATAATATTTTGAAAATTTAGTTATTTTACATAAATAAAATCAATTCAGGTAAAAATTATAAACTTATAATCACTTCATCATCTCTCCACAAAGTTTAGAAACTTCAAGTGTTTTTAGTGTTTATTTTGCATTATGGTAATTTTTTGTTGTTTTTCTAAAAAGTAAGTTAATTTTTTTTTTAATTATGATTGTAAAGAGCATTAAAATAAAATTGACGTGAGATGATTTTTGTATGGAAAATAAATAAAAATAAACAAGTTATTAGCAAGGTTTAAAACACAATTATGTATAAAGTTAAGAGTTAAAACTAAATAAACTTTTTTTTTTCTCTATATATTTGGACAAAAAATCAGACATCTTAGTCTATGTTGAGTTCTGCGTATAAAGTGCAGGTTAGTGCTAAACTATTTCTGATCTCACAGCAACCAATAGAAGGTTTTTTTAAAAATAAAATAAAAAATGTGTGAAACCAAGAGAAAGGTGGCCTTTATTTTATTCAAAGAGCCCTTTAATCTCGCTTTGATTTGATCTAATTAGTATTGAAAAGGGGACTATTTCGTGATCAGTTAACCTGAAAGTCATTAATTAATTAATTAATTAACTAATTAACTGATTAGCCCGTGAAAAGTGTCGTTAGCAAGCACATCATGCTTCGCCTGCCTTAATGCCTTTCCACGCAATTAACTTAATTATAAATTGCTTAAGCATGGTCTCTCTGCTTTTTAATTATTTCTGCTAATCAAATTAATTAACTGCATAGATTTTCGTTGCAGCAGTTGCCATGTATTTTCCTCAAGACTTTGACACTTGGGGTCCATATGTTGCTGCCTGTCTGGTTCCTAGGGATTAATTTTTGTTCATTTATTTTTGTCAAAACTGTGTCGACCTAGACGTGTCCATTGTTCAATAAAGAACCATTTCGCCTCCTCCCCCAAGTGATTTAGGCCTTTCTTTGTATTATTTTCTGACCTAATTTTTCTTCTCAGCCTTGTCGTTTAATCTCTATACACACCTTTGGTCACAAGAAGTCAATTTCCATTTACATTTTTTTTTCTTTTTGCTATATAATTGTAGGCCATACTTGTTGACAAATAGGGACTTCATACGGGGTACAAAGTGCTTAATTGAAGCAAAAGATGCAGATCATGCAATAAAGTACCGTTTGACAGAGATATTCTGGTTGTATTGTGTTTTTGAAAGATAAAAACATTAGTTTTAAATTTTAAAAAAATATTATTTTAATATATTTTAAAACATAAAATATCTTACAAAATAATTTATATCACACTTCTAAATAGACTTAAAATATCCTATGCGCCGGTTTTTTAATTTAAAGCTTGTTTTTGATATGTTATTTAAGTCACATAAGTTATCAATCTGGTTTTTTAAGTTAGTCTGTGGGTGTCTAAAGTGGTTTCTAAATTCGAATTAGGTGATGAAATGTGCTGTTCCTGTTTCTGGCCGAACAGGAAGGATTTAGGGTTTGTATGCCTATCATATATATATATATGAATATTTCGAGCTTTTTCCATGTAGTTTTGGGTGAATTATATATTAATATATAATTAACAACACATGTATCATTCTTTCTTTTTCGATGGGGTTGGTCGTGTCACGCCTTTCATAATTTAGGTGCGTTTTCTACATAAAATTAAGTGAGATAGTGTCTGTCTCTATCCAATGGCAGGTGAAACTTGTTTCACATGGAATTCACTTTACCACAAGGAGATTTACCTTGGAAGTAATAATTTTGTTGTAGAACTACTTTTTCAAGTGTGTGGAAAATTAAAAGGAGCTGTAATTAACTAAATGTAAAGAATTGTTGCATTTGTCTTGATTTCTCTTTACCTACCACGGTTCAAGAGATTAAACATATTGTCCAAGTTAAAGATGACTGCTTTTTGGGAGCCTTTTATGAATGTTCCTTGAAAAATCACAAAGATCTTGCTGACTGATCTTCCGATTGATTAACTTCTCTTTTTCCTTGAAAAATCACAAAGATCTTGCTGAATGATCTTCCGATTGATATTTAACTTCTCTTTTTCCTTGAAAGGAGAAGTTAAGTCCATCAAAGAATTTTAGAATTTCTAAAGTATGCTCGTGAAAATTTCACTTTTATATATCCCCAAATCAACGATGACTTTACCCAAACGCTCTTTAATTATCACTCTCTGATGAAATATTGAGAAAATCACTTTGGGTTTCTCGTTGGTCATTATTTTATACAAAAATAACTTTTTTGCATACAATATTCTACCAAAATCTTTCTTAAAAGAGATCGAGAGTATGATCAACGATGCCATTAATTAGTGAATATTCTAATTAATCAAGTGGGAGTTAGTAGAGGCAAGATGGTAGTTAATTAGGAGAAAGCAGCATTTCATTTTTCGTCTAATGTTTTTAAACAAGTGAACACTCTCTCAAGTCATTATCAGCTGAATTGGCAGATTAAAAACCCTACAACAACTTTTCGAGCTACCCATTTCATGTATATTCAATTTTTCGTCTATTCATTGAATGTCACCTCTCTATTTTTTACTATAATTAATCAAATTTCTTCCATTTTTTTTCTTGTAGTTTCTATATGTGCACTTTAGTTGAGGTAGATCATAGAGAAAGAGACCTTTCTTTGACTATAAAATGCTAAGAGAGCCCACAGATTAATTTTCTTTAGAGCACTTGTAGCTTGATGATTTTAGGAGAAAAATGCTTGATAGTGGCTTTCCATGATATATGAACCACAACTTCGTGTGTTGCTATATATTTTCAAGGGTGAAAATGAATATTCTAAAAGATATATTTTTAAAGACAAAACGAGGAATCATGAGATTATAAATTTGTCTGAAGTAAAGGTAGCTTCCACTTTTACTTGGGTTAAAAATTAAGTAGCTGAGTCGAGCCAATATGAAGAATTTTTTTTGTTAACTCGATGGTTTTGACAAAGAGGGGAGATGAAAAACTATTTATTTTATTGAAGCATATGCCTCGGCGACCTACTGCCAAACTGAATTCCCTAAACTTCTTCCCGGCTACTCAATGGGGATGCATGCACCAATACCTATTAAAGTTTAGTTGGGTTAAAAAAAAAAAATCTAACTTCGATTTCTTTTTAACCTAACAACAGAAAACAAATGAAATCTTAAATATCTCAAAAAGATTTAGAGAAGATTAAAATGTTGTCATATTCTAAGGATTGAATGTTCGGTCCACCAAACAAACTACACTTTAGGGTTTTTTTGACACGAGTGATTGGGATCATTCTGAGTCTATTTTCTTACGAAGTCTAACATGTTACATTATCACTTTCACGTAATGAAATAACAAGAGAAAGTATCCATACGATATACCATCCAAATAATCAATCGGGAGTCAAATTTTAAAGGGGTTCCTCAAGAAGGGTCACCAAGAACAGATCTTATTAGGCCAATAACAAAGATGAGGGTAACGAACATAATTATGTGTATGCATGGGGAGCTAGCTATCTCTTGTTTTGGGGGCCTGGATAATTACATGTTGAACAGGATGCATGTCAAAAGAAATTTTTGAGCCATACTCCAAAACCCACACCTTATCAGTCATTGTCATTTTGGTACTGTGCTTTGACAGTGATATAAATTAGTATATGATCAAAATATAATTAATATATAGAGTTCATTGCATGGTTGGGTCAGTGCCATTGTTAATGCCCTTTGCCCATCTTTTAAAATTAATCACACAGTTTATTTTATTTCCTTTTTGTTATTGTTCATTTATATGTTTCCATGCTTTTTTCTCTTTATATAGTTTGATATAATGGTGGGAACTCAAGTGTTTGATTTGTTGGCTTCATTGTAGGTGCTTTAGAAGTTAGCCAGCTGAAGAACTCTAAGGCACTCAGACAGCATACAAGTTAATTTTTCAGGTAAATCTAGCTATCTGGGATTAGAATTTCATTACACTTTAGGCTTCTTGAATTTGTGTTTTCATATCGTTTTCTTCGATGTTCATTAAACTACTTTGCTTCTTAATTTGTGTTGTTAACATATAATCTTTTTGTTAATTCACAAACAGACATGTTTAAGAGAAATCTCGCGAAGTTCAACCAGGCCATGGGATTTCAGAGATCTTCCCATTGGCAAAAGGTGCAGCCTGGTAGTGATCTTTCTACGAAAGAGAGGGCACCAAATTCAAGTCACCCTGTAACCAATGAAGCTGTTTCTGATGATGCATATTACAGTTCATGGATGGTAAGTCCTCTCCTCTGAATTTTTTCGTTGCACTATAGTCAAACTTGTATAATCTAATTTCCAGCAAGCGCCTGACCATAATACGTACCAAATTATTAGGTGGACCATCCTTCTGCATTAACCTCATTTGATCTGATGATGAAGGATGCAAAGGGGAAGAAGATCGTCGTGTTTTTAGACTATGACGGCACTCTCTCGCCGATTGTAAATGATCCTGACCGCGCTTTCATGTCTGATGAGGTGAGCACTCATGTCCATGCATGTGAATGTGGAGAACTTTTTCGATACATGGCCACACGCAACGCTTTCAACTAGAGTATCCAAGTTAAATCCACGTGTATATGAGAGAGAGAAGCACCATGCTGAATGTATCGAAAAATTACATGAAAATAATGTGAACTATGCAATTGATTGTTAAAGCAAGAAACTCATGAATCATTAAACTCACAACGTGCAGATGCGTGCAGCAGTTCGAGAAGTTGCAAAATACTTTCCAACTGCTATAATCAGTGGTAGAAGCATAGATAAGGTAACACATGAAGAATTTTTCTATTTGTTGGGTTTGTGGGGCAGTTTATGAGGCAGAGTTTGAGAATGTCGATGGTCTCTTTCGTGCAGGTGAAAGGATTTGTACAGTTGAATAATATATATTATGCTGGAAGCCATGGGATGGACATCATAGCACCACCTAGGCCTGCTAGGTCCAGTGATGGAAAATACCATACTGTTTCCCTTGACAGAAAGGTGAAAATGATTAGTCCATCTCTCCTCTTTTATGGTCAAGTCACATGTTTTCTGCTATAAATCATGAGAATGAGTTAAGAAAGAACACAGAGAAAATTCTCAATCATAGGATGGTTTTAAGAAAGAAGAAAGGACATGTTCTTAATTCCCTCTTAACTAATCACATGCTTTGTTCAATTTGGTAGGGCAACGATGCTGTCTTTCAGCCTGCTCAGAAATTTTTGCCTGCACTTCAAAAGGTAAGTCAGCTTCTTTATTTTGAAGGGCCATTTTTGGTCTTACCAGACACCAATTATACCTTGTTTCCCACTATGATTACGGCCATGGAGTAACAATTTCTCTGTGTACTTGTAACAGATTTTGAAAGAACTGGAAGAGGCAATTATGAAAATACCAGGTGCCAGAGTAGAGAACAACAGATTTTGTGCCTCTGTACATTTTCGACAAGTTAGAGAGGAGGTAAAATCAAGACCTAAGCTCAAATCTTTTGGTGTGGTTTCGTTACAGCATCTTCATCACCACCACAACTATGGCATTATGAGTTTTTTCTTTGAGAAGAAAGGAATTTGAAAATGCAACTTTTTTCTTCTTTTGAATCAGGATTATGGGACCTTAGAGGAGAAGGTGAAGTCCATACTCAAACACTATCCAGACTTTCGCTTGGGTTGGGGTAAAAAGGTATGCATAAATCTTTCAAGACTCTATCTATAGTTCTCAATATAACTAATAAGATCGTCCTCTAATTTTTCTGTAAATTCACATGAAGGTTATGGAAATACGACCATCAATAGAATGGGACAAAGGCAATGCCCTGGAATATTTACTCGATACTCTAGGGTTAGGTAACTGCACCGATGTTCTCCCACTTTACATTGGAGATGACATAACAGATGAAGATGCTTTCAAGGTATTGTTACAAGAGAAACTATAACTTTAGTTTGAGCCTGATCAAGAAATACTGCTGCATGGAGTTGCTAAACTTGTTCTTATATCCAAACCATCGCAGGTAATTCAAAAGAGAGGCCAAGGTTGTCCGATCGTTGTCACTTCCAGTCCCAAGGATACTAAAGCCTCATACTCCCTGTATGAACCATCAGAAGTGTTGACATTCTTGTTGCGTCTAGCAAGGTGGAGGAAATCCTCTAGTTCGAGTAGGTCAGTACTATCTCAGGTTTGGGGTGTGTGAGTGGTTGAAAACTTGAAGTTGAAACCAAGTATTAGCACTACTCGGAGAATCTTAGGATAGAAATAAAGATGCGTTTATACATATAGAGAGGAAAGCTAGGAGGAGGTTGAGGGGATATGAGCAGGAAACCAGTTGTATGGTATTATGCTTACCACTTGTAAACCAGAACTCAAGTTCAATATTAATACAAAAATGTTTGCAAAAATGACAGCATCTTGACTGCCACAGATTGTTTTCTCTTGGATCTTGAGGTGTGGGTATGAAATCCTGAGATGTTTTGGCACCTATGATGAAACAAATGCCTAGCCAAAACCATTGAAACCTTGGCATCTCGTCTTCCGTTTCTGAAGTGCCACCATCTGCTGTTGATACCCTAGCAAGTCCAAATCGAACACATAGTCTATCGTATTATTGTTATTTTATCTCAAAATATTCATCCTGAAATAATATCAGTCATTCAATGGTTTAATTCACCCCAATATCAATGATTGAATGTATTTGGAAAACGATAGACTATTTTGGGATGAATAGCTAAGAATATTGCTGATCTTATCTTTCTTTGTTATTAAAACTTCTTTTTATAAGGAATGCACAATGATATAGTTGATACAAATTCAAAGACTGCATACGTTAGTTAAGAGATAAAATCAGCAGAGTTAATTATTATCTTTTGAACTCTATATAATTCTTAACAAAAAATAATAATAATAATAATTGTAAGAAAACTAGTATTTTTTAAAAAAATCAAGCTGGAAAGGATTTCAAATATACAGGAAGATCAAGCTGTAATTTTAGACAAATTGAAAGCCTAATTATATCCTATTTTACCCAAAATTAAAGAGACAATACAAATTCAAGATCAAATTAAATCATTATAAACGAATCTACATAAAAATTAAGTTTAAGAACATAATTACATTTTTAATATGTTAATTTGATTTAATCATGGGCCAAATTAAAATTTAATTATGTTTAAGAATTAATTTAGATTCATTTGAAAGATTTAATTAGGTACAAGGACTATGTATACTTTAAATGGTTCAAATTAATTTTATTAGGAGCTTAATTGGTGAAAAAATAAATTTGACAGCCCAATTTGACCTTAATTGATAGGGTTAGAATTTTAGAAGATCAAATTTAATTTTTACCAAGTTAATTGATTGAAATCATTGGCAAAATTGCAAGAACATTAAAGTTTTAGGATCAATTGGGGGCTAAATTAAAGAAGCTCATAGTTAAGGATCATTTTGAAAAAGACGCCAAAATCTGGAGCTCCAATTGGCTGAAATAGAGGGTGAAATTGAAAAACAAAAATTAAATGGTCAATTAAGGGTCAATTTGCATAAATCTGGAACTAAAGACCAATGTGGAAGAGATGCTAAAATTCAGGACTAAAATTGAAGTTTAGTAGCGATTAAATTGCATAAAATTAAAAGTTTGAAGCCAATCAAGAATGTGATTGAGAGAAATCAGAAATTAAAAGACTAAATTGAACGTTACCAAAACAACTCCGTTTTGGTTATTGTTCATCTTCTTCTTTAATTTTTCTTTAAAAAGACTACTTAGAGGGCTACTTTTCAGAGGCATTTAATGTTTCATTTCTCTACTAAATTTGACAAAACTTGCACGAAAATAATCACTCAACATCTGACTACACCCTAGTATGGTCTGTTCTGGTCAATTGACACCACATCGGTCGTGGCTCTGGCCCAAACAGACCAATTCGGGCAGCCTTCAATTGTCAGATTTGACAATTCATGGTGATCACTTTGAACTAACGGTTGGGATAATCAAACTTGCACGAAAATAATCACTCAACATCTGACTACATCCTAGTATGGTCTGTTCTGGTCCACTGACACCACATCGGTCGTGGCTCTAGCCCAAAGAGGCCAATTCGGGCAGCCTTCAATTGTCAGATTTGACAATTCATGGTGATCACTTTGAACTAACAGTTGGGATCTTTCGGGGCCGAATCAAGAGCCAAGATGCGACACCATAAAAGCAACATATACCCCTTCTACCCCTATAAATAAGGGTAAATTTCATGGCCTTAGCAGGAAGAAATCGAAGGCCAAACTTGGAGAAAAACAAGTCTTTTCGCTAGTTTTTCTACCATTATCATTGTATTTTCTTTTCTCCCTCTGCCACCATGACCCAACAGTAGCAACCACCACAACGTCTAGCATCTTTTTTCCTTCCCAACAACAGTAGGGGTGGCGACTCTCTCCTCGACCACTTTAGCATCTCCAACACCGGCCACACTAATAGTAGCTCCAGCAATGTGAACAACGACAACACCGGTATCCAACCCCTCCAGCAACGCAGCCATCAGCCTTTTGTCGACCACCCAGACCAGTCACTCCTCTCCCCTATGTCAAGTAGCCTCCCTTATCTTCTTATTCCATCCCACATCCCCCCCGACCTGCAACCTTTTCAGCTTCATGCAGAATGTGAAATTTGATTCATGTTCTGCAAAATAATTAACTCTTGAAATGGGCTGAAACCATTTTGGCCCAGCTCATTTGATCAAGTCTAGTCTAGTCCAAATAAAAAAAAACAGAGAGAGAGGCCAGGTCTATTGGGTCGATGTTGGCCCAACTCGGCTGGGTCCGACCCGACCCATATGTTTAATAATAATATCATAATAATATTAAAATACTAAAAAAACATCAAAAAATCCAAAACAAAATTCAAAAGCCCTTTTCAAAAAATTTATGATTTTCTTGTATGTTTTTCTAACAATTTTGCATGATATCAAGCTTTATATTTACATCGAAAGATACAAATCTAATATTAAAACATCTGATTTCCTCCAAAACGTTTCAAAAAAAAATTAAAAGTTCAAAAAAAAATCTCAAATATTTTTAAACTAATTTCCTCTTTCAAAAAAAAAATATTTTTTATTTTCATGTATACAGCCAAATCTTAAAAAGTTTCCAAGCATACTTTTTATAAAAAAGAATTGTATTTTTCTCATGTTTTAAAAATACAAAAAAAAAATGGATATTATAACTAGTTTATGATTATCCATTAAGATTTAGCCAAAAAATCAAAAACTCTTCATTAATCATTTTGTTCATTTTACATTATGGTTTAGATATAGAGTTTAATATTCGGGGTGTAAGACTACATAATAGAGTATACCCTCAGATATTAAAGATACAAAGTGCAAAATAAATGAGATGCTAAAATTTAAACTTTATAACGGTTAGGATTTCACCCAATAAGTTAGAGACTCTCTCACAAAGAAAAATCTACCTTAGACCTTAGAAGAAGACTAAGTGATAGAAACTTGACCTAGAAAAACAATTAAACAACAATACAACTTACCTTAGGTAGAATGCACTGGGGGAGTAATTTGTCTTCCCCTTGCACAACCAATCACTTACTCAGACTCTCGCAAACCATAGGTTTTCTAGTAACCTTAATACTAGGTGGCGACTCCTGAACCTTAAACATAATTTTATGATTATACTCTAAACCCTCTTTTCACACTTCTCTAGAGGCAAGCCTGCTGTTCTCGACATCGTGCATGCCATTACAGTTTGAAAAAAATCCTAGTCCAAGCTAGGTCTTGGATTGGCAAGTCAATAGGTTAGCATATCAAGTCAATTCAAGTCTAATAACTATGTTTATTAAAAATGCATACACTAGTAAAATGTTTTTACTAATTAAAGCATTAAGTTTGAGTTTAATATATTTTTAATTATTTTATTTAAATTCAATAATATAATTTTATCCGTACTTAAAAACTAATAAGAACAATACGTCACTTGTCAATAAGCAATTTTCAACTTTACATCCCCACAAACAATAATTTAGGCTACTCAAGCTCCATGAATTTGTTTGTTTGGTATTTTGGTACATGCATAGTTATTAAATTCATCTCGAGAGTTGATTTGGTCAAGTGGCAGGATCAAAGGTCACACAAGTTGAGGTCAACTTCGGTCAGCCAGATAAAATAGAAAAACATATTATATTTGATATTTTAATATCCAACATGGAAAACTTTTGAAACAATACATGTGGATGTAAACTATAAGAAAGAAATGTAGATTAACTTGAGTTGACTTAAGTTATTTTATCCTTTTTTAATTGATTTTTTTTTTAATTTTATCCTTCAATATTAAGTTTTTTAAGACTTCATAATTTGTTTTGATTTGTTTTATATGAGTTTTTCATGGTCTAATAACCCGACATGCAGTTAGATATGTTAACTCAAATTGACTTAAATCAGTATAATATATTGTCATGTGTATGTTTATCTTCTTGAATATTTATTTTCAATCAAACTATATTTTTATCATTCAAATTGCCTTTAAACAATCAAGTCGATCGAGTCATACTAGATCATTCCCACTCGATTTAAAGTTTTTTTTACAAGAAAAAAATATTAATAATAACTAAACATTTTTTTTTGTTAAAAAAAATAATTCAACCCTGATCATGGTACAAACCAATGATGTGTTGTTTTGTTTTACCAAAAATAAACATCTTTCTATTCTTCAATTAAAAAAAACATGTTGACGTTTCTTCCTTCTCCTAGGTTGAAAATTAACTTAAAATCATGTCTACAATATTATATTAGAAACCAACTTAAGAAATATAAAACTAGTAGCAAAAGAAACTAAACAAGATTGGTCGGACCATGTTAAAAAAAAAAAGGATTGGGATTTGAGAGGACTTAAAGAAATGAGAAAAATTTTACTTTTTCAAAATTAGAACCTGAATTTCATACAACTGAACATGCCCAAATATGGTGATTAGCCATCAATGGCTTCCAATAGCTGGTTTGAACCCTTGTGAAAAAATTGCCACTAAAAGGATAGAACTTGATATTTTCGTTGTCTAACAACTTTCTGACTGTTTTTATGCTATAACATTTGAAACAAATTCAAGTCAACCTAATGGAGAATAATGACCCATTGATTGTATTGAAGAAACTAAAGTCCAACCTGTGCTTACTGATCTACGACCCCGAGGCAATGAGATGGCTCGAACCATTTAGGGGACACTCAAAATAATAAAATTCTTGACTTTCCATCGTTTTAATCGCCCATCTACCACTCTGTGCACTCCCTTCCTCGTATTTCTTCATCACGTCTTTCAGGTCTTCATGAGAATGGGTATAGTCGGTACCTATCCTCTGTAAAGCATGTGCAACGAGCATGCTGGTATAAGACGGTGGAAACCAGCGAGCAAAAGATCAACCTTCCCCTAAGAGGGCCAAGCTGGGGGGGAGGGCGAAGTGAGGCTTGCCTGTGTAGCCCCTCTTCCTCCCATCCAAATCATTTGCCGGTTCGAATATGCAAGAGGAAAATCTGCTTTCTGTGACTGAATCATTCTCTGACGTGCTGATCTAGCCACTTAATTAAACCCTCCTGATAAGTACATTAAACATATCACAAACTGCTCTGATGAAATATGGAATGACAGCTAACAAGTGTAAATCAACAAATTCAAGGTAAAAATGAAAATGCCGCTTAATAAGTAGCTTGGCAAGAATGCTATCCAGTTGAATAGTTGCTAAAAATTGCCTGCCAAAATTGTATAAGCTTCAAAAATAAGATTGTCCTTGTGTCAACCAGGTAATCATGAACAGCATCCTATCGAGCACATTTCTAGTCAGGCTACTTGAAATAATTAGTATGCATGGCCTCAGTAAGGGCAGTCCACTTTTAATGACAGAACTTTGTAAAACAACGCGAAAGCTCTTCCTAGAGATCTCTTAAACTTTATACCATGCCTATTCAATGTGTTGTCTTTGATGAGACAAAGAGAATACCTGTGAATCCGGGGTGATGCTGGCTGATCTGGAGAAGAAAGATCAGAAACTCTTTGAAAATCTTGTTGCTCATTAATGCCTCTTGATGACTCTTCACCAAGATGAGGTGATGCCTTGTCACCAGTGAAATGAGCTGGCCCAAGGGACCCAAATTCTACATGCTCACCAGCAGAACTGTAGCCAATGTTTCGGTCAAATGGATAAAGCATAACTACTGATGCAGAAACTTCACTATGATTCACAACTGGTACTGGTGGATACATGCCATATGCCGCATTGGTAGAACCTCGGTTTGTGGAGTTTGAGAAACTAAATGAACCATTTCGGGGATGGTGTGGTGGAATAGGATCTTGCTTTGAGTTCCATGACCTATCAGAACGACGATTATTTGGTGTACTCCTATCCATCCTAAAGGATGGCTTCTCAACTTGATTCACTTGATTCTGGTTTTGGCTGCGACCACCAAATCGTGGTCTTGAGTTGTTATTCCAGTTTCCTTCCCTGTCATCATGGTGGTCCTTCCTGTCATAGTTGTTATTTCCCCTATGGTTTCTGGAATTGGAAAATTGTCGATCCCTGTAAGATATTTTCTGAAGAGAAGAGAAAATTATAATAAATTACAATCCTTGCCAAACAGACAAGACAAACTCCACAAAAAAAAAAAAAAAAAAAAACCAGAGATCAAAGTCAATAGGACATGAAAAATAAATAGGTTGATCATGATCAAGCCAAAATGTGAAGAGAAAGCCACAAATTCAAATAAAAGCAGCATCAAATCACAAATTACAAGAGGTCCTATTGGTTCAAAGGCAGCATAATATGGCTCAAAGCATGTCTCATGATTAGAAAATATTACAGCTGCATTGAGCCACATCTTCATTGTTATTTACAACTATTTTTCCATTCTCATACTTCTTACGAAGCATATCTGACATTTATTTTGCATCACTCAGCACAGCTAGCAATGTATGTATGATGAAGATGACCTTGGATAGTCCACAGGAGTTTGACATTTTTCTTTCTAAATGAACTAAGTATTGACTGAATTCATAGACCAAAAAAAACCACTAATCACCCTTGGCCAAAAATTCAAGAAAGCTTTCTTCACAGAACCTTAAGAGTTAATATGTTTTGTAAGATAGAGATTACCACAGCATTAAAACACATATAATTACATTTCAACCCAAGACCTATATTCCTACCTCTTGCATCAGCTCATAAGAGCACCCTCCTAAACAGAGACGATTCTTAGTTTAAGGAATGAGGTATTAATTAAACCTAAAAAAACTGGCAGCATTTTGGATGAGGAAAAATAGTATTCATTGCCAGAACAAAATCAATCCAACCATGGTTATGCAGGCATGCTATTCAACAGCAATATATAACTAGAAGAGTTTCTATAAGCAAAAAGTTGGCCATATTCTCTACACCTTCGAGTGGTTTCTACAGGTAGTTTCACTGTACACAACCTTCCTTTCATCTTTTATAGTTTCTGGACTATGTCCTCAATGATGGTAATATTTCAGGAATTAATGAGAAAGAATTAACGAAAAACTTGACTCATGGAACACCCACATAAAACTTGACTTGTGGAACACCCACAAAACTTGGTTTTTTCAACACCTTGACTCAAGGCATTTAAAACTACTGCATTCTGAGAACATCATGGTACGTGTCAAGATAAGATCCAGCCCTCAGTTTTTTTTATGCTTGGAATAGCCTACTTGGTTAGCAAGCCTAAGCACCCACATGAACGTTATCTATTTCAAAAAAAAAAAAAAAAATCCTTCTGCCTCCCTCGAATGGCATCCATTGCAAGCCATGTAAGAAAAACATTTTTGGCAACTGAAACTTGCTGTAAATTGCAGAAAATGCAACTGACCAAACTTACTAATTTTACAAACAATGAAATCTAACTTTCAATAGGTATAATGGAACAATAATCATGAAAATAATTATTGCTGATGTGCTGGTCCTCAAATTACATAGATAGATGGAAGATATCAGGCATGGTTCGTTACCCACAGAATTAATTGGTATAAGAAAAGTCCATTACCGGATTGGGCAGGTAGGTTCCAGTTCCAGCACGGTATCTAGGAATATTATCAGCATAATGTTGATAAAAGCCAGGCTGCCTGATAGATCCTGAATGGACAGGAGCGACAGGAATAAGATGAGGACCATTCATATGTTGAGTTAAGAGATTCATGTCTGCAGGAGGTCTTCCAGGACCATCCCATGGAAAATGTCCCTGCAAGTACATTGGTGGTGCTACAACAGGAGATGGATGAGGCAAGGAATCATTATTTCGAGCATTCTGGCAAAACCGCCCATATTGTAGATTCTGCCAGTGGCTGGCAAAATCACTGTTCAAAATTTCAGATCTGCACTGTTCAGAATGCACTGAGGTAGAAGCATTATTCACGGATGTATAAGTATTTAAAATCTCTGACCAATCAACATTCTCAGATGAATCCAAACTTTGGTTCGAGTGATTGTTTTGTGAGCTATCAAATTCTTCATCCATATCGAGTTTTCTGGTGGATACACTAGATGTTGCTGCTTCGGTTGGAACATTGTATACTGGAACCATGGCTAGAAAGGGCACCGGTGGTCCTGTGGGATAAAATGCAAAGGGTGGTGCTCCATGGTTATCATTAGTTCTCTGATGAGAATTGGGACCCACAAACATTGGAGCAACTGAAAGCATTGAATTTGATCTGTTCACTGATGCTGGATCATAACTTTGTATTTGATGATTCCAAACACGCGAAGCACCAACACCAGAAACCATGCTTTCTGACAGTTCAGTGCCTATGGTTGAAAGTGAAACCCACTCTCTGTTGTCATAATCTGGCTCAAGAGATATGTGATCAACTGATTTGTCTTCACATAGCCTTTCATTGTTATCCATCCCATATGCAATAGAAGAATCTGTAGAAGGAACAGATTTCTTTCCCCGTCGATCCTTTGTTGACTTGTAAGTCCTCAAAAGCAATCCATCACCATTATCTTCAGATTTGCTTCCTGAGGACGATGCTTCTGAAGAAGGTACAAATCTTAAATCAGCTGAGGAATAAGCATCAGACTCTTTAGGTATTTGATATTGAGCATCGTCACTGTAATTTTCCCTAATCAGACCTCTGTCGTCTGTAATTAACCCGTGATCCCTTGGAGAGAAACTGCTGGACCTGCTTACACGAGATGAATGGACATGGTTAGACTCAACAGAAGCAAGAGGTTGCCTATGCTCCTGCAGTCGAGGTTGGGAGCTTCTGTTCTTCTGTTGATGTCTTACAGAACCTACATCTGGCTTAGACCAATCATGATCACTCTCTTCTTGACTCAACTCTGTAGATGCCAATTTAGCATCAATCATTTCAATTGTTACTTCTTGATCTGAGGTCATTCCCATGCTTGGAAAATATTGGGATACTGGATTTGGAATAAAACCTTGAGGATAGTGCATGTTTGACACCCAAGAGGACTCAAATGAAGGAGCATTTATGGGAGCTGTACCAGTCATATGTTTTTGAGCATATCCAAGGGAAGCTAATACAGAAGGTGATACAGCAAAAGGTGGTTGACCAGAAGCTAAATTCATGGGCATCTGACCCTGTTCACTGACACTGTAACCACTGAAAGATGCCACGCTAACACGATCTTGCTCTTCCTGATGCAATTGCGTTGTCTCTGAGAGAGAAAGGTGGTCTTCCATGGTTCCTTCGCCAGAATCACCAAAATAGCTATTTGAAGCACTAGTAGAATCAACAGCAGCATCAATGCTCTGATGGGATAGGCTATGCCTTGAAGATAGTGAGTCTTCAGTTGAAAATCTTGCACCATGGTTCTCCAAAACCTCAGGGACCAAATTTCTTCTCCTGCTATTGTGTGACCTTGCAGAAGCAGTCGGCCCATTTACTGTCTCTGATGCCCTGTTATGCCTCCCTCGAGATAAGACTTCACTAGATGTATCCGTTAGTTCCGGACTGGATTGAGTCCTTGCAAATTGATACCTAGCATTCACTTCATTCCCCAAGTAATATGTTCCGGAACTTGTCATCTTTTCATTATGTGCATTCTCATTCAAACTATTATATCTTAATTTTTGATTATTCTGATGAGAGGCCATGGAGTTAGTCAAGTTGGCTTGCATGCTCTGGCCTCGAGTGCCAGACATAGCTGATATATTACCAGGCCTGGATGTTCGTTTTAAACTGCGGTTATCATGCTGGGAGGAAACACTGTCAGATGCATGAGCAGCATGAGTCACCCCGACCTTAGATTGATGGCCAGAAGGATCCTCTTTCGTCTTTTTGCTGCTTGAATAATTTATGATGGTCTCAGACCCATCAATTACATTAGACCTGATTGGTCGCTGAACAACGTGATTGGAACTCGGAGCATCAGGGCGATGACCTTTTCCATGCCTGTCCCAAGTGTTCAAGAAAAACTGGTTGAATTCCGCAAGCAGATTCTCTTTTGGACAGTCAAGCAATGTGGCCAGACGTTGAGCTCCAAAAGCAAAAGCACTGCGAATCCTAAAGAAGTTACCTAGCAAAAATATTTGGAAAAAGCAGTTAGACAACACTATAAGTGAAAACATGAGCATAAATAAAAGGTGAGATTCCTATCTGATATTTCCAAGATTGTGTTTAACAAGAGAAGCATGTGGCAAACACTGAAACTACCACAATCCATGAAAAATAGGGAGAGACCCACACAAAACAGATCTTAAAGACAATTAAGAAACTACTCCAGCTGACAAACAGTAGGCGTGCTTTTATTCAAATAAATTCAACTAGGCCTCAGTTCCACAACTAGTTGAGATGGCTATATGGGGCCATGGGTCATTTTTCTCCATTCCATCTTGGGCAAAACTCTATGTTAACTTCATGATATCAAAGCCCTAGTGTGTGTTTGAGAGTGTGTCTGCAGGGATATGGAATATGGACAGACATACATTCATGCATGCATATGTGCAAACAACTCGCTAACTCAACATGAATTAGAATGTTATTCTAACATTAGTTCAGAGCAATACCCTTATTGACACTACGGCCAAGATTGTTATTTGCGCGCAAAGGATCGATGACATTAAAATATTTGGAAACAAAGGATTGCTCCTGATTTTCCTGCCGGCTAGGAAAGACAGCATACACAGAGCTGCAGACATCTAGAAACAATTTGCTGAGAAGTATCTGGCCACCATCCTTCCGTGGAGAGAGCGCTGTAACATTTCAGAAAGCGAATTCAGAACCAGCTATTGCCAAACAACTAGCAGAAACATCACTAAAAAAATGAAATCTGAAGATATCATTCACAAGATCCATATGTACCAGTCATATCAGGAAGTGAACTAATTGGAACTGGGCCCCAGAGGCTAATGCAATAGTTCTCCCAGTCAAATTTACTGAAAAATTCCAGAAAGCGGTAGAGCACCTGCAGATACAATAACAAGATTTTCAGGTAAAAACAGCAAGGCATTGGAAAACTCAAATTTAAGAGACACGACAATTTCACCTCAAGCGGCCCAGCAAATTTATTATTGAACACGTGGAATATGTACAAAACCAATGTCTCCAGAGCGTAAGTTGAAATAAGGCCATGGTGAGCACCCAAGATGCGGCTCTCATAGTAACACCAAGCTTTAATCAATATAATGCTGCGCTTGAATAGGTGGTTTTGGTCTATCAATTGATCAACCTTAAAAGTGAGAGCTGACATTAGCAAAAGCTGAGAGAAAGCAAGTGGAGCACTCAAAAAATCACAAAAATAAATTTGGAACCTCTGTCCCGGAGTAAAACATTTCACCTCCTCAAGGAAGCAAAGGGTACACAAACCACCAAGCTGGTCAAAGGATATGTCTACTACAATATTTTCCACAAGACACTTTATGATCTTCACCTGCAAGATGATGGAATCTACAATCAAGAATATTTGGAAAGTGCTAATTTGTAGTTGAATAGTGGAAGGAAAGACTATATCAGCAGTATTTGAACAGAACAATCAAAGAGTAAGTTATATATGAATAGGATACAAGAAAAGAAACATCAGATTTAATTGATTTATATCAAAATAAATGAAGCACGCGACACATAATACCCACAGAAACAGTTGAATAGGCCAGAATGCAATGGTACAAGAATAAACCAAGAGTAGAAACTGCTCAATAACAAAATGAGCACAACAAATTTTTTTATCTTTTTCTCCCTTTCTTTTCCTTCGCTACATGGTCATTGCTCTTTTCAATCACCACTGAAACTTCATTTCTTGATTTCCCTATGGCAGGGAAGAAAGTATGGCATTCAGCAGAACAACCAAAATATCTAGGTATCCTGAGCCCTCTAAAGCAGCAATTAACCAGTTTCAAATTCACACCATGATTATTTCAGCCCAAGCCATTCTTGTGGTAATACTGTGGTAGTGAAGTTGGAACAATAAAAATGTCCTGCCTGAACCTTTTGGACTGTTGCTTTCAGTTAACCATACTTGCAGAAAATGCAAATCAAGTAAAATAGAGAGGTTTATCCCTATTAGGAAAGAAGCATCAATGGTATACTCAAAGGGCATACCTCTGCCTGGATATACTGAACCTCTTTCACATGGAATTCAGCATTCTCATTCTTCTCCTCGTGCTCTAAGATATCCCGTACCTCATTGGCCCATGTTTCCTTCAAATTCTGGTTCTCAGTAAACACTGTTAAATCAATATCTCCATCAGGTAGATAGGTCTTGAGGGGCACAGACCCAAAGGTGAACACCTGCGATTATAAAAAAAATATAAAGGTATGATGAAGTGAAGCAGGAAAACTTTTTCAATTTGAGTCATCAGAACTAGGAAGCTTGACAAATTGTCCTCTCAGTGTCTGACATCAATAAGCAAACTTGATAAATATTTGCCAGTGCCCACATGTGGAAATTTCAAAATAGAGCTGTAAGTGGTCCAGTAGTAATGGAGATGTATCTTTTGCTCATCTATCTTCTGAATTTATTTATAAAGATGTCATCTGGTGTTTATTTTAAAGTTTCACTTTGGCCATCTACATATTGAACCCTTAGTTTCCCCAATTTTCAAAAGAAAGTGAAAACCCTACAATAGAAGACAGAGGAATCCTTCATAACTGGGGAAAAAAAATAACTTGTTCATCACAAATATATTTCCCCATACCACGTCCAATCACTTTTTTCTTTCCAGGAAACCTCTAATTCTAAATGTGAGAGAGACGATAAAATGATAAAATGAAAGTGAATATCATCATTTTATTTCTAATTAAACATTCAAAAAAAAATTATTAACTTGCTATTATTTAAGTGTATATCAAAAAAAAATCTGCACAGAAGTTTATCCGCTTATCCTTGCTCTGGGACAAGTTTTGCATCTATAAAACATCAAAGAAAGTAGCATGACTCTCACCTGGTAGTTTATAGTTGTGTACAAAGTGAAGACGTGCATCACTCAGTTATTACAAAATGGCAGAAAGTTATAGTGTTTGGCTAAAACTATGACAAACTCCATCCTAAAAACACAAATCCAGGCTAAAACCCAACACTTACAGAATTCAAGAAAATTAGCATGTAACTAAAAAGATAAATGAATGGGAAAAATTATCCAAACCTGACAGGGGAAGCAGTTCATTATAAGGCGCTGAACATAGCATAAAACAGCATTTCGGCGCTCCTCGGATGGTTGATTGGGCTGAATACAAGCAATAAGCTCTGCAGTTCTCTCTTCAGCAGTTGCCCATCTCTCTGGCTCAAGTGCTTGAGTTACAGAGGCAACTTCATTAGACAAGAGACCATTAGGGGAAAAGCCACTGGGCTGAACCCAGCCCTCTAGACCACCCATGCGATACTGACCCTTTGCAATCCCAACCTGTATGAATTACAAGAGAAAAATTATCTATAAGCATGTCTCAAACTATTAGGAAAAGAGAGGAAGTAAATTAACTCTATTTTATTGAACAGATCATCACCAATAAATATCATACTTATAATCAGTAAGGAATTAAAATTCCAGAACACTTACCATCCATTCCTACCAGGAAGAATATCAAGATAAAGCATACAAACACATGCATAGGACAGAGGGATCAATAACAAGCTAAGAACCCGCACATAAACCTGAAGAGGCAAATCATACAGCCAGAAAATGCCAACATATAGTACGCATGTATACACATATCTACACCCAACAAATAACCTTCAGATGGCAATAAACCAGCGGCTAGAAAGTTAAAAGGAAGCCAAAGCTAACATACATGTCCACTGTTTGATTTTGGCAGGTAATTATAGCACCAAGATATAAATCACTAGCCCAAAATCAGCAAATCCTTTGCCAAATTTGACAGAAAGATCTAATCTTGACAGATTCAACACAACATCCATTCACTTACTAATAGATATTCAGAATAATACCAGTCTCAACTCAAGTGTAAAACAAACAATGCAAGATGAATTCTACATTCTAGAGCCCTTTTCTTAGCACTGTCATTTCTCGGGTTTGAGCCTAAAATCCTCCATCACGCAACGGGTATCCTGCTATCAGCACATACGCACTATTGACTTTAATGTGACCACAAAATAAGGCAAAAAAAAACGAAAGATTGTTGGGGGGAAAAAAACCATACAACTCATATTTTACAACAATGTCACCAAATTAGAACCAAAAATGCATTAACTCCAGCGTATCCATCTAAATCTCTTAAGCACCGTCAAGAACAACACAAGCACGTATAAAATTCAAATTCACTCACATGGGCAGGCGTTCATTTATACTCTGCTTGGCTATCAATTGAAATGCAGTGAATTAAAAACACTAACACGAACTACAAAATGCAACAGTTTGACTTATCAAACAAGCACGGCTGGAAAAAATCAAAAAAAAAAAATCCTCTTTTCCTCACCAGACCTAAAATTAACACAATAAAATGAAACAAAATACAGCTAAAATCACAAAATTAATAAAAATAAATAAGCAATTCACCCAGTAAAAAAGAGC
Source organism: Populus tomentosa (assembly GCA_018804465.1). Taxonomy (NCBI): domain Eukaryota; kingdom Viridiplantae; phylum Streptophyta; class Magnoliopsida; order Malpighiales; family Salicaceae; genus Populus; species Populus tomentosa. The sequence continues at coordinate 1,481,607 of CM031997.1, forward strand.
AAGAATCCGAAGTATAAAAAGAAGTAAAGTTTGAAGGGAAAAAAATCTCACTTAATCATGCAAATTTAAGCAAAATACAAAAATCACAGTATTCTGCGATTGTACGGGTGCTGCAATGGGAATGTAGAGAGAGAGATGGGTTTTAGCGAGTAAAAGAAAGAGAAGAATCTTGATTTAGGGTTTATAGTAGAAGGAGAAGAGTAGAGTGAAGGAAGAATAATTTATTTCCTGTTGATTATAAATTCAAACCAAAGGAAATACTGTGCTTGCGTTTTTGTTTCCACCACGTTGGTTGCTGGCTAGAGTGGACTCCTCTTGCAGATAGGTTTTTAAACAACAACAAAAAAAAAAAAACGCGTGGTACTGTAGTAGCCAGTAGGGTTACGTTAATACCTATTAAGTGTTATTTTGATATTGTATTAGTTTCATGGTCATAGTTACGGTTTGAAAAATAAATTTAAGATAAACTTTGTATTATAATTTATTTTTAATTAAGATTTTAAGAGAAATCTTTCAGTAGATCTTGTATACAATTATGGAATATGCTGATTAAAAAACACTTTAAATATGTCAATTGAAATAAAATACAGAATATATATTAAGATTTTAAGAGAAATCTTTCAGTAGATCTTGTATAAAATTATGGAGTGTGCTGATTAAAAAACACTTTAAATATGTCAATTGAAATAAAATACAGAATATATATTACACTGGACTCGCGCAAAAATCAATGAAGCTTAAACCCAATTGAAAAAAAATTATAATTTATAATTTATATGGTAAAGTTTGGATATAGACGTGGAGACTTAATTTAATTTATGAAATGTATAATTTCATGCTTTTATGAATGATTAATTATAATATTTCTATAAAATATCCTATTAACGATATTTTTAATCTCGGTATAAATGAGTAGTTCCTATGTTTACAAGATTTAATTCCACGTGTTTATGGGTAGTTATTTGTAGGGATTTTAATTGTTATACATGAGATATCCATAGAGATGATATTTTGAACTTTGGAATATAAATGAGTAGCTCATAGGATTATGTGATCTAATTCAATTTATAATAGGTAATTATTTTTCATTATTGTATTTGAGATATTAATTGAAGATACATTTATGTAACGGCTTGTTATATTTAAAAAAAATATTAAAATTGATTTTAGAGGGGAAAAGGGAGGAGGAAGAAAATTAGTTTTCACTATTTTTTCAAAAACCAACTAAAAAAGCCCGGGGTTATTTGAAAAAATCTGATTTATTTTTTTAAAAAAAATCAATAAATTATCCTTATATTGATTAAATTTTGAATTCAAAAAAGCATATCTCTTTAACTACTAAAAAAATCCCTTGAGATTTGTTAGACATATATAGGATAATGACCCAATTGTTTCATCCAATTCTTCCCTCCTTCGATAACTTTTGACCGAATCTACCCCCTCATACAAGTGTGGACCGTGTTGAATCTAACATTCCAAACCTATAATGTTTACTATGATTAGGAAGGGAAAAAAAATCAATTCCTTATCTTTTCTTGGTAGCCCACAATCACTGTTTTTAAATATAACTTGATATAATGATAGATTAATCCGTAACTTGATTAATTTTTTAAAAAAATCTTGTTAAAATATAATTGAAACTCAATGATTTTTAAAAGAATAATATTATTTTTATTTTTTTATAAAATTAAAATTAATAATTAATTTGAATTAACAGGTAAATCAATTATTGATATATTGAGTCTATTTATTTTTGTATTTTAAAAGTATTTTTTAAAAAAATTAAAAAAATATATTTTTTATTTACTTTAAATTAATATATTTTTAGTGTTTTCAAATCATTTTATTTAAAAATTAAAAAAATATATTATTAATATATATTTTAATATAAAAATTTATTTAAAAAATAATTACAATTACACTGCCTGTTTCCGAAACAAGCTAATCTGCCCCCAATCACTGCACAAATACCACTAACCATTATGTCATTCTATGTTTTGGGGCATTTCCTGACAAGATTGCCGAATTTCCTTTTTTGTTTTCCTTTTTGATCTTCTCTTTTTCCATTTTTGAACTGAAAGAATAAAATATTGATAACAGTCATCATGTCAATGCCACCATCGTGTCACCTCTCTGTTTTTTCTAATGCCACGAGTTGCTCTGTTAAAGGGTATAAATTTTTTAACTGCGAGGATATAATGTAATTTGTTGAAACTTAAATTTATATTTAGAGTTCATTAATTTAAGTTTTATAAATTTAGAGTTATTAAAAATTTATATATTTATTAATTTTAAAATTTATAAAATTAATTAAAATATATATAAACCGGTACGGATATCAATACAAATAAAAAAACATTTTTTTTTAGCTATTTTGTACTGGAAATTCTGATATATAGTTAGAAACCTTTATTTTTATTTGTGAGAACAACTCTTCATTTTCTTATCTTATGTTTTTTTTTAGATGGTTTTAGTACTTAGGATCGTGTTCAATAATTTTTAACGTGTTAGAATAAATAAATAAATAAATAAATAATAAGCACAAAAGTTAATTTTCAATTTAGTGTGTTAATATTGCATGTTCCTACGTTAAAAATTAGATTTGATTTTAAGCATGGTATTCAGACAAAAACAAGGATCTTTTTTTATAAAAATAAATAAGAAATATAAGAATATAAAAGGCGGACAAAGTATATCTATCAATTATATATGCTCTAGAGAAGTAATCCGTGACTTTTTAATTGCTAGAAAATTATATAACCAAAAATGTCTATGTATCACTTAAAGTTAAGGTGGACATTAACAATGTGTTTGTTTTTCTGATTTGAATTGTTTTTTAAGATATTTTTTAATTATTTTTTATTTAAAAAAATTTATTTTGATGTTTTTGGATGCTTTTTTAGTTTTTTAAAAATAGTTTTGATATGCTAATGTTAAAAATAAAATCTAATCTAATCTAATGTATTTTCAATTAAAAATCATTTTTTTACAAAAACATCATTACAAAATATACTAAAAAAAAAAAAACTCTATTGTTTAAAAATCTAATCTAATGTATTTTCAATTAAAAATCAATTATTATTATTGTCTATTTTTTTATTATATTATTAAATTAATTAAGGTTTAACCTGATTTTCAGATTTCTTTAACGTGTTTAAAAACTCTATTGTCATCTAAATATATTTCTTCATGCTTGAATAAAAATGGGTATAGTCTGCAGCACGACGGGAGCCACCATGCTAATACAATAGCTATATTAGTTGTCACTCCATCATAATTTATAAACTAATATGCTTCCATCATAATTTATAAACTAATATGCTTAGTTAATTATTATATTTGAAGATATTATAAACTGATATTACATTTTTAATGCCTAGGCCCATACTTTGTGACGTTAGACTTAAAATTCTATGTGAACACATTAATATATTCTCAATAAGAAAATCCCATCCAAAAAAAAACACCTCTCAAAATACAGTTGCAATCTTAAATACAATACGAGCCTCCTATCATTGAATTAAAAAAACAATAAATTTATGGATCAAATTTGTTATTATTGTTGTTATGAAAGAAAGAAGAAGAAGCTAGGATAGACTCTCCTAAAAATTATATAATTTTGCAACACAAGTATGCTTTTTAAAATGCTTGTATATTTTTAACATAGATGATTAACTAATTAATATATGTAATATAATTCAATTAATAGCATGTGATTCCAAGTGTCTAGCTGTTATTGTTATTTATAGTATTTTCTATCCCTTAATAAATTTGAGATATTTATTGATGATATCCCCAACTAATTATTTTATAATGGTTGTTGTATTTAAAAGAACATTAAAATTGATTTTAGAAAAAAAAGAGAAGAAAAAGAATGCTCATTTACTTTTTTATAAAATCAACTAAAATACAAAAATTCTCATACTATTAAAGAAATAATTTATGATATCTTATTAGTTACTTCATCGATCTATCTTTAAAGAAGAAAAAAAAAAGATACAAAGAACGGTGATAAATTCTAGGTGAATTATGAGTTTTATTTTTTTAAAAAAATAAAAATAAATTTTAAAAAATAATTAATAAAATATTATTAATTATTGATTGAGCACCATCAAATTCCTCATAAAATATCTACAAAACAACCATTATCAATCCATCATAATCTTAAAACTAATAAATATAGATGATCAGCATGAAAATCTTATAACTTAATAGCATTTTTGTTTTATTTAGACCCACACCATGTGAGGCCAAGTTTAAAATTCTATGTGAAATGTGAACAAATTAACACATTTCTAACAAGAAAAACTCACCCAAAAAAAAAAACCTCTTTAAATATAATTCCATTCTTAATGCAACAAGAAACTCCTTTATTTAAAAAAAAAATATTGCAGTGAACCATTTTTTAAAGACATATTTGTTTTGAAATATTATTTAAAGATACTCTAATTATAAAGAGATCTTTGTCAAATTTCTAGGTGATACATGTAATTTCACAATATTTTAAGGGATTATTGTGATTCATGCGAGATCAACGTGTGTCTAGAGAAGAGACAAGTGTTGTTAGCTTAAGTTGAACTTCATTCAATCTAACAAGATAGGGAAATTTTTAACCTTATAATCGCTAACATTTATATTCAGTTATCAATTTTCTTTTTAATTTCTTCCTTTCATATTATATTATATAGTTTTGAAACTCGGCTTAACCCAGCAAGTCAACTCGAGACATAACCAATCCGGGGCTGGAACCGAACCGGGTTGAAAAAAACAAGGAAAGAAAAAATCTAGTGTGACCCGGCGATTCGGCAAGACATGATCAAAAACCCAGATGCAATCCATTAACTTTTTTTTTTTTAACTAAAACAACGTCGTTTTGATTTTTTTAAAAAAATAATTGATCTAGACAACTTGGTGACCCGGTCAAAACCTGAAACCCGAATCTTAAATCAGATCAGGTCTAAAAACTATGTTATATTCACTATATTACAAGTTTGATAATTTATTATATATAAAGATATTATAAACTGATATTACAATTTTAATAACTAGGCCCATACTTTGTGACGTTAGACTTAAAATTCTATATGAAACGTGAACACATTAATATGTTCTCAATAAGAAAATCTCATCCAGAATAAAAAACCTCTCAAAATACAGTTGCAATCTTAAATGCAATACGAGCCTCCTATCATTTAATTGAAAAAAAAAACAATAAATTTATGGATCAAATTTGTTATTATTGTTGTTATGAAATAAATAAAGAAGAAGAAGAAGCTAGGATATCGACTCTCGTAAAAATCATATAATTTTGCAACATAAGAGTGCTTTTTAGAATGCTTGTATATTTTAAATATAGATGATTAACTAATTAATATATGTAATATAATTCAATTAATAACATGTGAATCCATGTGTTTTTTTATAGTATTTTCTGCTCCTTAATAAATTTGAGATATTTATTGATGATATCCTCAGCTAATTATTTTATAATGGGTTCTTGTATTTAAAAGAACATTAAAATTGATTTTAAAAAAATGAAGAAAAAATTTCATTCATTTTTTTCTTCTAAAATCAACTAAAATATAGAAAACTTATTATACTAAAATATAGAAAACTTATCACATGCATTCTTGTTTGTTTTCCGTTTCAAAAGTATTTTTAAAAAATTTTGAATTATTTTATTTTAAATTAATATTTTTTTAGTGTTTTTAGATTATTTTGATACATTAATTTCAAAAATAATTTTTAAAAAATAAAAAAATTATTTTAATATATTTCTAAATTAAAAACAATTTAAAAAACAACCACAATCATACTCTTAAAACAACCCGATTTAATTTAAAAAAACTAGATATAAACAGTGGTGAGAAATTTTTGGTGAGTCATAAGTGTTTTTTTTTTTTGTGATTATTTTATAAAAATAAATTTAAAATATTATTAATTAACGAAGAACGCCATCAAAATTCTCGTAAAATATCTACAAAACAATGGTTTCCACTCCATCATGATCCATTAATTTATATGTTTAGGTGGTCAGCATGTACGAAAATCTTATGAATTGAGAGCACCTTTTTATTGCTTAGGCCCACCATGTGAGGCCGAGTTTAAAATTCTACGTGAAGTGTGAACAAATTTACACATTTCTAACCAGAAAAACTCAGCCAAAAAAAATCCTCTTGAAATATAATTCCATTCTCGATGCGACACGAAACTCCTTTTAGATTCTTGACTATCTTGAATTTATTATTGTTGTCATGGAACTTGTCCTTTCATTTTCGTATTGGGAACACTCTTTTCTTTCTATCCCTTCAAAGTTGCTAAAACCAATAAGCCTTTTTTGGGCTTACCTACAAGAAAATCTATCTAAATATTTTTAAAATTTTTACAGCTAGAATGCAAAAAAAAAAAAGGTAAATATAATAAACATCGATTAACTAATTAAATTTTATATTTATTTTTTAAAAATTATCAGTTTAAATCTTACAAATTTTAGAATCATGTAAATTTACATGGTAATTAATTTCAGGGTTCGTAGAATTAATCGATGTGTGTGTAAGCTAATCCGGATACCTATATAAATAAAAAAATAAACATAAAAATAATTTATAATTATTATTTTATTAGTTACTTTATGGGATTTATTGTGAATAAATAGACAAACACAAAAGCAGTAAATAAAGAATAAAATAAAAACCCATAAAAAGTAATAAAAGTATTTGCACATAAAATTAATCTCTTCAACTTGTATTACCAGTTTAAGTTACCTAAAAACACATATATCTTCTTCCTTTCCTATCTAGATCCTTTCACAACTCGTTTGAGTCCACCACCATCAACCATTTTCAATTTCTATGTTTTGGGAACTTCCTAAAACTATCACCTTCTCTTTTTGCCCCTCACGACTCGTTCTTTTTTATCATTTTTGAACTGAAACAGTCAAATTTGATGAGATGATTTGGAGTTGAAGATGGTACAGTACTGTTCTGTTCTTATGAAAGCAGGAGGATCCTGAATCCATGCATAGTTATGACGGGAAATCCTATTTTTACTTGAATAAAATAACACTATATCAGGAGCATGGAATAATTTCTTGAAAAGAAATGTTAGTAAGAGAACAATTCAGTGATCGGATCGGAGACTCTCAGAGCATGAAAAACACAATTTCAAGTCTTCGTAAAAAGGTGCTCGTCTGTTCTCAGCTCTAAGCCCATCACTGTGTTGTTTCCAAACCATATCTCACTGCCGGAAAATTTGAACATGACCGATCCATTTGTTATAAGAAAACTCCGAAATCCATTCACTGCCTCTCCTCTGCAGCCCACATTTCTTGTGTCACTTGCCACTGAGCACTTTCATTAATCTCTATTTTCTAGGCTTTCCAAGAGGATTACGACTTGTTCTTCTCTCATTTTCCAGTTTTTTTAAATTGGAAAAAATAGATTTTGACAACCATTTTGGGGTGAAGATGATCCAATCCAATGAGATATCGCCTAAAAAAGAGTTTAGGTTATCACAAATATAAATATATCCATAAAAATGAAATAAGTTTGTTGGGCATGAGTTTTTAAAATTTTCATTGGTTGCCAATGTTTTATATATTTTTATAGATTATTTCAATTTGTTTATTACATTTCTAGATTTTTAATTTTTCTAGTTCTTGTAGTTTTTCTCTATTTTATAGGATTTTAAAATTTTGTTGAGTTTTGAAAAAATAGTTTAATTTCTTTATATTTTGAAAAATAGTTTTTTTTTTCTAAGGGGAATTTTCATCCAAAAACTTAGTGAAATGGTATATGAGAGAAAATGTCAATATACAAGAATATATAAAATGAAAATTTCTGAAAAAGATGTATGGAAAAATAAATTTGATATATAAAAGTAGATGAATATATTAACCAAGTTATGGAGTGACATTGTTGTCATCTTGAGATATACCACTTATTTTCTCAGTGAAAATATCAAAAGTTATATAACAATATTCTTTTAAGATATCATGAAACTAATAAGATCACTCAAGATCGAGAGATTTCATAAAAACCCTTCTCTATTTTTAAGAAAATATTGTAGTGAACCATTTTTTAACCCAAAATGCCCTTAGTTATAATTAAAAAAGATAATTAATAAAAACAAGAAATATTATTAAAAAATGGACTTGATTACATTTTATTAGAACAATATTAAATTTTTTATTATTTTTTTAGTATTTATCTCTAATTTATATGTGTGTGTATTTGTTTTGAAATATTATTTAAAGATACTCTAATTATAAAGAGACCTCTGTCAAATTTCATGCGAGATCAAGGAGACAAGTGTTGTTAACTTAAATTAAACTTATCATTCAATTTAAAAAGTAGGGATTTTTAACCTTATAGTTGCTAACATTTATATTCCTGAACTGGGATTATCAGGTATATATATTTCATTTTATTTTTATTTTTTTATTTTTTTAGGTTCAAATTTTACGGCCAGTCCTAAAAAAACATTATTAAATATTTCTTTTTATTGCACCAAGTCAATGTAAGAAGGGGCGTGTTTTAATTAAAATTGTTACAGGAGAAGTTTAATCTTAGTTATTCTTTTAATGTCAAACCAGACACAAAAATATCACATTGTCATGAAAAGGACAAAGATAAGTAAAGTGCGTCGCTCTTATTACATTACAAAATAAACTCAGACATAGGTTCTGTTCTGCACCTTGGATTGCTATTATGCACTTGATAATGTTTTTTTTATTTTTTTGTGATTTTTAAATAATTATTTGTTATAGTTTTTTTTTAATTTTATTTTTATGTTATATTTATATAATTACGAGCTTGATAATTTATTTTGATTTGGATATTTTATTGTGTTTGTAATATTAAAAAAAATACTGGTATTAAATTAATGCTTTGATTTTATATAAAAAAATATTATTTTATTTATTAAAATAATTAAACAATAAAAACTAAATTTAACACAAAATCCAAAAACTACCCTTTTCTCTTTCTTTATACACGTGGAGAGTAAAAAGGTACACTTTGGTCATTGCATTTTTTAGTTTTTTTTTTAATTTTTGATCCTTATATATGGATATATAAGTGTTTCACGTTGTAATTCTAAATTTTATTTATTTTATATTTTAGTTTTTTAAAATTAAAAAGAGAAAGAACATGGTTGATTAATTATATTTGAATAATAAAAAAGGATGATGTTGGTGTCAATAGCTTCGTTTTGAAGATGAGAATTTAATGACAATAGTGTTTCATATATATTGAAAATGTGGTAAAACATAGATCGTGATCCATTAAGAATTTTGTGGGTTATTTGTTTTGTTGATTAGCTATAATATTTTTAGTTATTTTTAGATTAAAATAAATTAAAAATTAAGTTAAAACTCGAACTCCAACTTCACAGGCATATGGCGAGAAAAGTAATCAAAAAACAACATGTTGTTTGCTTAGATAATCAATGCATTATTTTTTATATACAAAAAATAAAGAAATATTATATTTGATATCTTATAGTTTAGTCAAAATTATAATTACCTATCAAATTTTTTTAAAATTACAATTTACATCTTGAATTAATACAAATTTTCAAAAACAGTGAAAAGTAAAAACTACCCTATATATTTTATATCAAGAATTCCCATTCTCTCTTTCTCATTCAAACCCTAGCTCTCGCCACTGTCAACCCCTCATCTCTCTCCTTCACCAAACACAACAGCCCTTTCTCCTCCTCCTCCTCCTCCTCCCGTTCTCCCCCACCAACAGCTAGAGTACAAGAATCTTCTTGTTGTCCTGGTTTCACTCCTCCAGGACGATGGCAAGAGCTTTAAGCAACGAACCATCGATCACAAATATGACATCATTACATCACACATGCTTCTTGTTTTACTGATCGCTCCGGAGAACATCACGCCACCTCTGTCTCCAAATGACACCGGAACATGCTTGGTCGTTGGGAACGGGCTTCCAGTACTATGACAACCAAATTTGAGGTGAGAAAGGCGATCACTTGAGTTTTGAGAGATGAGCTGTTATTCTTGGAAAGATGTATATACATGGGTAAGATACCAAGATTTGGATCTCAATACGATCGATGCCAAGTAAACAACAGTGAGTTCTTAGTCTTTTTGTTTCATTTTCATGTCAACTTTCTCAATATACTACTTACTTTCAACAGTGTTTGAAAGTGTAAATTTTTTGTTTTTTTAAAGTATTTTTAATTGAAAATATATTAAAATAATATATATTATATATCTTTTACATTAACATATTAAAACAATTAAAAAACATATTAAAAAATATTTTTAAACAAAAAAATTATTTTTTTATGAAATGCTATTTAGACCGTGTTCCCAAAGAGTGCTTAAAAACTCGTTTGATTTTACGTTTCAAAAACGTTTTTGTAAAAAATTAAAATTTTTTATTTTTTTTCCTTGCTTTAAAATTTTTAGTATTTTATTATCTTTTTGATATGCTGATGTCAAAATAATTTTTTTAAAAAAATAAATAAATATTTTAATATATTTTTAAATAAAAATATTTTAAAAAACAACCACTATCATATTTTCAAACTCCCCTTTAAATCTCAATGTTACTGTTGGATTAGCCACACTTTCTCATCATAAAACAATACGATGCATGTCACACTAAACAATTTATTAGAACAAAACTTAAAAATTCCCTTCAATTACATAGTTTCAATTTTGCTATCAAATAATTGTTATCAAAGTGAGGACATATGCTACGATTATTACATTCAAAATTCAGTCTTTTGGGCCTAAGAGTTTAACAGATGGTGCTGCATTCAATTTTTTTATTTTATAGAATAATTTCTTTTCGCAATCTATTAGAGAAAGAACAAAAATGATGGAAATTATTGAAGCCTGCAAAACAATAGGAAAAAGGAAAGGGTCAACAAAGCCAATATTCGAATATGAAGGTGGGAATTCTGTGAGGATTTGCTTCTTCGTTTTTCTGGATACTGGGTTGAATTTTTGTAAATTGCTTTTAGCGTTATGGTTAGGATTTAGAAAATGTTGAAGGTGGTGGCTAAGTTTTTTATATATAATTTAATGACAGTTATAATATTTAATATAAGAACTTTATAATCCTTAAATGAAAAATAATATTATTTACGTAAATAATCCGATTTCTTTGTTAACTTTGTTTTTGAAGAGGAAGTTAAGTGTTAGTGTTGGCATAAAGTTTAGGATGCAAGTTATAATTTTTTAAAGCAACTATAATTTTAATTAAATTATAAAGTATTAGCTGTGTTTTTTTAAAAAATTATAGGTGGATAATATGTTATTCATTTGTTAAAAAAAAAAAAAAACCAGGTGTATGTGCCTGAACTTTCAGGCTCATGAGCACCTAGGTTTGTTTTGCTGTGTCAGGTGTGCCCAATTTTTTTAAAGTTTTGGTAAAAAAAAAAAATTGAATTAATTTATTAAATTAATACTTAAGAGATCCTTCAATTATGCCATTATTTTTAGGGCTTTTTTATTGACAATATTCTCAATTGTTTTAAAAATAATTATGTATTAGCCTCATCTCATATGTATAATTTTAAAATATTTTTCCCATTCAATAATATTAAATGAATGAGAATAAAATATTTATTTTTTATTATAATTTTTTATATAATTTTCATAAATTTATCGTTCTTATCATAACCAGTTCTTATTTAAAAACAATGTTTCTCATAAAAAAAAAATAGATTTTTGTCAAAAAGAAATTACATGAATAACAAATTTAGGATTTTGATTAAAAATATATGTTTTTCCCTGTATCTTTTTCCATCATTGTTGCTTTTCATCAAATGAAATATGCTACTAATAGAAAATCATTTTGTTGTAAAAAAAATACATTTCTTCTTCATAATTTTATTTTTCATTTTTCTTGTAAATGTGTATTTTAATTATTGTATAATTAAATAAACTAAATAAAGTTATTAAACCTAACCTTACTCAATTCAAAATATTATTATTTTAATATTTAAAAAAATATATAAAAAAAAGTTACAACAATGTAGTTTTGAAAAGAAAAAAAAACGGAGAATCAGATTAATCAAGTCACAAATAAATCTAATAGATTAGTCAAGTCCTATCTTATTAACTCTCATCAAATTTAATTTAAAATTAAAAATAAAGTTTATCTATTTGTTTTTTAAAATGCAATAACACTACCAAAAAATTTCCAGGTCACAGCTATCGAGTCAATCAACGAATCATATACTCTCTCTTTTTTTTTGGTAAATGACCACGAGAGCTCTTTAGTGGCCTAAAATATCTCACTGCCAGATAACTATCTCTTGGAATCAAGATTATAAATTTTATATATATATATATATATAAATTGTGGGGATTCGCAATAGCACGACGTACACCAATTCTCACCATGATAAAGATTTCCGAGGATTATTAAATTAATGACATGATATCACTTGAGGGGGATGCCTTTTGATGGGTTTAAGTCATAATGATTCTTTTAGAGCATGTTTGGTAGTGTGGTAACGGTTACTTTTTAAATAGCTTTTCGTGCTGAAATACATGTCAATGATGTTTTTTTATTTTTTAAAAATTATTTTTGACATCAGCACATCAAAACGATCCAAAAAGTACAAACTGAACTCAATTTTAACAAAAAAAAAAATTAAATTTGAACGAAACGCAGGTGCAACCGCACTACCAAACGGTGCTGCTAATGACACCTCCAAATTAAGATCCCTCCTTTGATAATTTGCTTAGGTACCTAACTAGTTCATGATACACATCTCCTGCTGTCAATATTAACCATTTTTTTATTTTATTTTATATTTTGAAGGAGCTCTCGTGTCGATTTGCAGGAAGCCACGTTCCACAATATGCTATGTAAAGAAGCACGCTGGCTACAGGGTCTGTGGATCCCTCCACTAAGTTTTTATTTTTTGATAATAAGCATCACTCATTGCTGTCTTTTTCTTAATTAAATTGCAAGGCATGCATCGTTTATGTTCTCTCTCACACCTGTGGAATTCGTGGGTGCCCAGCTGAGCTGGGGAATTGATTTCATTTCTGAAAGAACAGGAAAAGGAAGAAAGAAACCTGGTGGAGTACTTCCCTTGCTAACACTTGTTGGGATTGGTTTATAATATACTTAGTGGGTTTTTTCAGGATCAAATTATATTGAAAATATCATTTTTAAAACCATGTTATATTCAGTGATTCAACTTTAGTACCCCCAACATGGAATATTAGCATGCTTATAAAGAATTAATTAAGGGTCAATGATAAATTGTTCTTGGAAAATACTTAAATAGCTAAAACTACAAGCTCAAAATTAATAGTTTTGTGTATTAAATCACAGGATTTGAGTTTGATTAATGAAAGATATTTATTATTAATAAAGTTCTTGTTTGATTAGTAATTAATAAAATATGAATATTCATGAGTTATAAATAATTCATAACTAATAAGCATTCATTGTAATCAATAAAAGATTCATGGATTATTAGTGCTAATGTTTTGGATTCCAAGTCCTATAAATAGGTGTCTTGGATGGGTGGAAAATAATCAAAGTTTTTTTCTTTATTTGTTGTTGATTTTTATAAAAACTTGTTTTTTATTATTATTTTAAAGCTTAGGTTTGGTTATTATAGAGATAAATTTTGAGAACTAATCAATTGAGTTCAATGGACCTCGGTTAGGAATGCTTCTAAATAAAAAAGAGTTGTTAGAACCTCGGGAAGCTTGTTAAAGAAAATTCTTTTGTATTAAATAAAGAGTAATAAAATTTTAAGGATAAAATAAAAAAAATCCTTTACAACAATAAAATTTTAGATTAGATATTTTTTATGAGCTTTAACAAGTAGCACTCTAAACTAATTTTATTTATATATATTTTCAATACTTGTTTAGTTAGCATGTTATGATTGTTTCTTCAAGTTATTTATTTGCTTAACATGCATGCTAGATTTATTTTTTTTATAATAATTTCATGATTATTATGTCTTTATATATTTTTATGATTATAAACTAAACATATTTTTATTACTTTTCTAATCTATACGAGCAAGTCCTGTACAACATAACAATGGGCTTGAAATTAACCATTTCATAAAAAAAATAAATTGATAATTAAGTAAACCAGATTTGATCTAATAGATTGCTCCAAAATACTCATGTTTTTATTTAAACTTGTTTCTAGATCAACCTGATCGAATTAAATAACGACAGAATGAATTGATTCATAATATAGCTAATTCGACCAAACTTAATTAGATCAATATCAGGAGATTTTTTTTTATAAAAAAACAAAATAGCACTATTTTAATAAAAAATAATTGATCTAAATTCATCCGATGATCTATCCAAAAACTCAACAACTCAGGAATTTTTACTCCGATCCTCAATCAGGGACGTCCTTAACTAAAATTTCTAAAAGCAATCCAATTAGTATATGACAGAGGCTATAAACTCATTTAGATCCACCAATCAAAATCGCCACCTCTTTTCTAACGACGAAATTGGGAACAAATGTTCGTAATTTCGTAGGTAGCCACATAGGCAGTTGTAGGCATTCTAAAATTCTTCATTCCCCACTCTATGCAAGCAAAATTTGATCTCCGCCGACCATCATGCACCTCCCCAATAGGTAGCCACATAGGCAGTAATATGGAGTTTTTGTTTTTGTATTTTTTTAAAAATTAATCTTTGTGAAAATAAATCCTTTTAAAAAATATTATTTTAATATATTTTTAAAAATAAATAAATAAATAAAAGTTAGGGTATCCTAAACATCATGTAAACCTTCTCTACAGTATATACATTTGACCCATAAGCTGTAGGGTTAATAAAGTGGATACATGCATCTCACTTTCCAGACTCCATGCTCATCAATAATGCAAGCTTCCACCTTCATCTTGAAAATAGAAATGGTTTAGTGGTAAAAGTTTGGGATCAAAAGATTTGTTTTTTTTATGGTCTCAGGTTCAAATCCTGAGTTGCTCATATAATGACCACTGAAAGCTTATATAATCGTTAATTTCAGAATCCGTGAGATTAATCGAGATGCGCGCAAACCAGCCGGACAACCATGTTAATCTAAAAAAAAAAAAAAAAAAGAAGAAGATATGGTTCCTCACCTTCTAGCTAGGCATGGCATCTGTCTTAAAGTGGTCAATCTTAGCTCTTACGTACCCTATAATTGTACCCATTAATGATTCCACCCATGGAATTTAGAGACAGGAAAGGATCACTCAGAAACAATGAATGTGGCTGCAACCTCCATTTGAAAAGAGAAAAAACATGAAATTTTTCTAGAAGAGAGGGAAAAAAAAATAACAACACCTCTCTTCAGCTGTCATACACTACATCATCAGGAAAAGAATATAATGGTTCTTCTAAAAACACAATAAAAAAACAAGTTTAGTTATTGAATGATATCCTACATGTTATCTAAAAACCATGAACGTCACTCATGCGTTAATATATAATAAGTATGTCTCAGCAACTTTATTAAATAAAAAAATATTTTTCCAAGTTATAAATATTAGAATGCCTCCATGAGCATGATAATTATATATATAAAAAAAACTAGTGTAAAAGGACATAAATACCCCAAGAAACATGTTTTTTTTTGTTTTTTTCTGAAGGTGATGAAACATTTTTACTATATTTTAAGAAGTAAAAAACTAAAAAATCCTAGGTCACCAATTTTTTTTTATATCTTAAAGGTAAATAAATATTTTTACTATTTTAAATTTTTTTAAAAGATCAAATAACCATTAATTAACAGCACAGATTTTGTTAATCTCGGAAGTAAATTTGTTATTTCACTATATAAAAAACTTGGAAAAACCGACAAACCCCTAAACAATTTTTTAATAATTAATGAGCTTCTAAAAAAAAACTAAACTCCACCAAAGCTTTTATTTTTTCCAATTCAAGATAAAATAATAATTTCACTATAATAACCCATAATAAAATGAAAATCCCACGACCTATATATCTTGTTAATAACCCCTTCCAGTAAAAAAAAACATTACAATAATTTATCAAAACATTTTATCGGTAGGTTCTGCCATGCTTTTGGTACGTCCATGAAGCTCTTAAGAAAAAAAATAAAAGAAGAGAATTCCGGTCTTGAACCAATATTAAAAAGAAAATCAGCTAAATATGTCTATAACAGGTTGAAAGAAAGAGATTTCAATTGAATATATTTTCTATTGTTTTGCATAAAATAATATTTACATTTAATTTCTCTCTGTTCGTTTTGGGTTAAATGTTTTTATAACAAAACTAGTAAACACAGCATATTTTATAATTAATTTATAAACTTAATTCAATTAATGAAAAACATTTTAAACACTTAAAATTTTATAAATAATAATCAATTCAAAATATCATTTAATTATTTTAACTATCAACACTTCTAATATCTTTGTCAGTTATCACCATCTTCTTTTTTATATTGTCATCACCATTTATTATTATTTTTATTATTATCAACATTTTTTCATTATTTTTATATGTTTTATGTTATTACTTATTAATTTAGTGATGTCATAAATTTTATTTTATTTTATTGTAAAATATTTTACATTTGCCATATGCTTGTTAGTGGTCTGGTTTACCAGATACTCAATGAACATGTTTAAAAATGTGGTTCTGGTTATTTTTTAAAATAATTTTTAATCATAAATGTATTTAAATAATTTTTTTATTTTAAAAAAATTATTTTTGATATTAGCGTATTAAAATAATCTAAAAATATAAAAAATATATTAATTTTAAAAAAATAAAAAATAATAATTTTTTAAAAAATATAAAAATAAACAGGTATAAATCATCTGTTGCAGCCTTTAGACGAGACAATTGTTGCGAAAATGAAGTTATGGAAATAACTCCCAACTAACTTTATGTTGTACGTAGATCACAAAAGTCATGCATTCAGCAAACCAATGCTGAAGCTGACGTTGAAAACTTGAAAATGAGCCCCAACCACCCAGGGCAGTACTTGAATACTTTGATTCTGATTAACATTATAATCCAATCATATTTTTTAGCTTTAAAATATATTTTTAAAATTTTAAATTATTTTATTATTATAATATAAAAAATAAATTTGCGAACCAACGCTCTAAATATATAAAAAAATATTAAGTTTTCATATCTAGCTATGCTAATATTACATAAAATTATTTAAGTGGTAAATCGTAATATAATTTCAGTGTGAATCAATTATGAAATAAGGCCAAGAGTAGTTATATAGGTTTTGATTTTCCATTACACTTATTTCCGTCATTTTTATTTCAATTTAAAGTATAATTATGCAAGTTCTTTATCATTAAGGCCCAGGCTTAATTAATTTAGATTAATTTATGTCATGTAAATCCACATTGAGAAAGAATACCGCTATTGTTTAGTTTCGATATTTAATGAATCTTTAATGGGGAAAATTACTCCAAATTTCAATTTTATACAGGGTGTAACAAAATTTAGTTGAAACATAAATTCACTTTATTTGAAAAAGTCGTGGATTAGTTTAACTATATCACTTTCATAAAAAAGAAGAAAAAGAAAGGGAGGTAACGAGTAGAGGTGAGTAAAACAACTAAAAAACTGAACCATAAAAAAAAACCAATTAAAATTTTAAAAAAATCAACTACTTTGGTTTTATAAGCCTGAAACTGAAAAAAACAAACTAAATCTATACAAAAAAAACCTGAAAAAAACCAAGTCAAATTAGTTTGAACCGATTTCAATTTGGTTTTGATTTTAAAAAAAATAATTCAGTTTAATTTTTTTTTTAATACAAATTGAATCGAACTGAAAATAATCATTCATTTTCTTTCTGAAAAAGTTAAGAAAACAAAAACCCAATTTAAGAAACAGTCAATTACCAAAGTGAATATTATTGCTATATATTTTTTTATTAATTTTAAATAAGAATTATTGCATTCCTTTATATATATATATATATATATATATATATATATATCACTATACAAAATGCTATATAGTAAAGATTCAAAGATGTTTTTATTTTCACAAAGAGAAATTATATATATACAATTTTTGTTCCATTTCATGGCCTAACTATTTATGCTCTCTATACGTTTTCATTGAAATAATTGGTTTTATTTTGTCCGCTCTTATCTGCTCACTAAACAGCTTTTCCAATTTTACTTGATATTATCACTAATAATTTTTGTTTTTAATGGTTCTAATTAAAAAAAACATCAAAATTCCTTATAACCAAAATAAAATTAGAAAATGCATTATATCTACAATCCCTTCAAATTAAGGCCTTTTGATAACTCTCCTTTCAACATTTTTCTTTCCCAAAAAGAATGGTAAATTCTCTTCTCAACATGCTTCATTAAAAAGCACGACTCAATCGAGGACATTTTGTTGCTTGCTGCCTGGATTCCACTATATGTATCAAATATGTAAGAGAGAAAGAAAGGAAGAAATTTTTGATAATTTAACTGGTTAAATTTTAAGTTTTTTTTTAATAATCATGAATTTGAGTTTTTTTATAATTATTAAAGATTTATATAATTATTAATTTTAAAGTTTATGAAATTTATCTAGATATATATAAATTAATTTAAATAATTATATTAATTAAAAAAGAGAGAGAGAGAGAGAGAGAAAAGGTAGGCATGCCTTCTTGTCTTTTATATGCTGTTATGCTTGATTGTTTTCTTGTCTTTTCGACGCCGGATGGGGTTTTGTCCGAGTGAAATAGGAACTTGCTTGACATTTGAGACATGATTTAACCCTAATAGGTATCCCCGTCTGAAACATGCATGAACTTAAGGACGCGCATGAGCTCAATTCTTCACTTTATTAGTTAAAGTCAATGGTTGGAAAAAAAAACAAAACCATGTGCGGACAAAAGATGAATTTAAAAATATTTTTTTTTATAAATTTAAATTTTTATTTTAAATTAATTTTTTAATATTTTCAAATTATTTTAATATTTGATGTTAAAAATAATATTTTAAAAATAAAAAATATTATTTTAATATATTTTTAAATGAAAAGCACTTTAAATCATAAACACGATCGTATTTTTAAATATTTTTAAAGTGACGGATTGGGAATGCATAATCTTTTATTTTTAAATATGTTTTAAGAGTATATTTTAATTGAAAAATTAATAAATTAATTTTTTTATTGTTTTATAATAGTTTTATTATTCTGATATTAAATATTAAAAAAATATTTAAATATATTTTAAAATAAAAAATATTTTTAAAAATTCACCAATAGAACTTAGTAAAAGCAGCAGAGACCAAACTAGCATTATCTTCTAAAAGAGGCAATCAAAATCTAACATAAATAATGTTAAAAATGGAAAATTGATATTTTAAACTAGGATAACTAGTTGAAGTCACTTCATTATTTTATCCAAAATGAATATTGACATTTTATGTAAGATTTCTTCTTTTAATGTAATAAGAGTTACTAAAATCAAAGTAATTTACATACTTTTTAGTAACACGAGCTGAGGTCACCGTGTGTTAGGGTAACATGTACCTAAATCTTAGGGTAGAGTAAAAACTTCTTTAATATCTGTCACGTGCGCGTGAGTGACCATCCCCTGAAATATTGTCAACTTGTCAAGCGGGTTGAAAAAAGGAGGGCGTGCAATAAACTCTTGATTATATGAGAATTAAGCATAGTTTTGAAATCTGATTAGATGGATGAATTTAAAATTTAATTGATTTGAGATTGAAATTGAATTAGGTTAAAAAATAAGGGAAAGAAAAATTTGGTTAACCCTGTTATAAATCTATTGATATTTTTTTTTTTGTTTTTTTACTAAAATAATATTATTTTGACTTTTTTAAAAAAATTTGACCCGATTAAAACTTAAAATCCAGATTTTGAACCTGGCCGAGTCTTAAAACTATAAAAATACTAGCTTTTTATTTTTGTTTTTTTTATTTAATTCTCAAAGTAAATTATATATCTCAATTTAATAATTAAAAGATGGAGTATCACTTGAATTATTATTATAATTTATTTTTTTATTATGAGAAAAACAAGCTTCTAGAGCAACTTTTATCATAATTTTCAATAAATTCGATTCAGTTCTTTTGTTATAAAAGGAACCAATATTCATGTATTTCAAGGTTGCTTGGAAGCGTGTTTGGAACAAGGTTTTTTAAAAATTTTAATTTTTTTATATTTTTAAATTATTTTAATATGTAGGTGTAAAAAATATTTTTTAAAAAAATAAAATAAAATATTATTTTAATGTATTTTCGAGTGAAGATTTTTTTAAAAAACAACCGTTACCACATTCTCAAATACTCTCTTTATACTATTTTTATTCTATATCATATAACAACTTTTATTATAATTTTCAATAAATTCCATTCAATTTCTTTTTAAATGGAACCAATATTCATTTATTTTAAGGTTGCTCGGGAATGTACTTGAAATGTAGTTTTGCAAAAAAATTATTTTTTTATTTAAAATTATTATTTTATATTTTCAGATTATTTTGATATGTTAATATAAAAAATTATTTAAAAATTAAAAAAAATATTATTTTAATTTATTTTTAAATAAAAATTACAAAAATAACTTTCATCGTATTTTCAAATACTTTTTTTTTTATGCTATACCGTATGAATTGAACAAAATATGAATCAAAATATCTTGATTGTTCGCCATCCATTATCTAATGCCGATTAAAATATGATTTTTTTGTAAATTCTCTTACTACGTTGTTTATAAAATTGGTTAAATTTATTCAGAATTAATTAACCGTATCTATTATAGATATTGTACTTTAGGATAAAATATATTTTCGTAGATAGGAGAGTGTTTTACACGCGCCTTCGTTAGCTTGGAGACGTAACTTCTAATATACTGTTGTTTGGGACCAAGATGGGTCCCAGGAAATAACAGTAAATTAAGCGAATGTTCGAGAAATGTGCTGGTGAGCAAAGTATAACGCATCGGCGGGTGGTTTAATCAATGATTATAATTTTATATTATTTTTCTTTTCTTTTTTTATTTGTCAAATTTGTTTGTATGAATCCACTAAGTGATGGCTCTCTTTAACTAAAATTTTGTTTTTAATCAATTTAATAAGTGCTGATTTATTTAAGTAGCTAATAATATTTTGACTTGCCAATTTTATCCTTTGCGTGAATATTGTGAGTGTACTAGTGTTTTGAGAGAATAATTTAAGCAATTCCATTGGCTTGGCAATGCTTTAGTTTTTTTTTTTAGTTTTTAATGTTTTTTTATATATATTGATGTTAAAAATATGAATAAAAAAATAATATGATGAATTAAAAAAAATATTTTTTAAAAATATCTTACACCATAATACCAAATACATCAGATAAATAGGGATTGTTGACTTTTACATTATGGGGAGCAAAATCATTGACCCTACAAATTAATAATTTGCATTATAAATATTAATTAATACATCATAGCTCCCAAATGTGAAACCAATAAACAATATGGAGCATACCTTATTAAATGATGCCACAACTTTATGTTCCCGCAAAATGGACAGCTTTTATTATCGCCAAACAACATTTTTTTCTCCAAAATAACACAAAAAATCCTTCATTAGTTCATTAATCCAATGGTATATGTATCAATAAAATAATATTTCCTACAATTAACTTTTTTTCATCAATATTCTCACAATTATGATATAATTAATATAACTATAAAGATTTTATTTAGATAATTTTTGGGAGTGTGGTTGC
Organism: Populus tomentosa; assembly: GCA_018804465.1. Taxonomy (NCBI): domain Eukaryota; kingdom Viridiplantae; phylum Streptophyta; class Magnoliopsida; order Malpighiales; family Salicaceae; genus Populus; species Populus tomentosa. Next base: position 1,503,324 of record CM031997.1, read on the forward strand.
TGTTGAAAAGTGCTCTTTACTCAGAAATATATCAAGATAATTTTTTTTATTTTTTAAAAATTATTTTTAATATCAGTGCATCAAAATGATCTAAAAACACAAAAAAAATATATGACTTTGAAGTAAAGAAAAAAAATTTAAAAATTTTCAAAAATATTTTTAAAACACAAAAATAAAAGGAATCTAATGATAAAATAAAACTATTAAAATTGATTTAAGAAATAATTTCATTTAATTTAAGTGATGGATGCAACTATATATCAAAGGTGGTTGCAATACATTATTGATAAACATTATGTTAGTGAAAGCATATCATTAAATCTACACACACAATAATTCAACGAATTGATTTATAAACAAGACAATATATTGACATACTTTTCACTAATGATTTAAGATTTGTTTGTCCTTTTTAGTAAAAAATCTGAAAAAGGAATTATTTCTTATTTTAGCTAAGGGCAATTCCGTCAACAAATAATAACACGATATTTCCAAGTTGTCGTTTAGTTAACCTCTTAATACTTTAATTTCAGGTGATGATATGATAGAGAGGCTTGAGGTTCTTTCCTCACACACACCCCGCCATAAACCTCTTTACAACTCCCACCGTCCATTGACCAGAGAAGACTTCCGGCGACAGAGAAAAGTCATCCTTGAAGAGATAAAAAGTGGGTTATTTTTACTATATTGATATCTTTGATGCTTAGCAGAGGAAGAGAGAAATAAAGGGCGTGTTTGTTTTCAAGGAAAACGAGAGAAAATGAATGGAAATTGTAATGGAAGAGGAGGGATAGGATGTGTTGAGAGTGAATATATAAGAAGGCACCATACACATGATGATCTTGCTGACCATCAGTGTAGTTCTGCTCTTGTTAAGCATATCAAAGCTCCAGTTCAACTTGTAAAGTTTCTAACTTTTTTCCCCTTCAATTATTCTATGTTTGTGTATATGTGTTGTATGTATTGATATGTATGTGTGTGTTTCCTTCTTGGATTTTGTTTTCTGGGCTTTCTTTATGTTGTTCCATGGTTCGATTTCAAGTGTGCTTTGTATGTGAAGATTCTGCAAGTTTGGATTTTTTGATTGGTCCTGATCTATGTTTTATGTTTCTTTTTCTATTTTAGATGGTTGTGTATGGACCATGGAGTTGTTTTCCTCATTTTGGTGTGTTTGATTAACCAACCTCTTCGTTTGACCTCTGTTTGGATGCTGAGAAAAGTCAGGAAAAGAGGAGAGACATACGTATTCAATTTTTTGGATGTGTGAATGTAATTTTTACAGTTCAATGTAACAACTTTTCGTCTGGAATGTGCAAGCATTGGTCTTCTGTTTTTGGTTCCTTTTTAAGGCAAGCTGCAAAGAGTGAAAATGAGTTGTTCATTTACTGAAATACTCGTTTCTTGATTAAATTCAGTTGTTTTTTCTGTTTTAGTTTCCTTTTTGCGTTAGGATTTGTTAAGGTCTTTGTCAGGTACAGCTATGACTTTTGCCATTCTTTTCTAAACTGTACTGTTTAGACTCTTGAAAAATCTTGAAACTGCTGAACCAAAAGTTTGAGTTTTGTTCAATAGAAAAGTGTTCAAGTTTGAATTAACCGAAACAAGGTGGTCCAGTATAATTGAACTAATTGCAGCTATTCTTTAATTTTTTTTTTAATTGGGACGAATAGCTTGGGAAGTGCCACGGATGTCTTTTTCATGCACTATTCTTACCATGCCAACTGGATGGTTTAGATTAGAGAATCCTTTTTGAAAATAATATGCAGGTTTAAAGGGGAATCAATGGTGAGTAAATCTGTGGAAAAGATTTGTCCTTCAATAATGTCTCGTTCTCTATTATCTTTGGAATTTGATTGTTAACGAATTTCCTTCACTTGTTTTTTCATGGTTTACATAATCATTTCTGAAATATTTCTTTGATTCCAATAGGTTTGGTCATTGGTGAGAAGATTTGATCAACCACAGAAGTACAAGCCTTTCATCAGCAGGTGTGTTGTGCTGGGAAATCTTGGGATTGGGAGTCTTAGAGAAGTAGATGTTAGGTCAGGGCTTCCTGCCACCACAAGTACTGAAAGACTGGAACTTCTCGATGATGATGAGCATATCCTCAGCATAAGGATAGTTGGTGGGGATCACAGACTTAAGGTATGGAATCCGTTCTTTCTTTTCTTTTTTCTTGATATGCATGTATGATCTCTATTCCCTGTGAATTTGTTTTAGCTTCCTGAAAACTGCAAATTTTGTGCACCTTCTGCCTTGTGATCTGCAATTCTTGAGTACATATATTGAGTTTGTAGGGAAGTTGATTTGCTTACCTTTCAAAATTTTCAAAACGATCATGTAATTGAAATTTAGTCTCTGTGGTTGACATGTTTTGAAGTTATACTCATGAATGTTTCCCCTTGAATGGAATCCAATAACGTAACTAGTTTTGGATTTACCTGCCATTTGCTTCCAAGTCATAAAGACTTTAGTTTAGTTGTTTAGAAAAATTATCATTTTTCGTTGGTGGGTAGTTGCAATTGAGTGAATATTCAAAGCCTTAAGGTCCGTGTTCTCTGTTCTCTTTCTTGACTCTTGATTTCTAAGTTCTCTCATTTCTTTTCTTATCCACCCAAACGAACCCAACCTGGTTTTACTTTCTACTTTGCCCCAGAACTATTCTTCAATCATCTCCCTCCATCCAGAGATCATTGATGGACGACCAGGGACTCTGGTGATTGAATCTTTTGTGGTCGATGTGCCTGATGGGAACACGAAGGATGAAACATGCTACTTTGTTGAAGCTTTAATCAAGTGCAATCTCAAATCACTAGCCGATGTCTCAGAGCACCTTGCAGTGCAGGACCGAACCGAGCCCATTGACTGTATGTAAAAGAAAATTCCAGACCAGAGATGTGGTGGAGGCTACAGTTGTGTAGGATGAAGCTACCGGGGCTTTTGTATATAGGAGGCTCAAGAGACCGACTGGCAGCAGTAGTACTTTCTTCCATCTTTCAGACACTCTTGCGCTCTTTTTCCTTGTAATTGTTGTGCTGTCTTATTCCCTTTTAAATTATGTTCTGGACATCTTCAGTAGCTAAAGAACCACACTCTTATAAGTTTCTCATGCTTGTGAATGAAAAGGGAAAAGGAAGGATTATTATGTTTCCATTCTATGATATCGAAGGGTTTTGATGGCGGTGGCATAATTTATGGTTGTATAAATTTATGCTGTAAAGAGTTGGCTTTTTGTGTTTTGCTTTTTACCTTGGTGTTTGGGTGAACATCAAGAACAGCTGAAACTTAAGATGGAGAGCGTGTCATGTCCTTCAGTCTCTGTCCTGGTATTTTCTATTACAGTTTATAGGCATTGTTACAGCAAATCATATTCATTTTTGTATCCATGTATTGTCTGGTGACACTAGTGTTGATGAAGCCTTCGAGGGAAAATCTGGGGAATGGTCGGAAAGTAGAGATTGTTAGTCGCTTGCCTGCATTTCGCGGCAGGTCTGTGCTCAAATCTTTTTATCAACACTATAAGAAAATATAGGCATTGACAACGCTTTAACAAAAACAACCTAAAAGACATCGGTAAAACACTATAAACAATGTTTTTACTATTTTACTTCTCATTTCAGAAATAAAAATCAATGGCTTGAGTATCATTTATGGATTGAAATAATGTTTTTTTTTTTGTTTTGTTTTTTTTTGGCTTCTTATTTCAAGAATCAATGGCCTAAGCAATGAGAGTATTATTGGTATTTCCATGGGAGCCACATGTCATTGTCAAGTTGGTTGGGATATATCGGTTGTTTTAACTTTTATGTATGGTGAAATTACTCATTTAATCTTAGCCGCAAAAAAAAAAAAAAAAACTTATATAAAGGACTTTTCAGTTCTTTTCTTGGGTTTAGCACAATAAATTTATTTCATTACCCTTTGAATAAAAAAATAATAAGCTTTGGTATAAGCTATGTTTTCATCTATAATGGTCTTTCTGTAATTCTCATGTTATATCATAGGTGAGATGGTTATTTCACGAGTATACAATTATTATTTTTTTAAAATAAAGTTGGCATGTAAACAATATTTATCAGCTTTAGATTTGATCTTGATTTTTTGATTGTTTTTTTTATTATTATTTAAGATGGTTTTTAAATTTTATTTATTTATTATAATTTCATTAAATTTGATTTTTATTTCTATTTTTTTCTTGAAAAATTTAAAATAATATTTATTTTTCAAATTCAACCCTTAACATTAAATTGACTGGTTGTTAAGCTTTTTAATTAAACTTGAATTTAAAATTTTACAAGTTATCTCAGAGTTTTGTTTTTGTCTTTATTCAATTTAGTTTTTTTTAAAATTATTTTTTAATTAAATTATATAAATTAAAAGAATGTAAGCATTAAATATTTGGTTTATAATATTTTGTTTGAATTACATTTCAAGTTGACGCTCTAATAATACGTGTGGTCCTTTTCAACTACTTAAATCTTAGATTATTCTTATTTCTTTAAAAGCATTAATGTAACTTGAATATATTTTTTTGGACTAAGAAAAATTTGGTTTAGCCTTCTAGCTAATCTTATATTATTAAAAATAAATTAATTGTGAATCAAAACAATGATACATGCATTTAGTAAAATAAATAAAAAATTATATACATTAATAAATGCTCAAAAAGTTTATCAAACTAATCAAAGATTGAGCCGGCACAAAGATGCATATTAAGAGCACGCATGGAGCTCTTCCATTTTTCCTAATTATATAGCAATAAAATTGCTTCTTGTATGAAAAGTTATTATTTCAATTCTTTTGAAAAAAAAGGGAAAAACAGGGGCAAGAATCTCATCGGAAAAGAATATTAAATCGATTAGTATTTAATGAAATAATATCTCATACATAATTTTATTTATTTAATTACAGTTAACTTTAATCAAACTCGAAAAAATAAATCATGAAGGAAATTTCTATAATTAATGGTATAAACCTCCTGTTTTATTCTGTAAACCCTGAAAATCCAAACAAGAATAATAATTGGAGGAAAAGGGTACAATAGTAATTGACGGAATAAACAAATCTACGGGCTGAATGTTTTAGGTGTTTGTGGAGAACTGAGTCTAAAATTAACTAATAATAAACACAAATCAGAGAGAAAATTTGGAGATCTGGTTTGATAGAGTGAGAGTTCATCGAAAAGGATGAGGCTAAGCAGCAAGCCCTGGTTAAAACGAGCAGGAGAAGGAATCAGCAAAACACTATCTGAAATTCTTGTCTGCCCAATCTCCAAACAGCCCTTAAGGTATTGCAAAGAAACAAATTCTCTCTTCAGTGATTCTATTGCTGTCTCTTTTCCTATAAAAGATGGAATTCCTTGTTTGGTTCCAAGAGACGGCAAGGTAATAGAAACTGTTGACGACCCAAAATCTTGATCCTGTTGTTTTTTCATCTGCTGCTACGAATGGTGTTTTATTACTAGGTAAAGTTAGAGAAAATCAGTGTCTTTTCTCATATTTTGCGAGCTTTCTTGTCGTTTAGGATTGTTGTGTTTCGTCTTTCGCTTTTGGCAGTTCAATCTCGGAATTATTCTGTATTGATTGACCAGTTTTAGCCATGAAACTGAGATTGAGATCTGTGCAATCTAAAGAAACTGTGAAAATAGAAGTGCCCACTTCGTGTACTTTACAGCAACTAAAGGAAACCCCCTCTCGAGCAATATTTTTCCGCAGGCTCATATTTGTCTCTTAATAGAAAGGATGAGCTCAATGCATCTTCGCCAGAGGATTCTTTGCAATCTCTTGGTATTATGTCTGGCGACCTGCTTATTTCTCTGTCAATCCCATTGCTGTGTTTAGGTTCTTGTTCCTCTGTAAGAGAACAGGCTCGAGGTCATCGAGGTAATGTACAAGAGCCTACGCCTGATCAATTGATGAGTTTTCCAGAGTCTGAAGTTTTTGGTTTTAATAAGCTCGAAAACCAAGATTTGTTTGTACGTGGGCATGCTGGTGTTCAAGCCAATGATGCCAATTCTCAAGAAGCTAAATCTGAAATTTCTCTAGATATGCTTGTGCAAGGACAGAAGGGTGAGCAGCATGAGATTGGAGGATTCGATACGAGTGATGCAGTTATTGAAAGACATGGATCTCTAGATTCAAAAGCTCAGAGTGGAGAAACCTTAGAGACACAAGAATTGACCAGTGTAGAAGCTATGGATATTGATACTGGTACTGCAGATGTTGGTGGCAAGAGGTTCTCTGAACCGTATTTCATGAGGAAGCTATTGAGGAAAGAAATTGGTGATGATGGTTACAGCTACAGTTCCTGGATATTGCAGTTCATGCTGTTTTTATAGAATCTGGTTTTGGTGGGATCAATTCTATATCTGGGACACAAGTGGATGGATTTCGTCTTCCAGAAGAGCAAGCTTCTAAGAATTTGGTAATGTCACTTTGTTACACGCTTCCAGAACTTTTGGGTTATAAAAACATGTCTGAAACGATTGTTTTGAAGTTCCAAAGCTTAGGGCATTTTTTAATGTCTATGTGTGTTTGGCCAGGGGTGGATCTGAGCTATATCGTGCATGTTTGGGTGTGTGTGTGTGTGTATATATATATATATATATATATATATATATATATATATATATATATAGTTGCGCCAACTATAGATTTTGTGTGGGCAGATGGTAAGAATGATGGGATGAATGAAAATGATAGGTCATCCATGTTGTATCTTGAAAATGAAAATTGAGTTGTGGAAAATCGTGAAGGATGGCCTTGTTTTGCCTTTATTGATAGATATTTGTAAGAAGGTTGGTCTGTTTCTTCCACCATGCTTGATGCGCCTCCCAACAGAGCTGAAGGTCAAGATTTTAGAGTCACTAGCTGCCACTGATATTGCAAAAATGGAAAGTGTTTCTTCAGAGATGCAATGCTTGTCTTCAAACAATGATCCATGGCAGCAGAAATTTGTGGAGTTTGGAGATGGGACAGGAGCGCTGGGAACTGTCAATTGGAAAGAGCAGTTTACTTCATATTGGGAGAATAAGAAGAAGCGGAAGAGGGATGTCAATGCCATGGCAAGATTATCATCAAGTTCCGCCCTTTTTCTTCCCAATCAGGAGAAATTTTGCTGGTATTCCTCCACCCAATGGTCGTCCTGGTCAAGGATTTCCTCGATTTCGTTGAAATTTTGCTCGAAGTTGTAATACGGCTAGAGCGGGACTTGCAGCAGGAGAAGCACAATCCCCGGGAGCTTCAGGAGAGACATCGGAAGTGGATACCTCATCTTCTTAAAGAAATATTGTCTATTTGTTTCTACATAAATTTAATGTGAAGTATGGAACATAAACTCGATGCGAATTTCAGAATATAAATCAATTTTGCTTCATGAGCAGGGGGATACTTTGAAAAATCTAGTTGGCTATAATGGCAGAGAATATTAATTAAATTTAAGCTAGTAATGACGGCGAGGGTTACTTGACAAGAATGCCTTGTAGCATGAGATTACGAGTAATGAAACAAATCAATGAATATGACTGATGTAAAACACAAGCTATAATTATTGAAATTGTTCAAGTGTATAGTTGACACGAGCACAGGCCTCGAGAAATGCAATAGATTAATAAATACATAGTTGATATAAAATATTTATTAAGAGTATTCAGATAAATTGAGTAAATGAATATGATGATATTAGAACAAAAATCATGTCATGATTATGGAACTGGTTGATGAAGTGGGGTGAACGAATATGGTTATCTTTAAGGCATAAGCCATGAATATGGAAATTGATTAATGAATTTAGAAGTTGGATTAAAACATGAATTAAGGGTATTGAATGGGACTAGTGAGTTCATAATTTTATTAAAGCTATGGGTATGGTGTGGAATTAATAAATTTCTTGGGTTAAAGCATGAACTAGGATTGTAATTATTGAAATAGATTAATAAATGCATAAATGATATTAACCACTTAGGAGTATTGAAATGAATCAATGCATAAATAATATTAACCACTTAGGAGAATTGAAATGAATCGATGAATGTGATTTAACTTAAAACACGGGTTATAAATATATAATTTATGAGGTTTTAAGGTATTCACGATGGTTATTACTTAATGTGTATAATAAAAGAAATTGAAGTTTATCGGTTGATGTAGGGAATACAACAAATTAAAAATTTAGCATAGTACTTATATACTCGAAAAAAGACTATAGATGTGTTTATTTCTAGAGTTATATTAAAGATATTAGTAGTAATGAATGCATACATTTTTACCCTATTTTTCTAAGTTTTAATATATTGCAGGTATATTTCATAACCATGATATCATATTTCAGATATTTAAGTTCAAAAAATACCATAAAGCTTGCCGCGCCCTGCCTATAACATCGAATATTGTATGTTCAAAATTCTACCCAGAGTTGGGGTAAACGTTCAAATAATACATGTAAGAAAATAGTACAAGATCTATCGCTGTCTGTCAGGTTGAGGGTGTACGGAAAGAATTTCTATCGCACATCGTATTACGAAACATGAAGGCGGAGAATTGGAGAGGGATTGTATAAATAATCACCTGTACTGCTTTAAATATACTGTACAGAATCTCCCCCATGGTCGATTAGATTACATGATTATTAAACCAATACAAGCTCCCCTTCTTCTTGCGCTGCTTCTTGCTGCTCCGGCTGCCGTCCTTCCCGGTAGGGAAGAAGAATGCGCTTTATTTCTTCTGCACTAAGTGTTTCATACTCTAAAAGAGAGTTTGCTAGTGCATGTAATGCCATCTCGTGCTGCAAATAATCAAACAAAAATGTCAGTGACTGCTAGAATTTGCTATACAGAACTTCAAAAGGTTACTTTAGTCTATTCAAGCACTCAAGGCACACAGAAGCTATTTCTTCAAGATACGACAGGACAACTTGAATAGAAGGTTCATCGTAAGAATGGCAGGGCACTCAAGGGATCTAATTCTAGTAAACTAGAAAGTTAACTATCAGCAACGAATCTCATGTAGTGAGGGTACATAGGAACAACAGCAGAAAGATTTTAACAGATGACAGATTCAAAAGGAACTCTTTCCAAAACAATTCTAGGTGGAGGAGCTGGACAGGGAATATTGGGGGCGTTTCAAGTCTCTTGTCTAACCTCCATTAACATAACGTGCCCAGTGCAGTTTTTACCAAGGGAAAAAACAACAAAAAGTAATAATGCCTGATCGTGGTGGATGTGTCCTCATAAACAATACTGAATCATATGAACAAACCTTCTTTAGCAAGGCTTTCACACGATCATATGCTTCTTTTAGGAGTTTCATGACCTACAGAAACGACCAAACAGATCACAATCATTCCGAAACCATGACCAGGGATTCACAAAAAAAAAATCCATAAACAAGACCAGGCATTCAAAAACATACTTCAGCATCAACACGTGACTGCAATTCTGAACTTGGTCTTTCTTTAATATGTATTGGTCCAATTGCATCGCTCATCCCACAATTTGATACCTTGGAAAGATGAAGACAGCATTGGAATGCATTTTGTGTCAATGGATTGAATCCAACTTAGATGCAACCATTTTACTCATTGTGGTTTGGGAGCTCTATAAACCAAAGGAAATGCAACTTTAGCATACAAACACATACCATATACTGCGCAAGCTCTGTAGCTGTGTGAAGATCACTACTTGCTCCAGTAGTGACATGGTCTTGACCAAATATGAGCTCTTCCGCAACTCTTCCTCCCATACAAACATCAAGCCGAGCTAATAACTGCTTTTTGCTAATTGATGTCTCATCGCTTGAAGGAAGCTGGGTGACCATTCCTAAAGCAGATCCTCGTGGCATTATAGTTGCCTTGTGTATCGGGTGTGCACCCTCGGTATTGAAAGCTACAATAGCATGGCCACTCTCATGATATGCTGTTAACTGGAAACAAGTGTAATAGCATAGCAATTAACAGTGATGAATCTCAATGGATGTTTCCAAGTAAGCTGAACTGCTGAATACTTTATGCATGGCATGCAAAGGTCTCCTTTGCTCGCCATATATGATAATAAATTAATAATAAACCCCCTATCCAAGTCTGTACAAACTTAAAATGGAAGTAGAACGAGACAAGATTGTTCAAGCTTAGGCCAATAGATCAAGCACTAAACAGATGGGTTCCAAGAATATGTAGCAAAATGTCAACCATGCAAGGAAATCATCCAAACCTACTACTCTAGAGATTGCCTATTAACTGATTTATACATACCTTCTTTGACTCTTCAGAAATGAACATTGTTTTCCGCTCAGTACCCATAAGTATCCTGTCTTTTGCAAACTCCAACTGTGCAGCAGTTAACTTCTCAGCGCCTTCTACAGCAGCTTTAATAGCAGCAATGTTCACTAAGTTTGCGAGATCTGATTGCAAAACAAGAAGCAATGGAAAAATTTGTTGGTAAAGTTGAATAAACTTCTGCCAGAAAACAAAATATGCAGCTTCAATCAAATGAACCACCAGCTCCATTGAAGCCTGGTGTGCCACGAGCAATTGTTTTAACGTCTACATCATCAGCCATAGGCTTATCTTCCAGGTAGAGCTCCAAAATCTCTTGTCGGCCTTTAACATCAGGATTTGGAACAACAATCTAAAAAGAGTTATTGTCAGTCATATCACCAAGGATATTAATTCAAATAAAAAATAGATGACATATAAGCACATGGACAGACACTCTGGGTTTGTCCAATCATTCATGTATTTATTTGAGTGAAACCATTTATGGAAACTCATCCTTAAACTCTATAACCTAGAAAGTAGAATTTACAAGTAGAACCACAAGTACGACGATACAGTAAAACATTTTCACCTTAAAACACAATGTCATTTTAACTTTCAAAGCTCAAAGAAATAATAGAGAATAATATAACATACATGCCGGTCGAATCTACCAGGCCTAGTCAAAGCTGGATCAAGAATATCAGGCAAGTTTGTTGCAGCCATCAATATTATTCCCTGCAGAGGAAAAATTAAACAAGGTTAGAAAGGTGGCAGTGAACTGACACATTATATTACAAGCTTATCTATAGATACCTCATTTTGTTCAAAACCATCCATTTCAACAAGTAGTTGATGCAATGTCTTCTTTGTATGGCCTTCCCATTGTTTCCTTGTTGACCCAACAGCATCAATTTCATCAATAAAAATGATACAAGGAGCCTACAAAATGAAAAATGGTGTTAATCATACAATGAAAAGGAAAAGCACAGTATTAAGGCATCACTATACAGCTCAGATTTAACAAAGTTTCAATCATGGATGTAATTAAAGTCAAGGTATAGATGATTCTCTTAGAAACTAACATATTCCTATTGAATTATAGACTCTTCTTTTTTTCTTTTCTTTTTTTTAGCATTATACAGCTACCTATAAATTTCATTAAACCAAAGCAGACAATTTGTATATTTGTATATTCCTATTGATTATTCACAGTTAGCTGACAAGCAGACAGGGAAAAGGATAACACCAATTTTTATACACATTCTTTGTGCACAGATCTCCAATATCGTAACAAAAACTCCTTTATTTCAAGAAAATGCCCTCAAAGTTGTCTATTCCTGTTGAAGACCCATTTTGTACGTCTAGGAAATCATGAATACATAAAAAAAAACATAATGCAATGTCATGTACGGAAGTGCATATTTGTTCAGCCAGAAGAGAAGACGTCCTACAAATGGTTGCCAAGATGATTTTAAAATTTTATCTCTGTTTTTTTTTGGTTTCTCCCCTACTGAACGGCCAAGAAACATCACAGAACAACAAACCTTTTTTTTAGCTGCTTGAAATAAGGATCTTACACGCCGAGCACCAACTCCAACAAACCTGCAGTACAAAAAGTAAGATGAGACTTTTTTTTTTAATATGAGAATGCTGAAGGATGGGATTACTCCTAAAAGCAAGCTTAATCTTACTAGAAGATGAAGTTTCAATAGCAAAAATAGGAGAATTAGACATCCTTCCAAAAGGTGAAAAGAAACAACAATCTAGTTCAAAGTAACAAAGCACTCCAATCCCATTGTATATCTATCCACTAGAGAGGTGCCAAAAAGACTATCCAATCCCCCAACAACTGCTTCAATATAAAGATCATCAGAAAACCTTGCACCCATCTCCATCCAAATGCACCAAGATATTGCAGTAACAGCACATTTCCTAAAATCTTATAATCTATCTACCTTCTCAAACCCACAAAAGACACCAACAAAAATTGTTAAACCCTCCTCCAGATCATGCAAAACACCCTAACAAATGCAAACAATATTTGCCACAATCCAGCAGCCTTCCTGTCCAAGAAACCATCAATACTTGATACAATTGTTCAATTTAAAATGTTGCCAGAATGCTGTGGCCACTTTATTGTTGGATTGGCCATTAGGTGCTCCAGGAGAATCAAAGGACCATGATGGCATGGCAGTTTAACCCAATATCATCACTCAATTTTATGAATTAAAAAGCAGATTCTGCAGCCTTTCCTCGTAAATACATGGCCAAATAATTGTCACCTCATCCTCAACCACCAGCAACTTCTTCTGCAACTTGACATGTTGAAGCTGCAGCTTTTCGCATAAATACAAGCCAAATCACTTCTTTCTCATTCTTTCCACCAGCAATTTCTTCAACACCTCACTGATTGCTACCAAACACAACCAAGTGAAAGAACCAACTCATCTCTAGCTGTTTCTAGACATGCATCAACTACTCAAACATCATAGAGTGCTACTCAACAGACAACAGTTAGTGAACATGGCAGGGCCATCTCACCAGCACCCTACTGCATCTTTTCTTAATTCTTGCTGCCAAGTAAGATAGCTATCATATTCTCCACTTCTACCAGATATTAATCAGCAGTAAAAATGTAAATTTTTTATTCCACTTAAAAAATTTACCATTAATAATTGGAGCATAAAAGAACTTAGCTGCATTGTTTTCCCAGAGGAAAAACAGCATTGGTATAAGATACTATGTAAATTCTATTTTTATTATTACAAGTAAATGAGGTAATCTATATAAGGTAAAGATGACTCACATTTCCTCAAATTCAGACCCTGCTCTATAGAAAAAAGGCACACCGGCTTCTCCAGCAATGGCCTTGAGGTTCAAGATAATACAATTATCAGAAGAAGTACATGAATATAAGCATAGATGACTAGTACTCGTGACCATAAATTCAAAAAAGGATGAGCATCCAATAGGACATTTTGTAAAATACAATCTTGAGCATAGGAAATGACAAGGTTGATTTGTTCCAGTGAGCATCCAGGAGAATCTATACTTTCTCTCAAAACGTCATTTTGATATTTATGATCAAATGACACAAGGGTTGCTATTTATTCATCACAAGCTTCAAAGATAGAAGTTCAATAACAGAAAATAAAAGTGGTCAACAGCTAAAGACAAAGTATCAAAGGACAAGAAATGCACAAGTCAAAAACCCATCTTAAAAAATATACAAGTAAAAGTTACCTTGGCAAGCAATGTTTTTCCTGTACCAGGGGCTCCTGTCAAAAGAATTCCCTGCATTGGAATGTTGTTAAACTCATGTTTTCAGAAACAAGTTATCAGAAATAAAAGCAGCAATTCAAATTCTGAAGTAAAACGTCTCTTGTAATGAGTTTTTTACAGATAGAGAAAAGTACAACAAGAAGACGGGATAATAGTAATTGATTTCTCCCATGTACAGAAATGAGTGTGACTGCTGAATAGCAACAGAAAGGAAATGATTGAAGTTATTCATGACAATTGGAACACAAAACCTATCATTCTAGGCCAATATATGAACTATGACTAGTATATTCCACGCTATAAGGTTCATACAAAGTACACGAAACCACATGTTACGTATGATAACAAAAAATATTTTGCACAAACCTTTGGCAACTTCCCCCCAAGGCGAGTAAATTTTGTTGGGTTTTTTAGATACTCCACTACTTCCTCAAGCTCTTGTTTTGCATCGTCACAACCTTTAACATCCTTAAAGGTTTTAACATTCTGCAAATAAAAGTTAAGACCAACCATTATATGCTAAATACAAGAGTAATATACAATAAAAGCATATGGCTTTCCAAGATATAATTTCTCCAATCAAGCAAATGTTGGTCTATGATAAAAGTTTCACCGCTAAACCAAAGTTCCCATTTTTCTTCCCTACTATTCCAACTTGATGTATCTAATCTTGCTTTATCTCCCTTGCTAAGAGACAAAGGAACAGGAACACATCCAGCAAGTTAAACAAATTCTATTGATCTACTATCCACCCCTTAAAGAAATACAAAAAAAAAGAAAAAGCAATCGTGTAACTGAAGGTAGCAGGATTCTAAAAAACACCCCCAAATACTTCAGGCACAAAATGTTCAAAACTCACTTTCTCTGGCATAACTTCTTTATTCAGCTCTTTTGGAGTATAAGAAGAACTTGAGCCAACTCCTGAAGCTCCTATTCCACCCAGACTCCCTATATATTTTTGAAGTGCAGCAGCACCCATTATCCTGAATTATGAATTCCGTATCCAATAAGGTAGAGAAATAGAGATGGGAATGGTGAAACAAAGTGCACAGAGGAAATGCAAGACCTCGTACCAAACTAATCCAACTGCAACAGTGAACAAGATAGTGGATATAAGCTCTTGAGCAAACCGTGACTTGTTGGATACTTTTGGATCAACCTACCAAAAACCAACAGGGAAAAAAAAGAACTTTTAGAAACAACAAGTTATTCACATTTATCTTCTAAAATCAAAAGCAGAAAGTATTAAACCACCTTGCTCCATATACAAGGTCGCCAGCACAATCATTTTTACAGTTAACTCTTACCATCACCACATGCAATGGCTGCTTTTCAGATATGCCAGGGTTCATAAATTGCTTATCTGTGTCCCCTGATGCACGCTGCTTCAATTCTTGCAACTACAGATTAAACATTAATCGATCAAATATAGTGCAGAAAACTGTGGCATCAAACATCACATCCAACTAACCAAACGACAAACAAACATGTGTTTTAATCTACCAAAGCAGGAAGACTGGAAGGCTTTCCAGATTGTTCATCAGGAAGATAATCTGCAATAGAATTAGTAACCACAAGAGCTCTAAGATACTCAGCGACTCCTTTGCTATCCACTGCATGGTCTCTTTGTTCAAACCTCTTAATCACAGACTCAGGACTGCAAAAAAAAATTAATTAAAAAAAATCAGCAAATGAAAGACAGACAATCAAATTCACTTTTCATACCTATTTTTCAACAATCACACAAACACTTAACTAAAAACAGGAGGCTTAAAATTTAACAAGGGCCAAAACATGTTCCTCAATCAATTTCTAAGCATCCAAAAAGAAGACAGTATATTTAACCAAAAAAGTACTCTTAAAACTTTAAACAAACAGCCCATAAAATTCAATTCTTCTATAAATTTCTCATAAACCATACAGATAAAATTCGAAACCCCAGAGAAAAAAAAAACAGTAATTTTAATTAATGAATTAACCAATTTCTCATTCACCGAGCAAATAACATAGCAAAGTCGAAAATATAACAAACACCACAAAGTTCAATTCCTTTACCAATTTCTCAGAAACCAAACATGTTAAAGCTCATAACTTCAACAAAAACCCATCAAATTCATTTCCTTTATCAATAATTCATTTCCTTTATCAATCTCCCATTAAACAAGCAGAAACCAAAGCTCAAAACAAACCCACACGAAATTATCAAAACTAAAGCCAAACCTATGCTTATTAAGCTCAACTAAAAGAGCAGTCTGTTTTTCAGCATCTTTAGGATGAGCTTCAGCTTCAGCAATCAATTTCTCTAATTTCTTCTCTTGTTTCCAAAATGGCCACCAACTAAAACTAAACCAATTAGAAGAATAAGAACCCATTAACATCAACAATTTCTGAAACCCATTTTTCATTTTAGTCCATAACCCCATTAAAAACACCGCCACTCTTATTCTCCCATTACTATCATAAACCCCACCACCACCTTCTTTCTCCTCCACTAAGTTACCTCCCTGCCCTTCCTCCTCCTGCCTTCCACTCTCATTGCTCTCCACTACATCCACCACCTCTTGTGTTTTATCGGAATTTGAAATCGGAGGGACTGTTTCCGAAACAGGGTCAGCATTGTCAGGGTGCAATGTACAAGGTATTAAGAAAGGACGGAGTCGGAGGTTTAAAGAGGGAGAAGATGGGGTTTTAGAGAGAGAAAGAGAGGAGTTGATGGGGTGGTGAAAGCTGCGTCGTTTTGAAGGAGAATAGAGAGAGAATGAAGGTCTGCAAAGAAGGGTAGCTTGTAAAGTGATTGCCATTATTGTTGATAACGATGAAACTTTTAGGGTTTATGAATAAATCTATCAAAGAAAAAAAATATGGGTTCCCTCTCTATGGTTTTGAAGAGAGGGGGGGGAGTTTTGAGAACCACAAAGGAAAGGAAAGGAAGGAAAGTTATCTTATCTTTGAGCTTGGAATTGGATTTTGATTGAAATTGGCGCCGTCTTTTTGTGTGTTTGCAATCTTTTCAACTTTTACTTATGTTTAGTTTGGTCTCTTTTTTCACTTTGGGTTGACCTTGGAAGTTGGAACTCAAACTATCTACAGAGATGAGTTTTTTTTTTTTTACCTCTAATTGTATCACATCAATTTTGCAATGCCATTTTTTCCAATGATTTGCTTTTTTGGAGGTCAAATTTGTTTTTAACGATAATGTGAAAATCATGTAAGAGCATTTATTTAATATTTTTTAAATAAAAAAACATTTTGAAAAATTGATCACAACTCAAAAACAAACGCACTCTCACTTCTGCGCATAATATTCTAAGTCATTAGAGTAATTTGTTGTCATTGTTTGATATTATAGCTAGAATATGGCCCCGCTCCAAGCTACTGGTAAAATTATTATTTTTTAATGAAAAAAAGTTATTTAAATAATTATAAATTAAATCTAGATTATTAGATTAGAATAACTTTAACTATAGTTTTGAAACTCAGTCTAATCTAAAGATTAATTAGAAACCTGAAGCTGAAACTGGAACAGGTTAATACGGCAAGACCTGATTGCAAACCTTGTTGATTTTTTTTATACAAAAACGATATTATTTTAATTTTTTGAAGAAAAAAAATTAACTCTATAATTCAATCAAAACTCAAAATCTGGATGTTGGATCGAAAGGGTTTTAAAATTATAATTCTAAGTTTATATTTTCATGTTTTGCACATACTTATATAGTTATAATATGTTGTTTATATGACTTCTACCAACTAAAAGTATAGTTTTTGTCTCTATTTAATAAAGAAAAAAAAAATCTTTTGCATCCGTAGGTCAATTTTATAGTTATGAAAAATTACAATTCACATCTTGTTTCAATATAAAATTTTAATTTAAATAAAAATATCAAAATACTCTCACATATAATATATTAGAAAATTAGAAACTCAAACAAATATCATATCGAAAATTCCCTCTCTTCAAGCATATTTTTTCTCGTTGTATATCATTTTCTTTATGATCTAAACCTCGATCAAAATCAAAATTTAATGTTTTTTTTAATTAAAAAGCAATTAGTCATGTTGTTTAAAAAGACATAAAAAATAAAAACCTCAAATTGAAACTTAGGAAGCACCCTAATTTGTTTAATCATGTTCAATTATTTTAATCCACCCATTAATCTCTCCTTTAAACCCTAATTTCTTATCGGTCTGTTGTTCTGTCCTCAAAACTCATTTCTGCAGATGGTTGGTTTTTCACTCTTTTCAGATTTTCAGTTTAGTTCTGTGCTTAAAACGTTTCTTACATTAATTTTATCAGGAACTCGGGTCCATCTTGTACCCAAAATCTTTACAGACAGTTCTCTTGCCCAATCATATGTTCTCGTTGCTTGAAAAATGTGGCGATGCAAGGATCACGGAAGTTATTTCCGATGGAGGGCCTGTCTCGACTCTCCATGTATCCAGACTATGATTTTAAGAAAGAAATGCTGTCCTACCTCATCGGTGGTGATTATTTGACGATCATGTTTATTTCTAGACCATTTCCCTAGGGTGCTGTCAGTTTTGAATTGGTCTGTGAACTCACTACATTAATTGACAGGCTTCTCGTCATCTTCTGAGCAAAATGTGAGCAAGGAAAGAGATAGTGAGTTTTCTACAGCCTATGAGCAACTGTGTTTTGGCTTGTCCAAAGTGGCGTGGCATAATCAAATCCCAGAAGGAGTTGCGAGAAATTAAAAGCTGAATCGTTGAGAGAGGGAATGGAGAGATAAAATTGGCTTGTTATGTAGTTATTGATGACTGAAATAAGTTCTGGTTCTAGAAATCAATGGCGAAGGATCTATAAGCTGCTGGCATGTCTCCTTAAAACTCTTGTCTTTGGATTTGTCAGGAGGAGAGTTGTTTTTGCAAGCTTTGAATGATATGTCTTTGGGTTTGTTAGTTTTAAGGGTTACTCAATGTGACGAAGACATATTGAAAAAGACAGAATTAATGGTTTGCCAGTTACAGGAGTGCTCTTTTTTGAGCTTTCATCGGGATAGCAAGATTCCCATGGCTTGCAGGTGACGACGACGTCGAGTTGGCGGCGGAGAAAGACTCGGCATTCAGGCGAGCCGCCCGGTGGTACTATGTAGCTTTCATGTTTTATGAAAACTAGAGCAAGATTCTCAAGTTCGTGGGTTTTATGTGGAATCCACTGTCATGGATTGATGGCCATAGTATTGGCAAGTGATGATGGAAGACCTCCAGATTGGCTGGACTCTCTGACTTTACCTGGTCTTTGCATGTTTGTTTGAAGATCCATCAATCTACAATCTGAAAAGTTAATTCTTTGGCACAATGAAAATCACATGTTGATAAAAGTTCAAAATTAAATAGCAATATATATTGCAGTTATGGCAATTTATAATTTTAACATAAAAAAATAAGAAAAGAGTATGTGTAGCATTTTCGTTCTTTTAACACAAAATAATTATTTGATCATTAAATAAAAAATAATGGTAATCATGTATATAATTTTAAAAAAATTATTATTTTTTTATTAGCAAGGATGTTAAGTGTTAGTACGTATATAAAGTTTATATATAAACTATAATTTTTTAAAATATAGCTGGCAAGTGTAAAATTAATCAAACTACAAGATATTCAGGGTAATTTTTTTGAGTTTGATAGGAATTGTTAATGAATCCATGAGAATGATAGTTGTAATTATTATTTAATATCAGGGAAGTTTGTGATCCTTCACTATGACTGCAATCACGATCAAATCTACTATTAAAAAATAAAATTGATTAGATATTGTAAACTCTTTCTTGTTTTACCCTGGATTCACATAGTAAAATTATCATTTTACTATAATTGAGGTTAAATGGAGAATAATGGGGCTGGTTTATATATGACATCAACTTTCATTTAACCAGTTACTTGACACTTCATTCTCTCTTCCACCTAGAATGGTAATAATTATATTCATTTCCTTCCCATTTCCTGTCCAAAAAGAATCCTTCCCTTTCCACCCATAAAAATAGAATGCAATGCCTAAGATGTGTAAAATTAAATTGGCTCGCATGTTCTAAAGTATTTTCCTTCCCTCTTTCAGAAAAATAGGTTCGGAATGAGAATTATTAGTCAGGTAGCCAAGGCAAGATGCCCTGTTACACAAGCCAGAAATAAGGTTCATAACTTATTGGGCCACCAAACCAGAGCGAAATGGATCACAAACGAGCAGGTTTAATACCAAATTGTGTTTAGCAAACTGCTAATCAAGGAATGCGAAAGAGAAAAAAAAGTGCAAATAAAAGCAAGATCACAATCCACAGCCACTCCTCTTAAAGATCCTATTGAATGGCTGGTAATGCCCTGGGAAAAATCTTCAGTTCCTAGTGTCACCATAGAAGTTTGCTTGAACAAATAATTCAAAATGAATAACACTCACGCATGCTGGCTAGAAAGCTTCCGGTGAAGAAAATCAAACGATACAGCCTCATTCGCGGGCACAGAAAGTAAAATATTTCTATCAACAACTTACGCCCATTAACTTTCCAGTAATAAACAAATTGTGGCAGTCATAATATTTCACAATGGAATCAACAACAACCACAGTTTACAACAATCCTCGAACCAAACAAAGGTGCCGGAGCTTGCTGTTTACATCGATCTCGCCTGCAAAATAGCTGAAGGAGAAGAAATGTTATGGGCACTTCAGCTTTGAAAGCTTGAGATCTCCGGTAAGTAACTGGTTTTCAACAGTGGTATTCTCCTCAGAATAGCTTGCTCCACTTCAGCAAACTCTTGGATGTGAAATAGATTAATAGAACTGAATAGAGTACTTGCTACTGCATCTGATAAGGTCTGTAAGGGGGCATTGCATGAGTATGTGGTGGGCCACCATGGCTAGGCATCTGCATCATTCCATGGCCCATTTGAGGTGGCATAGTTCCAGGTGGCAAGTAAGGATTGTTATTCATCTGGCCAGGCATGGAATTGGGTGCTGGTGGAAAGCCAGTGGCCCATCCAGAAGAAGGCTGAGGAATCATTGAATGCTCTGTAGTTGGAGCAAACTGAGCTCCAGTGTATAGATGAGAAGGAGGACCATGTGTTGCAACTGGCTGCTGCCCTAGAATTGAAGGCTGGGGGTTCACCATTACATTGTTGGGAATCGTGTAGTCTCTGCTCCTATCATTATTGACCTGTAATCAATGTACCAAGTTTTGAATAATACAGCCTGTGCTGTTTAAACTAAAGACTTTAAGAAACATCTCCGTGTATGTCTAGAATCAGATTTTCTCCCAGTTCTTTCAAAAGGATTAAAACAATTAGACAGAAGAGCACTGTGAGTTTATAAGAATGTGTTCACTATTATAGCGAGCACAAAAATGAAATTATATTCCCAAGGCATGGCTGGTTACCTTAATACTAAGATCATTATGGCGTGAGTATGAAAGGTGAAGCTTGCAAAATCCTCCATCATAGATGCAGTGTCCTTCCAATGCTTCCTTGGCAACAACAGCTGTCTGGACATCTGCAACCCATAGCAACATGGGAACAGCAATTTAGTATCTTCAGAATTACATGTAGAGTAACAATAAATCTGCAAGTCAACTTCGTTAAGGCAGCATTTAAGATTATTAACTTATTACTCATACTGGATTCCAAAATCTGGAAAAACATCAAGAAGAAAAGGAAGAAAAATACTAAGATAGTTTCCCCCAACTCCAGCAAAAAAGCAAAGGGATAGTCCAACGCCAATTCTTCCCTATAATCTTCATCCATTATAGTAAAAACATCTAATGGGAAAAAAATTATGGCAAACACCTGAGTTTCGTCCATGGAAACTCATCAAGTCTTACCTCTACTATTTACTATGTCCTTGCAAAAAAAAAAAAAAATGTTTTGAAATTGGGTTTTCAAAAATAGTGGTACAAACTTATGCCATGTTACAGAAAGGTGATCAAACCACCTTAAAAATTGCAGTTTGTGACTTCAAACCTACTTTATGACTACATGGCCACAACCTCAAATACTCTCAAAGTTAGCTGTTGGAAACATTCCCTGAACAAATTCTGAAATGCAACTGTTAAATCCCAGGCATGTATAAACAAGTGTTTCAAGAGCAATAAGATTTGGGACATCGTGATAATTACACTTTTTGACGTCTTGATAATTACTCTATCTAATAATAAAAGTATACAGATATTTGAACAATACCAGGGTATTGAATTAAAGCCTGAAGCCCGCTGTTTTTATCAAACATGGCAATCTTCTGGACAGGACCAAAAGAAGAAAAGACCTAGCACAGCATTGAAGCAAAAAAAAAATATCAGCACTGAGGAAGGCTTGGTGAACTAGGAATTTCCACAACTGTTATAAGGAGTGTTTATACCATGTGTAAAACATCCAATGTGACAGCATACTGCATGTTCTCGATTGATGCAAGAAGAACATTGCTCTCAGGTTCTAGTTTTTTCCCATCAAGGCCCATGCTGAACTGCAGTGAAGAAAAAAATCAAACTGAAGTTTTCAACTTTGATAACAATGCCTGCATGTGCTAACAGAAGTACATGGAATTGAAAATACATATTTATATCTGAAAACCATGGCATGGTTAATTGTCACTATATGCTTCTGTGCATAAAGAAGAAGTTGCACACAAGCATCTTACGATGAAAATAGAGCCATATGATGTTTATAATTGTATATTTTATCCTTGGACTCATTTGACATTTTCTTGAAGTGATCCGTAAATTTTTTTTATCAGCTTCATCCTTGTACTCAAGGTAGCGTTTGGTTACTGTATCGAAACATAAGAGACGGAGATAGCGGGGGTAGATAAGACATGTCTCCTTATTGTTCTTGTTTTGAAAATGAAGTAATTCACTCTAAAATTATCACAAAGACAGATTTATTTTGTCTCTGCCTCTTCAACCAAAAAAGTTTATCTCCATCTTTTTTGTCTCGAAACAATAACCAAACGCGACCCAAGGGATGTTAGAAATGTAGTCCCTCAGTCGACCCTGGTTATTAACAGTGTTACCTTTCTGTTAGTTTTAAGGCAGGTATCAAAAGATAAGCAATAACAAAAAAATATATACATATTTAGTAAGAGGAAAATAAAGAAACAAGAAGTTATACACTTGGAAAAGAAAACATACCCAATTAAAAGAAATTAAATCAGATAAATTTAGTAAGTTGATAAGACAGAAACTAAAACATGTATTCAGTAAATAGAAATACATGAAGATCCTCAACTACCAGTGTACCACCTCAGCCCAACCTAAATAACCACCATCACGGCCCAAAATAAACCACCTGCTGTCGTACACACCACAGCCATCCCTACCAGTAGTTCCCACAGAATCTAGGCCATCAAAATACCCCACAAAAACACAGTTCAACTACCATATCTCCACCAAGAAACTATTCACCAAAAATTTCTACTATAAAACATACATGTACCCATTCTGTCTCCTCTAATTCAAAGATCCAAAAAAGATCTCAGGTTAGCATTTTGGCACATTATTCATGGCAAAAAAGAAGCCATGTAGGAAGTCCTACATAGTGTGGAGAATATTGTTGTTGCAAGCTCAAACCCAAATGTTGTCCTCATCAGTATTTACCAAAAAAAAAGAAATGAAAGAAAACAAAGAAAAATCAAACTAGAAATAAAGAAAATTGAGAGAGGGTTATGTAATGGCGATTGGAGGCAGGTTTGTCAGAAGGAAAAGATACCCAAGTCAAAGAGACTTGGCCTAGAAAACTTTGAACACAAAAATCATTTTCACAGGTACCCATCCAGGCACAGATATGACGCCATAGAAATTTGATTTTACGGGCTGCAAACAAAACAGGGCATCCAATAGAGGACCTACTGGCCTTTAAGAGCCACAAATCTTGCTCTCCCCAATTTGCCTTGATCCTCACTTCTCTCTTTTGTCAAGCTAGTGAAGAAGAAAAGTTGCCCAATCAAAGAGAAGTCGACCTAACCATAGACGCCAACAAACACAGCAAGACTGCTTCAGCGATGTGAATGAATTAAGGTGGTAACAACAATTTGAGGAAGAGTGACAACAACAATGATGAGGGGAGAGAGATGTGTTTATGAGGGGATTGGGGTCTCTTTTTTTTTTTTTCTTTCAAGCAGTCATTTCTTTTATCAAATCTTTTTATAGCATTCTTCATTTTTTCTCCATCCTTATTAAATACATAAAAAAAATTTAATCATGGTTGTATATTTTATTTTAGGTGCTTCCCTTTCTCAAACTAACAGAAAAGTAACACTATTACTGATAGGGGTAGATATAGAGACTAAATTCTTCGTTTTCTAGAGTACAAGGATGAATTTAATTAAAAAAATATGGTAGAGGGTGATGTTAAGAAATGTCAAGAGAACAGCACAATATATGATTAGCCCATAAATGAAGAAAACAACTGTATGCAAATGGGAGGCTGGGGCAAAATAAGGAAATGGAGCCACTATAACCCTTGTGAATACGCCAAATGCATAATCACAGGTACTTTTAAAGAGAAAAATTCATAAGGCTTGTCATTATATGGAATTAGCAAACTGCCACTTCTTGAAGTGTGAAGTGTGTTTAAAGCATCTTACCATTCCATTTGCATCTATAGCTGATTGTGAAACAGGAAGGTTTGGATTAGTGTAGTCCCTGAATCAACAAAAGTTCAAAAACAGAAAATCAGGAAAACAGGATGACAACAAGGAGTTCAAGCTACAAACAACATAAATAGATGAAATTTTAGTTTGGAGGACAAGCAGTACCACAAACAGCATGGTAACAACCAACAAGACATGATTTCCAAAGCAAAAATACATTGCACATAGAATACCTGCAATTGTCAAGATACCAAAAAGAAAGGGCTAGGGAGTACCTGCTCCGATGGCTCTGAAATTTTACACTCAAATCTGTATGAGCAGAATATGCAATCCTAAGAGTACAGGGCCCAAGATGTTCTGGAAGCAGATAACTGAAACATAGGACAAGAGAAGTCACTAGATCATCAAACAAAGACAGTTAAAACTAATACAAATACTGTGCAATTATAAAGCACATCAAAAGGACAGGTGTATTTATGAAGCATTTAATGTTCGTTCACTTATGGCCCGAGCTGACATCTTTTTGAGAGGAAACATTGATTGCAGGCAAATAATTCTGTGGTTTTTTAAAGCTGTGTTGAACAAGGTTAAATAGGTTGTCACAAAGGTGACAGTCTGTCAAAAGTATAGCAAATTAGTGTTTATTTTTAATTCATCTACACCCATAACAGTTAGACTAAATAACATGTCAAACAATTAAACAACTGTCACCTAGGGATGTTTCTTCCATCCAGGGCATTTTTTGCAGAAGAGGCAGTTTCCACATCGGAGAATTGCACCAAAGCCTACAAAGACCACACACAAAATGAACTTGTGTGGAAGCCAAAACAAAGCCAAGATAATTTGTGGATAAGTTTTAACATATAGACCTGGAATCTATCCATCTTCTCAAAGGTAGTAATCTTATGAACAAACCCAAAGGCGGAAAATACCTGCATCAATGAAAATTTTCTTTTAAGAACTAGACTGGCACAAAAACAATCTTTGAGCTAAGAAGGCTACTAAGATCCAATATCTGTAAAGCAATAATAACAACAATAATAAAAAAAAAAAAATTAATACTGTACAAACAGGAAAAACCAGCAGTTTTGTCATCTACATATACTTTACATAACATTTATATCATAATTAAAAATACAATTCAGTGGACAACTAGGATTATTCAAAATATAGATGCCATAGACTAAAGATCTCTGAAGAATTTTTTAAACTTCAAAGACGAAGCTAGGAAATCCTATAGGTGGTGCTACTGTGAGCTCAGAAATATCCCTCCCAAAAAAGCCCAGCCATAACCAATAGTATATAACAAGAACAGTAAAAGATCAAACAGATGTAGAAAACCATAAATGCTACCCATCAGAAACGCTGGCTTGCATGGTTGTTGGCCACTTCACTTTATGCCAAGGTTTCACAGAATGAATTACTTTCTCGACTTCAGATTATAGAACTAATATGCAATTTAAGGGATCAAATTAATACCATTTCCATAAATATCAGCATGACATTACTCTGAATACCAACAAAAAACTGCTTGCATCTAATCTATGAATCTTTATCCAAGGACATTAAAAGTTGTTTCTATCCTCCACCATAAACAAAAACTTAACATCCTATGTATCTTTGTCCAAGAAAATGAAGTCATGGTTTTATCCAACCATTCAACATAAATAAAAAATTAGGATCTAAAATAACTAATCAACATTATGAAGCTGGCGTAAAATTGGACGCAAAATCCTAATTTTTCAAGGAAGATTTTTAAAAAACATGAATAAATCATATAGACTTACCATGTGTATACACAAAACAACATAATATATGCATCAGGAACAAGAAAAAACCTCTAAACTATCACAGATCATGCAGAAATTAAAGGTAGAGGGTAGCAGAGGAGAAAAGAAATGAAGCATCCTAAACTATTTTTATGGTAGCAATAGGAAGTTGAGGAGGAAGAGTAGGGAGGAAAGAGGCAGTGTTAAGGAAAGGAGAAAGGAGACAAACACACATGCGCTCTTTCTCCCAAAGCACTAAGCTGCCATCGAAGATATTCCCTTGACATGGGCCTGCTGATCCATTCAATTCATGTCAAACAAAAGCTATCCAAAGCATGACAAACTACAACCTAAGAACAGAATCAACAACATCCTCGGGAGAATATGTTTTTACCTCTTCTAACTACAATTTTCTTACCAGGTGCAAGACATCAATGCTGACCAGGCGTGCATCTGCCCCTTCAATGGAAATCAACAACACATTTCCGCCAGCATCAGCTGTCGTTTTGTTGTTCACTATTTCTTGCCTATTAGAATACTGCAAGTAAACTGTCTTCCCTCGAACTTGAGCAGGCTCTGAGGATGATGCATAATACGATATCATCGCAATAGCTTGATTCAGATCCGCCTAAAAGAACACCACCAAGCAATATTAAGAATAACGAAAAAATTCTCAAGAACCAACAAGAAACGAAAACCAATTACACTCACAAATTCAATGAAAGCTTGATTTCTATTCGGTCCAACATTACACTTGGTATTAACAACATTACCAAACGGCTTCCCAAGCTCAACCAATTCCTCTTCAGTGCACTCCCATGGCAAGTTTCTCAAATGCAACACCTTAGATGGCGGTTGGGTAAGACGGAATTGCGACTGACTCGATACAGATGACATTATTCCCCCAACTGACACTACACTTCAATAATCTGTATTCCCTCCAACAATGCAATACAGAACCCCATATCAGAACACAAAATTCTCCATAAAAAACATCAATTTTCATTTTTTTTAAAAAAAAGTACATGATAAAACAGGGATTTATGCCCGAGATGAAATTAACATAGTTTTTATCTTC
The DNA here is from genome assembly GCA_018804465.1 of Populus tomentosa. NCBI lineage: Eukaryota > Viridiplantae > Streptophyta > Magnoliopsida > Malpighiales > Salicaceae > Populus > Populus tomentosa. The sequence goes on from CM031997.1 coordinate 1,530,295, forward strand.
CACTAGGGAATGATGTCAAGAGATAAAACTTCGACGAAATTGTAACAAAAGGCAGTGCCTTTCTAAGTGAAAACTTGAAGAATAAACAGAATTGAAAAAAACCCATAAAAAAAGAAAGCAACTTTAATTCATAAAACAAATAGTTGACACACAAAATCACATTAACATAATTGGAATTTGACCAATAATAAAGAAAGAGATTCCGCGATTGCATATTTTTTTCATTAAAAGATTATGCGTAGTTTGTTGCAATTACGAAACAGCAACTACTACAACAACAACAACAACAACAAATTGAAGAATATTAGTAGTGAAATACCTCAGAAAACTCACAGAGCGTAACTATTGATTTTGCGATTGTTTTTATTTAGGGTTTCGCAGAGAGAAAAATCGATGCACAACCTTTTGCGGATGATTTTTCTATTTCTGCCGACGGGTCGGTATTAAGCTCCGTAGATGAGAGTACTAGGCACTGGAAGAGTAATATGATTGGAATAAAAGGGTAAGAGAGTCACGATAAATTTTGATGTAGGGTAAAAATGTCCGTGCGAAGAATTTGTTTAAATTACCATTTCATCATTCACAGATGAATTAGCAATATTAAACGTGCGTTCTCTTTCTCTGTTTGCGGTATAAAAGTAAAGTAAAATATTTGATAATTATAAAATATATGTTTTATATTGTAGTTTTTATTAAAAAATTGAGTTTGAAATGTAATTTTTATAAAAGAATTTTTATATATTTTTTTTAATCGAGTTTTGTAAAATATTGTTTATTTTTGTATTTTAAAAATACTTTTGAAAACATTTGATAATTTTTTTATTTTTTTTATTTACTTTAAATTAATATTTTTTTAGTGTTTTAAATTATTTTAATGTGTTGATATCAAAAATAATTTTTTTAAAATAAAAATATATTTTTAATATATTTTCAAGTAAAAAACACTTTGAAAAGTAACCGCACCCATATAATTACCAAATATTTTATACGTGTTTTTTTGCTGCACATAAATCTTAACCATAATTTTTACCAAACATTTATCTAAATCTAACTAACCACATTTAACTATATTTAAAAAAAAAAATTCAAAACACAACCACAAAAACTATCTAAAAAACAAACGCAATCTAATTTTACCATTGAACTACAAATTTCATAAATAGTTAAAGTTTATTTTAAGGATGAAATAAAAAGCTCTCTTATTTACTAATTTAATTTTAACTATTAATAATTTTTAAGCACCTGGACTGTTCCAAAATTAATTAAGATTTACGTTTTAAACATGCCATCCAAATTCACATCTCTAGATATGAAAAATTGAAAGTTTGTCTGCCCCTTGATGAGTTACATACAAGTTTATAAATTAATATTTTATGAAATATTTTCAAGATAATTAAAATTATTTAATATTAATTATTAAAACAATATTTGAAATGTAGTGGTGGTTGTTTTTAAAAATATTATATATATATATATATATATTAAAATAAATATTTTTAACTTTTTAAAAAATTATTTCTAATATCTATAAATAAATAAATTTTTTAAAAAAACAAGATTTCACATTCATTTCCAAAAGTTATATCATTGACTCCTACCTTTTTTATGAATTGATATATCTACGAATTATTAATGATTTTTTAAAAAATATAATGTCTTGGCCTACAATTAAAGTGTGTGGGCTTTGAAACATAATTTAGACCTAGGTGGAACATGATATTGATGATAAGGTGAATAACCATCACTCGCATCCTTAAAAAAAAATCATGTCAGTTTTTTTAAAAGCATTGTGGAAAGATATTTTTGGATGTTAAAAAGCATTTCACGTGTAGTCTAAAAAATAGAGGCGTCTTTCACATATTAGAAAGTGTATCATACGTGATATAATATTTTTTTTATGTTTAATAAAATATCAAATTATCCTCTTGCTGACATCATAATAACGAAAAAACCTTTGTAAAAATATAAAAAAACACATCGTGGATAATTTTAGTTTTTTTGTCTTCCAGGGACAATTTGATGTTTCCTTATATGTTTTTCTTAATTTTCTATGTCCAATTAAATCCTAAATTGTTCATCATCTAACATAATAATTATTATAAAATTATTGTTAAAATACAAGAAATATTTTTTAACTTTGGTTTTAAATTTTATGATTTCAAATATATTTTAATCATTTTATTATATAATTAAAATAATAAAAAATTATTTATTATTGATCAATTTAGTAATAATTAATGAGTCAATGTTAAATTTTTTAGTGTGCAAACCGTTAAAATACTATTTCGGTAAATAGTACTTTCACTTACAAGTTGCTATGTTCTTTTTAGCTTTGGTTAATGTAATTTTTTTATTTATTCAAATCAAGCACTGATATTTCCGTGTAATAGTTTATCATTAGCTTTGCTGGACTGTGGACTGTGTTAGCTTGAGACAGATATGGACGGATTAATGTGGGTTAGTTTCCTGCGAAAAACAAATCTGTCCATATAACTAAGCATAACATATTTAATGACTATCATTTCAGTCATTATATTACTCAAGAAAGAAAAAAAAACTTATTCTCAATTATATTTTTTTATATCATGGATAGATAATTGTTTCTAAGAGCTAAATCATAAGAATAAATCAATCAGCTTGAAATCTATTAGTTAATTATATATTTATATGTAAGTTGAGAAATATAAATAGTAAGATTTAAATTTTAATTGATTTTTTACCACTTAATTAGCTTCATGTATAAATTAATTAAAAATATTATATATAATAAAATAAAAATATATAATTAGAGAGAGAGAGAGAGAGAGTTACAGTTAAGTACAATTAGTCTCATGTCATTTGATATATGTTACAAAATGCTTTGTAAAGATGACGAAGTAAAATGAAGTTGATGAATATGTGGACCGAGTCTACGATCCCCACGCTTGGAATGTATGCAAAGATATTAAGAGTATGTTTGGTAATGTGGTAATTGTTTGTGGTTGTGATTTATGAAAAGTTGTTTTATAAAAAGTATTTTTAGTTGAAGTTGATTTAAAAAAATAGGTGTTTGGTTAAAACTGTAGTTGAAATTGAAGTTGAAGAAAAAGTAGTTTAATGTGTTTGGTTAAAAGTACTTTAAAAATTGAGGTTATAAAATAATTTTTAAAATATATATTAATACTGATGATTTTTAATTTAAATATTGTGAATTTAATTATTGCTATTATATCATGAAATAAATCATACTTTATATAAAATATTTTTTATTATTCCATGAAACCATTTATAATTCCATTACGTACGAAATATATCCGACAAAAACTACAGTTTTCATAATATTTTTAGCATGTAATAAAATTAGATAAAATATTATCAGGTATAAAATTCACTCTAAATTATTTTTTAAAAAAAAACATTAAAAAAATAACACACCTAAAAAGAAAAAAAGTTCCCGCAGGCAAGTGAACAGTGCAAGAGAATTGCACTGTTCACTATTTTTCAAGTGAACAGTATACACAATACACTGTTCACGTTAATTGCATTGTTCAATGAACAGTGCAATTAACATGAACAGTTAAAAAAAAAGCATGAAATGGCTGCTTCTCTTTTCCTGTGTTTTTAACGCAGAAATTAAGTGGGGCCTAGTGAACAATAAATGAATTTTTTCCTTAACCAAACAGCTGCGCATTGCGTTTTGCAGAGCCAAACAGGCTCTAAATTCTCTTACCACGATGAATACGGTGGTTTAACAGTTAAATCTTATATAATAGGCACGTGTATTTGGTGGTTTGACAGTTAAGTATGTGTTTGGAAGTGTGGTTGCTGTTTCTTTTTAAAATACTTTTCACTTAGAAAAGCATGCTAATAATATTTTTTTATTTTTTAAAAATTATTTTTAAGATCAGCACATCAAAATAATTTGAAAACATCAAAAATATACTAATTCAAAGCAAAAAAAAAAAAAAAAAAATTTTAAAAAGTGCTTTCCAACCGCACTACCAAACGGTCCCTAAATCTTATAAAACAGGTACGTGTATTTGGTAGCGTTTCTCATCCCATAAGTTTTTAAAATATTTTTTTATTTAAAAATATATTAAAATAATATTTATTTTTTAAAAAATATTTTTAACATTATCATATTAAATTAATATAAATTTTTTTTATTTAAAACAAAAAATAATCTAATTTTTTTAAAATCACTTTTAAAACCAAAAAAAATAATGTTTCTTTTAATTTTAAGTTTTTTTATTTAAAATAATTTTTTATTTTCTAAATTGTTTTGATATATTAATGTTAAAAATATTTTTTAAAAATAAAAAATATTATTTTAATATATTTATAAATAAAAAATATTTTAAAAAATCATGATCACCACAGTCATAAATATCCCATAATAAACACGTGTATACAGTAGTTTGACAGTTAAATCAATCATGACGGACCAAGAACGTGAGGGTGAGGGTATGTTTTTGACTTGCTAGGCGACAGGTAGCCTTATATGCACCAACACTTGGAGACAAAGTTATTACACCTGGTCCGCACATCACCAGACCAAGTCTTGAATCACTTAGTTAATAAAGGTTGATTTGAGTAAATATAAAACATATAGTTTTAATTTTATTTTTTTAAAAGTTAGAATGATATAAATTTTCTTTTTAAAAAATTGAATCTTGACTAAGTGGACAGGATGAAAGTTAAATAATTTGTCTTTATAGGGACAAAAATGAGTAATTGTTTTTCAGGAATCCGTGTAGAAATTTTTTGAGAAAATAAACTGGATGAAAATCTCAAATTCATAAGAAAGTGAAATTCATTGAGAAGATATCTTTCCGAAGGAGAAAAAAAAAACAATTAAAATATTTAGTCTGCAAGGACTGAATTGAAATCTTCTAGAAAAAAGGGGCCAAAGAATAAATTATTAGTAAGCACTAGCAAGACCAGATGATAAACAGCGAGACAAATAGCCAGCCAGCAACACCAACCATAATCAAAGAGCCGACAAATCCAATTAAAAAACAATTAAAACTCTCTAGCCGGATAATCATCAACACCACTCCCCAGAAAAATAATAAAAAAACACATACAGAGAAGAAAAACAATGGCGACGAGCACTGATAAACACCGATTCTTAACGTTGAAAGTCAACTGAACCAGCAAAGAAGAGAACGAAAACGAGGGGGAAGATCAGTCAAACTGAATCAAAAGGCAGTCCAACAACCTCAAGCAAAAATCTCCAAATTTTCCACTCGTCGGAAACAAAATCGCTCAGACCAGTCAAGTGGGAAATCTAAAGGTTACCATTCACACACAGGGGGGAGGCGCCGTAAAAAAAGAGAGCAAAACTGCCACTACAGCTAATCATGCCGGCGAATATTCCAAAATATATAGATGTTTCTATCCATATGTGAGGGAGCCGCAGCAATTATTTGTTCTGCTTTCGTGTGGATTGGCTTTATGTTTAAGTGTTTCTGTTCTGTGTCGTACAGAATCTATGAAGGATTTCTTGAGGAGCCCCACAAACACACCGTTGTTCTTTACTTGAAAATATATAAAAATGAAAACGTTATTCCGATCGAAAAGTTAGGCACTTGTGCTTTTTGAGATTTAATAGTGCGTTATATACAGTCAAGCAATGGGTATTTATATCCCCTCAATTTGCCAGCTTTCCCTACCATACAAGATCCACAATCCCTCCAACTCTTTGCTTCTGCTAAACTCCTGCATTTTTGTCTGAATCAGGTAATGATATGATGTTATGAATCCTATCTATTTGTAATCTCTCTTTGAGCATTATTAATTGTCTTTTAATCGTTCCTTTTTTTAATTAGTTGAGTTATGGACGGCTACAACCTATACCCGCCTGCCCAAGACTTCGCCACCGGAGGCCAATCCTTGGCTGTTAAAGGAGGAGTTGCTGGGGGCCTCCTCTTTCTGCTTCTTGCTTTCATAATTTATGTGTTCCTCAAGAGCCGTAATTGCTCCATGAATTGCGATATGAAAGTTGGTGATGCTTCCGGCAGGCCGGTGGAAGAAGCCTGAAATGCACAGACAGTTGTGTGTGTGTGTTGCTTTCAAGGATGCAACTTATGAAGTTGTGCTTCTTTAATTGTCTGTCATGATCTCTTTTTTTTTTTTTTTTCTAGCAGCATGGCTGCATCGACAGTTGGTAGTTGACAGTTTGCTGTAGATTCTTCAAACTTGTATTTTATGGTTGCAATAAAATATTTATATTTCTCTTAATAGATTGATTTTATTTTATTTATTTATATTTGAAACTCTCTCTTGAATTCATGGTACTTAGCTAATCAACTCATATCTATTCTAAATTAACATTGTTTAAATTAAAAAAAAAAACTTAAATAATGTTATTTTAGATAAAATTAAAAGAACATTCTTTTAGTTGATTCAGCAAAGTTTCACCTCCTTAACCGAATTATAAATTGATTTATTAAATCACTAAAGTATGATTTGTTTAGCTTTTAAAATATATATTTGAAAAGAAACCCGACTTATTAAATTAACATCTGAATAAATAGATAATTGAAATGTCCCATGTCTTCACATTCTCTCTCTTCCTTTTCTCTCCTACGCTTACAATATTGTCATCAATAAAAAAGAAGCCACTAATTTCGAAGACTAAGATAAACGGAACTTAAGAATTAGTTTCTTTATTTTATGATTAGGACCCAGAAGTTTTTTTGACAGTATACCTGGATATTGGGAACCTGGAATGGCAGCATCGAGAGGTATTGTGATATTACAGTAGTTTTTTTTTTAAAATATGTTTTATTTAAAAATATATTAAAATAAAATTTTTTATTTTTTAAAATTTATTTTTGATATAAAAAAATTTAAAAAAATTTAAAAAATTTAATTTGAAGCAAAAAAATATATATTAATTTTTATCCCGCATTAAAAAGATATTCTTTTATTTTTTTAATTTGAAGTATTTAAATCAACAATATTTTTTATTCCAATTTTTTTTTATAAATATAAAGTATATATATTAATGGGCTTCACATTGTAAAAATAAAAAATTATTTTACTATTTATGTAGTGAATTTTGATATGGATTAGTAACCAACTAAAAAGGATGAAAAGGGGTTTTTGGCTAGAGAAAAAATACATTTGAAAAAAAATCGAGCTTCTATCAGGTTTTGTCAAGTCATTCGAGTTTTGAGTTAACCCGTAGGGTATAATAGTTTTCCCCGGACCAATTGCAAGCCTTATTTTTTAATGAAATAAACTTGGCCAAGGTCTCAGGTTGATCTGTCAAACTGAGTCGAGTCTAATAACTATATAATTAAGAGTCGATAGCATTAAAATGTATATGATTTAGTTTTCAAGCAACAAATAAGTAATATGCAAAAACTTGCTTAAACTGTCTTGAATTTCATGTAAGAATGAAATTGTAAAATGTAAAGAGACATCAATCTAAAATAGATATTGTTTAAGCAACTCAAAACAAAAGGTGGCATGATGAACAAAAAGAGTATGAAAGCCCAACTTTTAAGTGAGAAGTGAAGTCCCAAAAATTGTTACCAAGTAAAGAGTAACAAATACTTATCAACTTCTTGTTACTGCAAGGACTTGAATAACTGGTTAAGTATTTGAAAAAATATTTGATATATTGATCTATGTGTCTGGACCTAATGTATAAAATGAGTATGGTAAATGCTTTAAACACTCGTCTTAGAAATTAATTTTTCCTCAAAAAGAAAGTAACCTAAGACCATCTAAAGCCTTCAAACTTTCTTGAGCAAGCATTGACCAAATAGTTTTCTCCACCATATTTTGCATATATATATATATATATATATAAAATAAATAAAATCTTAGATGTAAATAAAAAATGCTTCTAATTAAACAACTCAATAATCATTGTGTAAAGTGATGAAAAAAAATTCATCAACAATAAACAAAAATAAAATTGAGAAAACCAAGCGAAAAATAAAGATCAAAATATCTCACATTGCAACACAGAAAATTTAATCATTTAATAAATTCATCTATCAAAATAATTTTTAATAAAAAAACACATAAAATTTATAATAGAAACTGATACACACATAAAATTTATTAAACAACAATTATAAAAAAATAATAATACAAGGCTGCACATAAACATATAAAATTTATTAACTAATAATAATAATAAAAAAACAATGCAAGACCGCATTTATAAAAAATCAATATTAAAAAAAAATAATCTCTATAAAATCAAGAAAAAACACATATAAATCATACACACATTTCTAAAAACCAAACACACTCAATATCATTTAAAAATAATCACAATCTAATTAAAGCATAAACCAAAAATTTATTTGAGAAAATATACACAAATAATGCATTATACTTTAAAAAATTGAAAAAAAAAAAAGAACCAGGCCAAACCGTGAGCCTGGTAAGCCAGGCCCAGTGCCTAGCCCAATGATACAGTGAACACCTGGCCCTAGCGCGAGCCTTTCTTTTAAAGTTTAATGAGGTGAATGACGCATCATCCACCACAAATATTGCAAAAAAAAAAGAGCGTTGCCTAGCCTAACCCAGAATTCGACCACTATGGTGGTTGAAAAAACAAAGTTCATTGTTTTTTACTCAAAAATCTTATTTTTAACCCATTTTGACCCAAAATGCCTAGAAAACACTTAAAGACCTTGTTAAACCAATATATGGCCACCAAAAAGCTAAAAAATCGCTCAAAAACCTGAAATCCACCCAGAATAAAAATTCTTTTCAGGCTCAGATGTGTTGTTTTAGGTATTTTCAAGGTAAAAAAAACACACATAAACGTAAGCCCCCATATCATATAGGACCTTTTGACACAAAAATTAATCGTTTTTGTGGTCATAATCTTCCATAACAATCGCTTTCTTTCTCTAGGCCGAAATCCGGCGACTTTTTTTATTTCCTCTTAACAAAAAAGAACTAAAAAAAATAAAAAAATAAAGTTAGATACCAAAATATATTGTCTTGAAATTCAAAGGACGGGTTACATTATACCCCTATAAATTATAAGGGATTAAAATGAATATTTCAACGAAAATTTTAAGCCGCCCCTAATGTTACCCGTGATTTTCACTCCAATCCCTTATCTTTCAATTCAATTCTCCTTTTAAAAACAATATGTAATTAGAAGCTAATTTGGATTTTAAAAGGCCAAATCATGTAAAATAAAAATTCAAGGATGAAAGTGATTTTTAAAAAAATATACACTACTCAAATTTATAGTGAATTGTGAAAGAACGCACAATAATTTTAAAGGATGATGCTTTATATATATATATATATATATATATATATATATATATATAAAATATGCAAGATTCTTCCGATCATATTTTGTGAGTCCACAATTTGAAATCTCATTTCATACTCAATACTAAAGCTTATTTGAAAAAGTTTAACGAATGGATGCTGAATATAATATTGAATACAGGAGACTTGTTTATCTTTGGGAATGACTTTATGCACTTACTAACAAAACTATTTTTTAATGTAAAATAAGCCATTGAGAATCATATTAGAGTTCTATACATACCTTCTCAGCTGCTGCTTTAATTTAATTTTCCGGGTACAGAAACCTTGCTACTTGCAAAGTTCTTAGATCTGATTATTGTATTTTCTTATTAATAAAACATTAAGAATCTTTAAAGATAAAAAAAGGGAAAAAATCAGCTGAACCAGATGATCATCACTCTCACTCCACGGAAAAATAATATAAGAACACACGCAGAGAACAAAACAAAATTTATGAGTACTGGTGCCGATTCTCACCGATGAATTAATGCCAGCTGAACAAGCAAAGAAAAGAACGAAAACGAGGCAAAAGTCAGCCGGACTGAATCAAAATCATATCTCGGAGTCCACTTCAAAAAATAATAATAATAAAAAATCTTAGGTGAGATATATTCCAAATTCTAGATGTTTCCCAGTCGCAGCAATCCTTTGGGGCCAAGGCTCTTTCGCGTGGATTGGCTTGGTTCTTAAGTATTTCTTGGGACTTCATTGCTTCAAAATATAAAAATAGAAATTTTGAGTTTTTTTATGAGTTGATAATTAATATCAAAGTTAAACTAATTACCATTAATATTTAATTAAAAATCAAAGTAGATTTTGAGCAATTTTTTTTAAATAATTATCAACTTTTTTTTTCTTTTTTTAATTTAGGTTTCTAAAAAGAAAATATAAAGAATTTAAAAAATCTTTGGGCATCACACATTGATCCAGATAAATTTTATAATCTTTAGTCGGTGAGTAACTAAAGTAATCTTATTATTTATATATATCTTAGAGTCCACTTAATAAAAAAAAAGAATCTTAGGGGAGATATATTTTTATTATTTTTAGTGAATTATATATTTTATTTTTATTTATTTTCTTAAAGTGAAATTCATAAAATAATTAATAGAACACCAATTCCATATTTGCAGTTGAATAGCCTCTAAAATTTTGATGCAGCGGATAAAACAAAAATACTAGACGCCTCTTATTATAATAAACATGTGTATTGGATAATTTGATAGTTAAGAGACTTTAAGTGTTGTAAAGGTTGTTTTAATTTTTAAAAATTTATTTTTAATATTAATATATTAAAATAATTTTAAAAATATAAAAAACTAATTAAAAATGCTTTCAAAAATTTCTAAAAAGTGCTGAGTCACCCTGACAATAGGATCTCAATCTCATATAATAAACACGTGTATATGGATAGTAGTCAATTATATAATAGACACGTGTATATGAAGATTAGATAAAGTTATGAGTTTTTGTCGTTGTCTTGCATGTACTTTTGTACAGAGAAAGAAAGTGGGCAGGGGAGATTTTTAATGTTTTTGACTCGCTACACGACGAGTAGCTTACGTGTCACTAATATTTAGCGTAATTTATGGAGTGTGTGTTTAACATTATAGTATAAAAGCTTGAAAAAATAGATTAAAAAATACTTTAGTTGCTGCTAGTTAAATTAAAATATATATTTAGTTAAAATTAAAACTAAAATTGCAGTAAAATAAAAAATAGTTCAATGATATTTACATAAATTTGCTGTTGAAAATATTGTTGATAATAAAATAACTAAAAAACCATTTTTTTATAATGTTAAATTACATAAGTATATGATTATTAATACATAAAAAAATTATAGCAAAACAATATCAAGATCCTTGTGGGCCATGGACTTATTTTTTATAATAATCTAAAAATACAAATAAATACACAATAAAAATATATATAAACTAATACTAGACCAAAACATGCTTTTGGAACAAGCATGGGATATGTTTAATGTAGGGGGTGATTTTTGTCGAGCCATGACTTTATTAACAGTAATAAGTGGGTTGGTTGGAATGCTGGGTAAAGTAACGAGAAATAGTTATTGTTAGCTTTAGTAAAACACGTGATTTAACCTCAATTTTTAGTGGGATTTATCTTTAAATAACACATTAAATTCTTAATAAAATAGGTATAAATTATGTTTGGGGCAATACACAGCTCCAACTATAATACCAAACCAAACCTAAATCCAAATTCACTAGTCTCATGATCCAATATAAGCATGGAGGAATGATTAAATTAATAGGAGTAAATTCAAATTGATATAATTTAGAAATTTTGTACAAATTAAAATAATTTAATTTTTTTTTAAAATAAATCAATTTAAATTTTTTATGGATTAACCTTTTAAATTAAATAAAATTAATCGGGTTAAATTTTATCTAATTTAATTTTAAAATCAATTCAAATCAAGTTAGTTAATCAATTAATTCAATCTAAGTTTAATAATTAAAGGATTGAAAATTCTTTTTCTTTATAGAAACAAAAAAAATGAATTTTTTATTCTAGATCAGTGCGGAACTTTTTTGAGAAAACAAACCGGATGTATCGCATTTTTTTAAAGGAAGAGATGAAAATTTAAATCCACGTGCAAGTGAAATACATTGAAAAGACAAGTTTTCAAAAAAAAAAAAAACACGGTCAAAATATAAAGTTTACAAGGATTGAATTGAAAACTTCTAGAAAAGGGGCAAAGACGGGGAAAACCAACCATTAATAAACAAGACAAATAGCCCACCAACGCTAGCCAAAATTAGAGAGCCTATAGATCCAATTAAAAAACCTATTAAAATAATTAAAGAGTATATTTTAATTGATTAGATTTTAAATTTATTTGTTAAAAATTACTAGTTTAAGTCTCAGAAACCTCAAAGTCACTGGAAGTTTATATGATTGTTAACTTCATTACTCGTAGAATTAGTTGAGGTGCACGTAATTTGTCTAAACACTTATGTTGATAAAAAAAAAACCTATTAAAATTCTCATAATCAGCACCATCACTCCCTAGAAAAATAAAATAAAAAAACACATGCAGAGAACAAAACAGTGATTTTGAGCATTAATATAGGATAAATTAGGTAATCAACACCAAAATATAATAAAATGCTATACGATAATATCACAGTCTAGAACTACAGAATTTGATATATATTATGTTTTAGAACTATAATAATTACTGTGGTGGTCGTCTACAATTTTAGTATGTATCAAATGTTACGGTCATAAACCTCGATATTAATAAAATGTTATGTTTTCAAATTATGATATCTAATTTATTATCGCGGTTTAGAACCGTGATATTGGTAAATAAATTGTTTTGAGAAACGATTGGATATTTGATTAAAATTATCACACCCGACATCGCGGCGACCTTAAAAATAATCCCCGATTAAGGAAAAAGAACAGATTACTGGCTTCGTGTTTTTTTAGAAAAATAGGTTTTATTTGAGGAGTCGCCACCTAGTATTATGGTCACTAGGAACCCTAACTGATCAACAGAGATTTTATGACTCAGAATTGGTTACGTAAAAGGGAAGATATTATCACCCCTTAAACGTTCTACCTAAGGCAGACTACATTGTTGGTTTTGTCTTAAATTGCTTAATATTTATTAATTTATGTTGTGATGATTTGTTTAAATATTCCTGACTCTGGCGCCAGTGAATATTCGAGCTCGAATAATTCCAACTCTGACGTTGGTAAAAATTCGTAGCTACGAAAAAAATTAGATCAATATTTTTTTGTATTCCCTACTCCAGCATCTGTGAATAAATAAATAAATAAAAATTTATTTTTATGCATGCACATATTTTTTTATTTATCTGGCTAAATAAAATAAAATACAACGAATAAAAATAATATAAATTTAAACCAGTATTTTTATTCCTGACTCTGGCGTCAGTGAATAAACCAATAAATTTACATTATTTTTATTCATGCACACACATTTTTTATTTTTTTATTTTTTCTATTTTTTTTATTTTTCTATTTTTTGGGCTGTTGCATGGTAAAAAAAAAAGGGTTTGGGTCACTGGTCCAAACCAGTGACCCGGCTGCCATTGTTGCATGCATGCGTGAATCACTCACGCATGCATGCAACAGTTGCAGGGTGATTAATTTGCCAAATAAAGGAGAACTGAAGCACTTACCTGGCAAGGCTGAGGGACACGACTGCTTCAATGGAGGGCTGATGGATGCTCACGGTGTGGAAGAGCTGCTGGGTCGTGCAGCTATGGGGTGAAGGCAAAGATAAAGGTGGCGACCGGTTAGCTCTGGCCGGACGATGTCTCCTCCCTCCTGTCTATCAGTCCTCTCTCTCCCCATCTCTTCCTCTTTTCTCCTCCTTCTTCTGTTATTGGAATCTGCTGCTTTGCAAACGAAGATGGCAGTGTGGAAGGGCTGTTCCACCAACACTGCTCCCTCTCCTCTGTTTCAGCTTTCCTTGTTCTGTCGTCTTCTTCTTTTCTGTTTCGGTTTGTTCCCCTGCTTTCGTGTTTTCCTTGTTCTTTCGCTTCTGTTTCTGGAGGCTGTAGCTGAGACAGAAGAAGATGATGGCACTGAAACTTTTACGCACAATCGTTGGTAACTGAAACAGACGAAGATGTGAGGTTATTGGTCATCAACGCTCCTTTCTTCAATTCTGCCCCCGTCCTTTTTTTTATTTATGTTTCTCTCTAGTCGTTCTCCTCTATGGTTCCTCTGTGTTTTTGCGTTCTCTCTTCTGTTCTTCTCGGTGCTTGTTCCTCCTGATATCCTCGGTGCAGTGGCTGCTGAAGATGGAGCTCTGAAGCTGCTGCTTCTGGAGGTGACGAAAACAGTGGTGACGCTGGTGGTGACTCTTGTCTACTGCTCTCCTTGGTTTTCCTTCTGTGTTTCCTCTGCTCAGGACATCAACGATGGTGATGAAGATGTTAGGTGCTGTCGGTTGAATGGAAGGTTGCCCCCCTCTGTTTTTTTGTATGCTTCTCCGCTCTCTATTCTGTAACTCTGCGTCTTCCCTAGTCAAGTCGATGGAGGTTCTTCTCCTGTCTGGGTTCCTGGAGGCTGAAGAGTTGTTGAAGATGGTGAAGAGATGGTTGAAAACCGATTCTGTGTCTCCCCTTCTCCCCGGTTTTGTCTCCTCTGTTTTCTTTTGTTCTCCCCAGTCCCCTTGGTTCTCCCTCCTTTATGCTTTCTTTCTCTGGCTTCTCATAGCCAGAGAAAGCCATGCCGTTACCCAGATAATAAAGTGATTGTTATTGCAGGAGTAATGGTGATGCATCGTTGGACATCCGTTTCTTCAGGTTTAGTGAACGGAAGAAGATGATAGGTTCTCTTTGAAACGATGCCGTTCAATTGTTAATGGTCATTTGTGTTTTCATCCTTGACGTTTTGCAATTTTCATAAGCAAGCCCCTGGTTAAGCTTTAATTGGACCCCTGCATTTCAGCGCAATTTACACATTGGTCCTTGGTTTTTAATTTCTTGCGAATTGTACCCCAATCAACCCCAAACTTTGGTATTTCTTCAAGTCCTTGATTTCATTAATTAAATTAATTCCAAGATTAATTAAGTCCAAAAACTTATCAATTCTCCAATTAAACCCTTAATTGGATTAATTAAATTAATTGCAAGCTCAATTAAGTCTCAAAACTTATCAATTCTTCCATTAAGCCCTTGATTGGATTAATTCCAAAGTTTGATTAAACCCCAAAACTTCCAACCATGATGCTCTTAACCCAAATTTTAATTCATTCTTTATTTATTTCATTTTATTATTTTTTTATCATTATTTTTTATTCTTTTCAGTAAATAAAATAATAATAATAAAAATAAAAATAGTCAAAAATTGGGTTATGACAAAAATAATTAGATAACAACCGAAAATATCAGACAATTTTGGTTATGTAAGGTTTTGGATCATTTTTGTATTTTAAATCTGAAAAAGTTTATAAAGTCATAGTTTTTATTAATTTGAAACTTTATTTATTTTATAATTTTAGAGATTCAAAACTTTAATAATTTTATCAATAGAATTTCCTTTATATAGGCCATTGAGATGTTCCAATCCCTCAACTGATCACCTTTGGGCTCTCTTGATACAAGTCCATGCTCGATCTGTCCTAGGAGAATTATATCGGGCTCCTTTGAGTGAGAGGGCTCATGGGGACTGGCCCCATCAGTATCAAATTCTTCTTAATTTATTGTAATTTAATATAAAAAAAAATAAAAGAGCATTTCGGAGGCAAAAATGAATATTTTTTTAGAGAAATAAAAAGCAAATGTATTGTAATTTTTGTTTTTTGTTTTTATCGTGGATGTATCGTATTTTTACCAGGGAGGAAAGTTTCCATTCTTCTTGAAGAAATACATATTGTTTTTGTAGTGGAAAGTTGCAATAAATTTTACAGAAAGTGTTCAAATTAAATGCAACGGTTTAATCTTTTGTCCCTTGCCAGCAGGAGTCAAGGTTATTCTTGGAATTCATTTTAATAACCAGAGAAATATTTTCAAAAAAATTTAGGTGTTACTTTTTAAAATATTTTTTATTTTAAAATATATTAAAATAATATATTTTTTTATTTTTTAAAAATTATTTTTAATATTAGTAAGTTAAAATAATATAAAAATATTAAAAATATATTAATTTTTTTAATAAAAAAATTTAAAATCCTTTTAAAAACACTTTGAGAACATAATGCTGAACACTGAGCTGGTGGAACAAGGAATCAAGACTAAATAATAATAATAAAAAAAGTAGGATTCCCTATCAACGGGGGCCTTTCGATAAAAAGTCATGATAGCAATGCGGTGCTTTCCCGTTCAACGGGGGCCTTCCTCTTTTCTCTATCTCTCTCATTGGAAATTTTGCTATCTTTATGAATTTCTACCTCCTTTTCAACCCTCAGTCTTGGATTTATTTAAATTAATTCTTTATTATTATTATTTTTAATTCCATCCTAATTCCAATCCATTATCTTTAGAGTTTGACTTTTTTTTAATAAAGTTTTTTCCTATGAATTTTTTTTATTTAGTCCCTAATCAACTTTAAGTTTTAATTTTTTTTTTATGATTTTACCTTTAGTTTTAATTAATCAACTTTGTAAAAACTAAGTTTGATTTTTTAAAATTTTATTTTTTTCAATTAAGTTTAAATTAAGCTTCTAAACTTAATTGTTTATCAATTAAGTCTCTAATAAAGTTAATTTGACTCATTTAAAGTATAATTAAATCTTTTAATTTGACTTAAATTAACTTTTAAATATGATTAATTTTTTAATTTGACCCATGATTAAATTAAATTGACCTTTTAAAAATCTAATTATGTCTCTAAATTTAATTTTTATACATATTCATCCAACAATTTTTTATTTAACCTTAAATTTATACTATCTTTTTATTTTTAGGTACAATGAGATATAATTAAATTTCTCCTCTATACTTGAAATCTTCTTAGCTCACTTTTGCCAAAGAACCAGCTTTGTTATTATTATTGTATTTTAGAAATAAAAATAAATAAATTTAAAAAATAATCTAGAAATAAGTTATTACAGACTACATAACATATACACTAATAAAAGTTGTATTTTAACATCAATATATTAAAATTATTAAAAATATTTTAAAAGATAAATTTAATATTTTTTTTTTTAAAACTTACACATCAACAAATACTCCCTCGTCATCAAAGTGAAGTCCAGTTTCATCGAACTGAAGTTTCGCTGTTATTTCATGGGAGACTGTCAACCCCTTAAAAAAAATAAAATAAAATATTCGCACATAAGCTTGCAATTTTTACAGGTTATTGTGGAGTCTAACCCATGGCTTATATATAGATAGACGTTATGACCTCTCTTCTCTGCCAATATTTATCAACACCCTCTCTGGTCTATACTCTTTGCTTCTGCTAACCGGTCTGCTTTTGCCTCAATTAGGTAATGCATCCTATCGATTTCTGATCTCACTTTGAACATTACTAACTGTCTTTTAATCGTTTCCTTTTTTTCCTTTCTTAACTAGTTGAGTTATGGACGGCTATAACAATCACCCGCCTCCCCAGGACTCCACCATCGGAGGCCAATCTTTGGCTCTTAAAGGAGGAGCTGCTGGGAGCCTCCTCTTTCTACTTGCTTTCATAATCTACGTGTTCCTCAAGAGGTGCGACTGCACCATCATCTTCAAGGTGAGAGCTGGTGATGCTTCCAGCAGGCCAGTGGAAGAAGCCTGAAACAAGGAGGTAGGGTGTAATCATAACAAGCTGGTTTATACATATATATATATCAAAGGACTTCAAGGATGAAGTAATGTTTGATGTTTCTGTTAAGAGTGACTTGTTTAGCAGCTTTGCCATGCGAAAATGGGAAATGGCAGTTTGAAGAAGCTAGTACCTTGATGTTTGTTTTTTTATGGTTACACTGAAAAATTTAATCATATTTCTCGTAATAGAATGTTTAGATCCTATTGTCTTTATTTATTTATTTATATTTGGAACTCTCTCTCTCTCTCTCTCTCGTTTCATTAATTTTTATTCAAGGCATGTCTCTTCTGTTTCCTACAAATGATTGAATTCGTTATGTTCCAATTAAAACTTTTATTTATTTTGACGTGTATATATATATTGCAGGAGGAGTGGTCTTCATCAAGGACGCAACTTGTGTGAAGTAAATCTTATGTTTCTTTGTTTTCCGACATGAATAAATTTGATAGCAGCAGCAAGCCTACCTTAGCAGTCAAGACTTGACAGTTTGCTGCGGTATCTTCAAATTTGTTTTCTGTATGGTTGATCTGGTTTCTTTTAATAGAATTAATGATGTGATCCTTTTGTCTTTATTTGATCTATTCTTAGAATAACAAAATATGCTTACCCTAATTAACTTCTAATAATCATGAAGATTAATAGCTTATGTGTACGCATGGTTTTTATTTCAAAACGTCGTGTACCTTATTTTTTTCAAGGGAGGAATGTTTTCTATTTGAGAAAAATGATAATCCAGGATTGAAGACAAACGGGCGGCCAAGAAATTCTTTTTATTAATAATTGGCAAAAATGAATATTTTTTTAGGGATAAGATAAGACTTTTTTGAAAAAAAAAAGGAATGCAAATGTATGGTAATTCTTGTTTTTTTTTTTTTTTTATTTTATTTATCGTGGATGTATCGTATTTTTATATACCAGGGAGGAAAGTTTCCATTCATTTTGAAGAAATACATATTTTCTCTAAGAACAAAAAACATAATGTGACCTTTATTTTTGTTGCAGTGGAAAGTTGCAATAAATTTTACAGAAAGTGTCCAAATTAGCCGCAAAAGTATAATCCTTTGTGCCTTGCCAGCAGGAGTCAAGGTTATTCTTGGATGGTCAAATGGGACCAGCAAAACTATGCAGAAAAGTCTTTTCCTTGCAATGGGGCCTTCCTCCTTTCTCTTATCTCTATGATCCTGGGGAATTTGCTATCTTGTTCCATTGACTCGAAAAATCTACTTATAGCTCGGATCCTTCGTGGAAACATATAAAAAATGAAATTTTATAACCAAAACATTAGCTTTTAAGACTAATAAAATTAAAATATAATAAGCGTATCTCATAAATAATATTAATAAGTAAATAATATTTCATGAGTATATAAACTTTTCATGTATTGTTTAAAAATTCTAAGCCATTTAGTTTACAATGGTAATGCTAATACTGGCTGATTTTTTTTTTTTAATGAATGTGAATATATGGATCAGCTTATATACATTTTAATTAATTTTATAAGTTATAAAATTAATAATTATATAAATTTTTAATAATTATTTATAAATAATCATGGACCTCAAATCTAAAACCATGATAAAATAAATTTTTTAATTTTTAATTTTTATTATTAAACTACCAGCTAAATAGTTCCTGACACTGCCGCATCAAAAACCTTGAGAATTGATAACTCTTCTCAAGGTTTTTGATGCGGCCTTACGTCTGTTTCCACTTGATTCGGTGTTAAGGACTTAAATTATGTCTCATCAAATATTTTTCAAATTTTAGTTAAATATTTCCGATTTAAGAAATAAAAAAAAAAGAAATTAAAACCAATGTTAAGGTTGAAGAATTTTCCTACGATCAGGTGTGCGTGGGCTTTCAAGACGCAATGCATTTGACTGGACTAATACTAATAATAATAATAATAATAATAATAAGTATTGTTTGGAGTATCGTTACCTTCATTTTCTGTTCTCCTCCCAAATAATGAAAAGTTATCACATTCTTATACACTTCTTTCCTTTTGCTTTAGAAGATTACTACCTATAGCAAAAGTTTGAAACTTTCCTTTTTTTTTTTTTGTAAAGACTTTTATATATGTGTATTAGAATGATTAAATCTTGGAATTCAATAATTAAAAAAAAAAGCATTCATAGAATACTAAATTATTATTAATCATAGTCTTAAAAACTGGATTTTGATTAATAAATAAATTTACACGACATTATTTGAATTCTAAGAAAGACGGTAAAAAAAATTAAATTCTTACATAATAAAGTAACGGCTAGGAAAAGCACGTTCTCCTTTGCAGACATCCAACGTGGGAGGTTTATAAACTATTTTCTTAATTTTTGTTTATATATATATATATATATTATATTTCTTCTTCTATCACCTAAAACTTAATTAGTAGTTTAACCTGAATCAAATTGTTCTATAGAAACTCAAATTAAGATTTCTCTCTAAAATTATAGGAACAAAAGTCTTCAATCAAAAAAGCCATTAAAGACGGAAGCAGCATGGCGCCTCCCGTATGCGGTGATGTGGAGATATTGAAGAAATTTCTCCACTGCACATGGTTAATGAAGTTAGATTTCCAGGAGGAAAAAAAATATAAAATGAAAGATATCATTTTTTTTGGAAAAGATTAATATGTATAAGAAAAGAAAATAATATACACAAATACGAGGGTACTATACCCAAGAAAACAAGACAAAAAACAAACCAAAATATTCAAAAAGGAAAAAACTGACAAAGACTTGATGCAAGCATATATGATCACGCTGCCTGGAATAAGCGACAAGCCATATCCAAGCAGCAAGGGAAATTAACAAAAAAACAACGATGGTTTAGTTGTAAGAGTAACTAAAAGCCTCTGATACTTGATAAAGAAGTTAAAGAAGAAAGATAAGAAAAAAGCAACGAAGAAGCTAAAGAAAGAGAAGAAAAAAAGCTGAAGAAATAAGAAAGAGGATTGAAAAAGTTTTCAACTATGTATTTTTTATTCAAATCATCAATAAATTGTCTAAAATTATTAAAAATTAAGTATAAATAGTAAAATCTTAAAACTACCGACAATTAGATCTATACTCGACTGAATAAAAAGTCGAACAAAATAGTATAAACTAATTCTAATTAATAAACTCAAATATTAACTCTAATAACTTAAGTTTGGATGTGTCAAAAAAACTGAAATTTTTTCATGGTATATATTTTAAACCAACTATTGAAATTCTTTCCAGCCAAATCAAAGATCAAATTTTTTTTCCCAACAAAGATGAAATTACCCTCTTTCATTCCAGGGGCGGAGCAGGGAAGAAAAATTAAGGGGGGCCAAATTAAAAGAAATTGTTTAAAAAGGTTAAAATTTTCATTATTTTATATAAGGGAGAGGCTGAGAAAATTTTTCTTGCAGGGGTCGGGGCCCCTGCCAGCTTCCCCCTGTCTCCGCCACTGTTTCATTCCGTATAGATGAAGGTGAATTTTATAACCTATGCGTGAAAACATCAGTGTGCAAAATTGATAAAAAACTATTTTTTCTCTGGATTTTTTTTTCTCTTTTGCCGGCCATTCTTCCCCCTTTTTTTCTCCATCTCCCGCGACACCACCACCTCTGGCCACCATGCATGATGTTCCCTGCAACACCATGAATGCCCCCAACCTCTCTTCACCCCTAACCAAGCAAGGTTGCTCTTTTTTTTGTCACCTTGAAAACTGCTGCATAGCTATCTGCATGCAAATGGATTTTCCTTCTAAATTGAGTGGGCTGGACTTGTTTCCAGCTCAGCCTGTATAGTTAAACCAGTTTCAACCCATTAAAAAACAAAAATTAGATATGTTTGGTCGATCTCTATCCAATCTTTTCTGATAAATCTTAACCCAACTTGACTGGGCTCGGTCCAGTTAACTGGCCCGACCCAACCCATATATTTTATTGTAATTAAATATATTATATTTTAAATATAATATATTTAATTATAATAATATTATATTTCTTAAAAATTTCAAAAAAAATTCAACAATCCTCTTAAAAAAATTTGTGATTTTCTTGCATTTTTTTTTATCAATTTTGTTTAATATTGGGTTATATTTTTACATTGTATGATATAAATCCGGTATTAAAATACCTGGTTTTCTCCCAAATATTTTTAAAAAAATTTTAAAAAAATATCAAAACTTTTAAATTAATTTCCCTTAAAAAAACAAAAAATATTTTATTTTTATGCACACGGCCAAATCCTAAAATGTTTTTCAAAGTTATATTTTCATAAAAACATTGCATCTTTCTCATATTTTTTTTTTAAATAGTTATCATAAGCAATTTATGATTATCCATTATGATTTGACAAAAATATCAAAAACCTTTTTTATCAATTATTTTTTTAGGATTTAGATGCAAACTTTAATATCAGTGGAGTGTAAAACTACACAATAAAGTACACCATCAGGTATTAAAAATATAAGATGTAAAATAAATGCGATGCTAAAATTTAAATTTTAGAATAATTATGATTAAACCCAATAATATAGAGACTCTCTCACAAATAAAGATTTGCCTTAGACTTAAAAAAAAAAAACCAATGAATATATAGAAACCCGACTTAGAAAAATAATCAAATAATAATATAATTTGTCTTAGGCAAGGTGTATTGGAGATGATGCGTCTTTTCCTTGCATAACTAGTCATTTACCTAGATTCTTGCAGATCATAAATTCCTAATAGTTAGAATACTAGGTAATAATTCTTAAATCTTAATCATAATTTTATGATCAAATCCAAAATCTTTCCCCGCATAACAACAACACCATATCAAGAGACACATATAGTTCGCATTATAAAATTCCATACATGTCTATTGATGAAAATCCGTGTCATCTGTAACATGAATATGAACTGGACAAATGGCATGTAATATGCCAGAGGCCAGTGATGGGAGACTATAAGAGCAGATATATATATATAAAACAAGAAGACGAAAGAAAAGATATCAGAATACAAAGTATTAAAGAAACCAAAACGATAATTGGTGTTGCTATTATATGATTCTATAAAATCATGGCTGGCCAACAAGCACATCCTTGTAAGGAGTTGTTGCAGGAATATGTGCTGCTCTTGTTTCCGCTGCCATCATTTTCCGTCTCCTCTCCTCTTCTAGGATGAGTGGTGAGTGACCCTCCCTCTCTCGTATCAAACGCTCGTGACACCCCTTCTCTCAATTTCTCTAACCGGAGTCCATCAATTTGCTGCATCTTGAACACCTTGACTACGTTTGCTAATCCCCCTGTAAAAATCATTAGACTTCCACAGATGCCTGTCCAGACCCAAGTCTTGCCCTGCATTAATCAAGAAACTTTGCTGGGCTTTAAAAACCTACCATGCAAAAGTACTCAAAGATTCCAAGATTTTCTATTTAGATTGTGACGTTTAAACCATCATTTTTTCTATCCAATTAGACTGCTGCTATTTCCAAAACCCGAGCAGATTGCTTAAACTATAACTAAACAAATTTACAGCTTACCAATAGCTTCAGTCCATGATGGCCCCGTCCTGCTTGCTCATGAATATTGAGAATGGAACCAACCAAGAATAGCAAACTTCCCATTAAAAATGGGATGTGGACGCTCTGTTGCAAGATTTGTACATGCCCATCAGCTCTCTCATATATCTGGCAAGAGTTGTGTATGGATCCGAGCACCACAAAGCCGGTCCGGCAATAAGCAAGTTTAGAGCATGCCTTTCAAATTTGAAGTGCCCATATCCCTTGTATTCCTGCAATTATTTGCAATATGTACTTAAAGCTTATAACTGTGCTCCTAAGAATACAGGATTTTAAGACGAGACAGTGGAATGCTGTGGACTACATAGACCTTAATTTCATAACGAAGTTACAAAAAGCTTCTCTCTGAAAAGATGAATTCTAAGAGACTGAAAAGAGCCATCTTCTGATCTTCACGTTGGGTAGTTAATGTCTGGCCCCAAGGAATAAGTTTTGACATGCACATAACCTAGTGCAACGCTCTTTAATGGGGTTTTTGAGGAAATATAATGGGACATCTAATTATCGAGATTAGAGGTATAAGATAAATTAAATCATAGATTGATCCTATATACACCTTCAATTGGCAGTAAATTAATCCTTTTTTTTTTTTATCTTATAATTATAAATATAACAATTCCTATACTAAATTGTACTAGAACTCAGATAATATCAATTTTTGTGACACCACTAAACAAAGAAATTAATTAATATTTAGTACCTGAATGAAAAGAAAAAGAATACCCAAGAAAGAAAGCAAAGCCCCTGAGGCCTGAACCACAGGAACCGCAAACTCAACAAGTGCAAGCTGTGTATCAAACCGCATTAAAGGAAACCGATAATCAATCCCGGCTAGATGTGCAACAAGATCATGAAGATTAACCACCATGATAAGTGTCGCACGTCGGAAAATCCGCGCGACATCGGCTGGCGATTTTTTTTGTTTATTTTTCATTTATGCTTGGTTCGTTGGAGTCGCCACCTAGTATTATGGTCACTAGGAACCTAAGGTCTGCGAGAGTCTGAGTAAGGGACTGGTTGTGCAAGGGGAAGACGCATCACCCCCAGTGCACCTTACCTAAGGTAAGCTGCATTATTGTTTGATTGCTTTTCTAGGTCGAGTTTCTATTCGCTGGTCTTTTCTAAGGTTCAAGGCAGATCTCCCCTCGTGAGGAAGTCTCTACCTTATTCGGTTAAATCCTAACCATTCTAAAGTCTGAATTTTAAAATTGTTTTTACTTACATCTTGTATCTTTAATACCCGAGGATGTACATTATCGTGTAATTTTACACCCCACAAATATTAAAGTCTACATCCAGATCCTAGAAAAAAAGGTTGGAAAAAGGATTTTTGATATTTTGGCCAAACCCTAATGGATGATCGTATGCAATAAAATATATTTTTTTTCTTTTTGTTGTTTTTTTTTTTTTTGAAATATTTCGGAGAAAACCGGATATTTTAATACAGGACTTGTATCTTACAATGTAAGTATACAACCCAATATTAAGCAAACTTAAAAAAAAAATATTTAAACAATTACAAATTTATTGAAATGATTTTTTTTTTTTTAAATTTTTTTTTTTTGGAGGGCCGGGCTAGAACTGGCCCGGCCCAAGCAAATGGCTAATTAATTAGCCACTGCATGCAGAAATGAATTCTGCATGCAGCGGCAGCGAAAAAAAAATGAAAGAGAAAAGGATGGAGCAGGGAAGCGAGAATTACCTGGCGTGGAGAGAGTCGGCAGCCTGGATGGTGGTGCGCGGTGTGGCTGGAGGTGGCGAAGTCGGCGGCGTGCACTGGTCCCGGCTGGAAGAAGAATGAAGCAGGTTCAGGCCGCCACTGCAAGAAGGAGAAAACGGGTCCTACAGAGGAGAAGGAAAAGCTCACGGCTAGAGCTGTTGGTGTGGCTGAGGAGGGAAGGTATTGCTGGGGAAGATCGGTCTGCTTCTGGTGTTGCTTCTCTGTTACCAATGGCGGAGAGGTTGAGGGAAAACTGAAGGAGGAATGACGATGGAGAAAAGAAAGGGAGATGAGGCCGGGGCTGTGGTTGTTTGTAGGGGATGCTGCTACTGATGGAAACGACCAGCTGGGAGGAGAATAAAAGGGGTGGTCTGCTCACGGTGGAGATGACAGAAAAGATGAGGCGATGATGGTGGTAGTGGCTGAAGCTACGGTGGAGAGAGAAAGAAGAGACAGGGCTGGTTGCAGAAACTGGGCAGGGAAGGCTGGTTTTCGGCCAACTTTGCGTTCAGTTTTCTCCTTCTCCTGGGCATGAAATTGGCTCCTATTTATAGGGATCGCAAGAGGGTAATCTGGTCTTCAACGGGGAAAAAGTCTCAGCCCTTGATTTGACTCGAGGAATCCAAGCCGTTGGTTCAAAGTGTGCACCTCGAACTGCCAAATTTGGCAATCCAAGGCTGCAGACTGCCCGAGGGTGCCACTTTGGGCTGATAAACGGAGCTGTTTCCAAGATTGTCGACCCGACCGGACCACTCCACGGGATAAAGATGTTTCAGGGGAACATGTTGGTGCATGCCTTGTCAGAATTGGGGGCCACACGAGTGAGAAACAGCGCCTGGAAAGCAGCCACTCGGGCAGCTTTGTGAGGAAGAAGATGAACAGTAACCAGGCGACGCGTCACCTGGTCCGTTCCCTCTTTTTTTTTTTTTTTTTTTAACACCAAAACGGCGCCGTTTGGGATAAAAAATTAGGAATTTTTTCTGATTTTCAATTTAGCCCTCCAACTTTCAATTTCGTTCAATTTGACCCCCGGATTTTGTCAATTAGACCCCTATAGTTTGGCGCCTTTTGCAGATTGGTCCTTGTCTTTGGATTTTCTTAATTTAACCCCAAATTGACCCCAAAACTTCAATTTTCTTTCAATTTGGCCCCTGATTGCAATCAATTAACTTGGTAAACATTAAATTTGGTCTCTTAAAATTCCAATCTTCTCAATTAAGCCCAAATTAAGCTCCCAAACTTAATTTTTCACCAATTAAGCCCCAAATAAAATTAATTTGACCCATTTAAAGTATAATTAAGTCCTTGTACTTAATTAAATCCTTTAATTGGACCCAAATTAATTCTTACACATAATTAAAATTCAATTTGGCCCATGATTAAATCAAATTGGCCTATTAAAAATTTAATTATGTCCTTGGACTTAATTTTTCACTAATTAAGCCCCAAATAAAATTAATTTGACCCATTTAAAGTATAATTAAGTCCTTGCACTTAATTAAATCCTTCAATTGGACCCAAATTAATTCTTAAACATAATTAAAAATTCAATTTGGCCCATGATTAAATCAAATTGGCCTATTAAAATTTAATTATGTCCTTGGACTTAATTTTTATGCAAATTCGTCCAATAATCATTTAATTTAACCTTGAATTTGCATTTTCTCCTCCAATTTTGGGCACAATGGGGCGCCAATAGGTCTTGAATCTCCTCCAAAAATTGCAATTTGATTTCCCGGCATACTTTCTCCACGTTGCTAGCCTTTATTATTTTTTGTCTTTATTATTTTTTTATTTTATTTTATTTTGGGGGAATAACCCAGAATTGGGTTATGACAGTTGCCCCCCTCTTTACAAGGCTTGCGATAGAAAGTCTCTCAAGAGACTTTCGATCGTAGGCATTGTAAAGAAGAAAACGAAGAATGAGAGGTGATGGAATGATGAATCCTTATGAGGGCTAGAAAGCACACTTAGAGTAAAAACTGGAAGATTTTTTTTATGAAAAATACTAAGACTTTTCAAAGAGGTCTTGTTGTGTTGGGCGACCTACCCACGTGAAAGATTTTGAAGAAAATACAAAGATTTTCTCAAAAATACAAAAAATTTTCAAAGTGGTCTTGTTGTGTTGGGTGACCTGCCCAGGAAAGGTTTTGAAAAATACAAAGATGTTTTCAAAAACACGAGAATTTTCAAAGTGGTCTTGTTGCGTTGGGTGACCTGCCCAGGAAAGGTTTTGAAAAATACAAAGATGTTTTTAAAAACACGAGTGGTCTTGTTGCGTTGGGTGACCTGCCCAGGAAAGGTTTTGAAAAATACAAAGATGTTTTCAAAAACACGAGAATTTTCAAGGTGGTCTTGTTGTGTTGGGTGACCTTCTCTAGTGAAAATTTTAGAGGCGGTGAGAAATGCGAGAATTTCTCAAAAATGATTTTATCGTAATGGGCATGATAGGACCCGAAGAGGAACGAGGGCTGAAAAGTACACTCGAAAGGAGTTAGGGTTAGAAAACACACTATCCGAGAGGGTCGAGGACTCTTAGGCGCACTCAAAGAGAAAAACGATAGGGCTAGAAAGCATACTACCTGAATGATGGGGGCTCAATGCCCACTCAAAAAAAGTAATGGTAAGACACTGATATGTCAAGGATGAAAGTAATGCATCATGATCAATATGCATGTATACTTACCTGAGAAGTATAGGTCCCCTCTTCTTCATGGTGTCTTTCTTTTCTTCAAAATTTGGAGTGTCTGATAGTAAGCTTTAATGGCTCTTTTCACTCTTGCTTACTCGAGTCACATCTTGTGATCTTGACCCTCGGGCAGGATATGATATCAACACACATCTTATCCCTCAAGCCTTTATCTGAAGAGATTTCCAGCTCACCCAACATTTTCCATTTTCTTAGAAGGGGAATCATGGAGCCACCCCTATGTGTTTTGGTGAATTGCCCTCTAGTTTGATCATGCCCCCAAGTATTCGGATCAGGTTTGAGGGTGAGGCTATGTGAAGGTAGGTTTGGTTTTTTATAAGGAGTTGTTTTCATTTAGAATTTTTAGAATTTCAAAGCTATTCCAGAAACACAAAAATTGTTTTGACATTGATTCAAAACAAACTCATTCTGAAGGAATTCAAGTGATTCCTATGGAGAGGTTTTCAGAAGTGATGAAAACTTTTTGTTTTGATTTTGGTGAAGATGTGAAGAACATGAAGTGACACCTGGTTGGTCACAAAAGGTTGAAATTTTAATTTGAGGGTTATTGAGAACCGTTGGTGAAGCATTCATTTTATTTGCATGAATAATGATTTTATTTCGCATGAGAAAGCACTGCCTACCGATCCAGATTGCTTGCCTTTGATCAGAAAGGGCTTGATTAGGCACGTAATGTAGGCTTGGGCTATTGGCTATGAAGAAAAGGATATATGTAGGTTCAAAAGGTGTTTAAGGGACTTTATGACTAAGGATCACAAGTGCTTATATCCCAAAATATTTTGTTCATACATTTCTGGACCTTGGAATTGATTTGTAAAATGGTCCACGGTGCCCCCCAGTGTTAGGCTCAGGCTCTTTCTCTTTGTTTTCTTCATTTGATTTTGAGCATCATTGCATTAGCTTTTTTTTTTTTTTTTTTTTTATTTTTTTTATGCTCAGAATTTTGGATCATTCAGATTTTTTTTTATATGCCCCCTAGCTTTGTATGGGCACCTTTGATGATTGAGAATTTTCTTTTATGCCCCCCAGCATTGTTTGGGCACTTTCATCGTTGAAGACTTTTTCATGCCCCCAAGAGGTATTTGGGCACTTTCAATCATTATGGATTTTTTTGCACTTGCCCCCCAGTGTAGGGTGTGATCCTAGCCAAGGTTATTTTTCAAGAAAAATTTATTAGGCTCAAAAGGGGACTGCAAATGATATATTTCAGCCTTGTGAAAGGAATATCAAAAATGGCCTTTCTTCATCTCAAATGCATGCATTCTGGATCGGTAAGCCTTGCTTTCATGCGAGTATGCAGAGTGATTTCTCATTATTCATGCAAGTAAAACCCAGCTTTAGAGTCACTTCATGTTGTGTGTTTTTTTTTTTTTTAGGTGTATGGTCACCTCTCTAAGGAATCACCTTAATTTCCAGAACTTGTTTGTTTTGGAAAAACAAACAGAATCATTTCTGGTTTTGTACTAAGCTTTGAATTCCCAAAAAAAATCCTTGTGAAAACATGAGATCATGCATAATTTTAAGGGAAACACATTAAAGAAATCTTGGCCAAACTTCAATTTCATTGACTGATGAAGGTAAATACATCAGGCATAATACTTCTTTACAACATCTGAGTTTACAGGTCTTGGTAGATCCCTTCCATCCATAGTAGTCAGAATTAAAGCCCCTCCAGAAAAAGCCTTTTTCACTACATATGGCCCTTCGTAGTTTGGTGTCCACTTGCTTTGATCTTCTCCTGATGCTAGTGGGATCTTCCTTAGCACCAAATCCCCTTCCTTGAACACCCTTGGTCTGACCTTCTTGTTGTAAGCTTTGGCTATCCTGCTTTGGTATAACTGGTGATGGCAGATAGCTGCTAGTCTTCTCTCGTCGATCAAGGTTAGTTGCTCAAATCTTGACCTTGCCCATTCTGATTCGTCCAGTTCTGCATCCTTCAGGATCTGCAGTGATGGGATTTCCACTTCTAAGGGCACAACCGCCTCCATTCCATATACTAAAGAGTATGGGGTGGCATTTGTAGAAGTTCTAACTGTGGTACGGTACGCATGAAGTGCATATGGGAGCATCTCATGCCAATCCTTGTAGGTGACCACCATTTTCTGGATAATCTTCTTGAGATTCTTGTTAGCTGCTTCGACTGCCCCATTCATCTTTGGTCTATAAGGGGAAGAATTGAGGTGTTTAATCCTCCATTTAGTGCACAATTCGTCAATCAACTTCCCATTGAAATTCTGGGCATTGTCAGTTACCAATCTTGCCGGCAAACCATAACGACAAACCAAATCCTTTTCAATAAATCTCTTGACTACCTTTTGTGTTACATGGGCGTAAGAGTTGGCTTCTACCCATTTGGTGAAGTAGTCAATGGCCACCAAAATGAATCTATGTCCATTGCTCGCCTTAGGGTTGATTGGCCCTATGACATCTAGACCCCACATATCAAAAGGCCAAGGCGAGATCATATTGAACAGAGGCGCCGGAGGCATATTTATCTTGTCGCCATATATTTGACACTTGTGGCATTTTCTGACATAGTCTATACAATCTCTCTCCATGGTCAACCAGAAGTATCCAGACCTTTGAATTTGTTTCGCCATTGTATGACCATTAGCATGTGTAGCACAGATCCCCTCATGGACTTCCTTTAATGCTTGCTCAATCTCATTTTCATTCAAACACTTGAGCAGAGTCCCATCAAATGACCTTTTATATAAAATTTCCCCATCCAAGTAAAAATTCATGGTCATTCTTCT
Source organism: Populus tomentosa (assembly GCA_018804465.1). Taxonomy (NCBI): domain Eukaryota; kingdom Viridiplantae; phylum Streptophyta; class Magnoliopsida; order Malpighiales; family Salicaceae; genus Populus; species Populus tomentosa. Next base: position 1,560,577 of record CM031997.1, read on the forward strand.
TAAAGTCTTTTCATCTGTCTTGGAAACCCCTTCAGGATATTCTCGATGCTGGAGAAACTTCTTGATGTCATTGTACCATGGTTTCCCATCTAGAGATTCTTCAATTAGGCAATAATGGGCTTGGAAGCTTCTGACTTCGATATTTATTGGTTGGATCTTGGTTTTATAATCAACTTGTGTCATTGAAGCTAAGGTTGCTAGGGCATCAGCAAATTGATTCTTATCTCTGCTTATATGGGTGAATTTGATTTCTTCAAATTCGTTGGCTAGCTTCAAGAGATAACTTTGATACAACTTCAGCTTCTCATCCTTAGTTTGCCACTCACCTTTGACTTGGCAGATAATTAGTAAGGAATCCCCAAAAACCTCAAGTTTTTTGGCCTTAAGTTCTAGAGCAGCTTCTAGGCCAATGATGCAGGCTTCATACTCGGCAGTGTTATTGGTACATTCAAACAGTAACCTTGTTGAAACAGGATACTGCTTATTTTCTGGGGAAATCACTACAGCTCCGGCCCCATTTCCTGATACGTTTACTGCCCCATCAAAGTAAAGGGTCCATTGATCGCCTTCTCCACTTTCATCTTCGACTACTATCACATCTTCATCTGGGAGGTCAAAGTTTAGCGGCTCGTAGTTCTCCATGGCATGATCTGCAAGATGATCGGCAATTATGCTTCCTTTTACAGCTTTTCTTGTCATAAAGACAATGTCATATTCTGCCAATAACACTTGCCATCTTGCTATTCTACTTGACAGGTAAGGTTTTTCACAAATGTACTTGAGCGGGTCTAATTTCGAAATCAACCAAGTTGTGTAGTATAGCATATACTGCCGAAGTCTTTTCGCACTCCAAACCAAAGCACAACACAACCTCTCAATTGTTGTATATCTCGACTCACAGTCATTGAATTTTTTACTCAAGTAGTAAATAGCTTGCTCCTTCCTTCCTGACTCATCATGTTGTCCCAGCACGCAGCCCATAGCTGTTTCTGTTACTGTCAAGTATAGAATCAAAGGCCTTCCCGGTGTTGGAGGTACTAACAATGGTGGGTTTTGCAAGTACCTCTTTATTTTATCGAAGGCTTCCTGACAATCGTTGTCCCATACTCCAGGATTTTTCTTCCTGAGCAAACGAAAGATTGGTTCACAAGTCACCGTCAACTGGGATATAAACCGAGCTATGTAATTCAGGCGCCTGAGAAAACTTCTTACTTCCTTTTCTGTCTTAGGGGCAGGCATCTCCTGAATAGCTTTAGCTTTATCAGGATCGACTTCTATTCCTCGACCGCTTACTATGAAGCCCAATAGTTTTCCAGTTTTCACCCCAAATGAGCATTTTGCAGGATTCAACTTTAGCTGGAATTTCCGCAGCCTTTCAAATAGTCTTCTTAACACTTGCACATGATCTTCCTCTTTCTTCGATTTTGCAAGTATGTCATCCACATAAACTTCCACTTCTTGGTGCATCATATTGTGGAATAAGGTAACCATTGCTCTTTGATATGTGGCTCCAGCATTCTTCAATCCGAATGGCATTACTTTATAGCAAAACGTCCCCCAAGGTGTGACAAAAGTGGTCTTCTCTTTATCTTCTTCTGCCATTCTAATTTGATTATAACCAGAGAATCCATCCATAAAAGAATAGGTAGCATTTCTTGCAGCATTATCAACGAGAATGTCTATATGGGGCAAAGGAAAATCATCTTTTGGGCTCGCCTTGTTCAAATCTCTATAGTCCACACACATCCGAATCTTCCCATCTTTTTTGGGGACTACAACCACATTGGCTACCCATTGTGGATATTGGACTACATCTAGAAACCCTGCATCCCACTGTTTCAGTATCTCAGATTTTACCTTGAGCAACATGTCTGGACGCATTCGCCTGGTTTTCTGCTTAATTGGCTTGCTTCCTTCTATTAAAGGAATCTTATGTACTACTATGTCAGTATCTAGACCAGGCATATCTGCGTAAGTCCAGGCAAAAATATCTACATACTCATGTAGTAGAGAAACTAGTCTATTTCTTTCTTCAGTTGTAAAAAGAGTGCCAATCTTTAATTCCTTATTTTCTTCTTCGTCTCCCACGTTAATGGCTTCTAGTTTCTCATAGGCTGGTTCCCAGGCCTTTTCTGAACATTCTACCAGCTTAGTAAACTCTCTTATATCCTCCTCTCCCCATTCTTCATCATCCATTGCAATCATATTATCGAAGTTGGGCCAATTATTCTTAGTGCAACGGTTTTGTGAATTGATGGAACTTTCAGGAATCCTGAAAGTTCAAGGCGTGCTCGTGTAAGTGTGATTCACGAAAAGATAAAAGATGCAGGCACACATTGGACACAGGAAAATGCATGATCTCATTAAAACAAAAGTGCTTGGTTAACATAGAAAATCTTGCGGTACCATGAGCTAAAATACCAACAAGTTCAGCACAAGTCAAAACAAGGCAAAATAAGTCCGAGCATTATCAAACAAGAACAATTACTTTTTAAACACAATAGGAGCAAGCTCCATCTTCCAATTCTGGTACACCTCCCCTTCAGCCAATCTTCGCACGAAAAATCTAGCAGGAGGTTCATCAACGGTGTAAATGGAGAGCTGTGGCAAAACTTCATCCTTCATTTCCAAGTCCGTTTCCTTTATTTGTTTTTCTTCTTGGCTCTCCAGGGTATTGATGTGGAGATCTATTATGCCAGATCTAATCACTTCTGCAGCCCTTGGGAAAGATACTTGGAGTGGTGGGATGACAAGTTCCTTTTCTTCTGGCTCTCTTCCTTCAATCCTCGCCATTCTTGCCTCTCTTTTAAACTGAAAGACCTGCTTGTAATCGTCTTTCTTGGGCTTATATCCAAGCCCAAATCTTTGATTTGCATAGTTTGGCTTAATTAGGTTAGGCATTTTAATCCCAAGATTACGTTGAAAAGGAACCCCATTCTTTAAAAAGCATTTGGCAGCCATCTTTGCTATTTCTGGGATTTTAGGCTTTCTCAACACCGTGCCTTCAGGAACCCATTCCGCGTTCACAATTTCGAAAGCATGAATATTCCCATCTCTACAATCTTCAGTTTCAATGAAAGGTATGGCCACATTTTTTATCATGGAGATTGTCTCTTCAGCTTTGACAGTTATCAACATTCCGTTCATGATATACTTCAAACACTGGTGCAATGAACAAGTCACTGCCCCAACTGCATGAATCCACGGCCTTCCTAATAGTATGCTGTAAGATGGGTGAATGTCCATTACTTGTAATGTTATCAAGAACATTTGCGGCCCCACATATAGCTCTACTTCTAGGGTCCCAATTATCGGTCTTGGCGAACCATCATATGCTCTCGCCATCAAGGTGCTGGGCTTCATATGTGACTCATCGACAGGCATTTCTTTCAACATATGCATTGGTAGGACGTTCAGTGCAGAACCATTATCGACGAGTACCTTTCCGATCAGAATATCCTTGCAACGCACCGTAATGTATAACGGCTTGTTGTGCCCAGTACCATCAGGACATAATTCATCTTCAGTGAAGTATATATAATTCGAGGCCTGGATTCTTCCCACTAAATGCTCCATGGTTTCTTGATTGATGTCTTGAGGAACGTAGGCTTCGTTCAATACCTTTTGTAGAGCCTTCCTATGTGGCTCAAAGCTTAGAATCAGAGAAAATAACGATATTCTTGATGAAGTCTTCTTAAGCTGCTCAACAATACTATATTCACTGTGTTTCATCAGCTTTAAGAATTCGTTGGTTTCCTCTTCTGTGACAGGTTTGTTTATTTCTTCGGTTATGTCAACCTTTTCTTTACCCTTAACTTTTCTTTGTTTTTCTAGCTCTTCTGGAGTGAAACATCTGCCACTACGGGTCAACCCCCCAATTTCTACTTGAAAAACAGGTGGTTGCGGAGTGCTTTTGAAAGAGTACCCATAGTCGTGAGGTAAAGCACTATAGTTTCCTTTATGTTCCACTACTGGTTTGGATAGGACCAATTTGGGTGGCTTCCCGGTAGTGAATTGTACTCGACACACCTCTTTATTTGGTGCCTCCATCATGAACACCTCCTCACTTGCTGCTTTCTCAATTCGCAGCAACCCACGACTCATCATCTGCCTCACTTTTTTGTGAAAGCCCTCGCAATGGCTGATCACGTGGCCCTTTATATTATAAAGTTCACAGCACTTCTCGCTACCCTCTTTGTACCTTGCATCTACCATCATTTGGTAGATCTTATCCATTGACACCCTTAAGATTTTTGAGTGTTCCAATTCTAACATGTTTATAGACCCACTACCTGAAGCATGATTAGGTAGAGGGTTTACATTAACATTAGGGGCATCTTCAAATGCTATCCATCCTGCTTTGATCAGTTGCAGAAGTTTTCTCTTGAAGGCATTGCAGGTATAGATGTTATGTCCAGCTATACCAGCATGATATTCGCAAGTGAGATCCGGTTTATACCAGCTGGGGTAAGGTGGTTGTAGGGGTATCAAAGGCACAGGGACTACTTGCCCGATACTTAGTAGTTTTTGGTACATTTCATCTAGGGGTAACGGCAATGGAGGCAATTGTTCTTGGGTTCTTTGGTAGTTTCTTTTGGGAAAACTCTCGGCTTGGTTTTTTACTTGGTGGTTTTGGGGTTCAAGTTTTTTGGCTGAGCTAGGGAAGTTGAAATTAGTGTTGGCAATTTGGGGTGAAGAGGATTGAGTATTATACCTTTGGAAAGGGCCTTTCTTGCTTCTATAACTACTTTCAACATGATCAATCTCTCTCTTCCTCACTCCGAAACCTTTTTTCTCCACGGGTGTAGAGATCCTTCCACTCTTTACTCCTTGCTCTATACGTTCAGCCACTGCCACAACATCCGTGAATTGTTGGGCCGAACTACCCATCACGTGTTCATAGTAGGGCGCTTTTAGCGTGTTAGCAAACAGAGCAACCATTTCCTTTTCTAGGAGAGGGGGGTGGACTTGTGCTGCCAAATCTCTCCATCTTTGAGCATACTCTCTCATGCTTTCTTTATCTCCTTTCTCTAGGTTAGAGAGACTGGTTCTATCAGGAGCAATATCCATGTTGTATTTGTATTGCTTGATGAAAGCATCTACGAGGTCCTTCCATGTATGGATCCTGGTATTATCTAACCTCATATACCAACTCAACGCTGCTCCACTCAAGCTGTCTTGGAAGAAATGCATTAGTAGCTTCTCATCGTGAACTACTTCTGCCATTTTGTTGCAATAGGATTTGAGATGGGTAACAGGGCATTGAGTGCCAGTGTATTTGATAAATTCAGGAACTCGAAATTTCTTTGGTACCACCAAATTAGGGACTAGACATATTTCTACAGCCCGTACGGGGTCATATAAGTCTATTCCCTCAATGGCCCTAATCCTGGCCTCTAGTGCTGCCATTTTGTCTTGATCAACATCCTCAGACGACTTGGTTTTATGGGACTCATTAACGAATGCATCTACGACTGCGGGTGTTGGTATTGGTGTTGTTGGCTGCACAAATGCTAGATTGTGTCGGGGCTCCGGTGCATGTTCATTGTGTCGGGGTTCCTGTGCATGTCCTCCTATTATTTCTTCAGGTTGGCTTGCCGGGAGAGGGGCAGGCCTAGTTGAAGTACCTTCCCCCAAGGTGTTCCTTAGTACTTGCTCGAGTAAGCCGGTGAGGCGAGCCACACTATCCTTTAAGGAATCCAACTCTTCTTGGAAACGAGCTTCACGGTAAGCACGCTCTTCATCTTCCATGTTCCTTGCTCGAAGTCGGGTGTTGTAAGCTCTTTGGGGACCTATATTTTGACCTGGCATATGCATGTGTGTTATAATGAATGAATGTATAAGTATGGATGCAAATGCACGTATATGAATTTAAAGAGCTAATCCATGACTTCCTTTGCCAAATACAGGTAACATCCAAAGTCTGATATACACAAAGAGGTTTTACCCAATTCCTTTGATTGATTAAATTCCATACATATTATGAAAATCCAAAAGTAGACATAATACAAAGTGGTTCATATAAAATGTCTTCATTCGAATGATATTCCTCTATTGGCCACATTCCTGATGAAAGAGGAAACTTCATTCAGATATTCCTCGTATCTATGGCGGTTGTTAGCAATCCTGGCAGCCTTCACTCGTAGCTCATTTGCCTTCCTAGCCACCATATCGATTAGCCTGTCAGTTTGTTCAATCTTGTAATGGAACACGGTGTTATCTCGAACCAATGTTCCATTGCTGGCGGCTAATGATTCATTGTTTGTCTCCAAAATTCGAACCATCTTTTCCAACTGTTGAATCTGATTTCTGGCCCTTGCAGTTCTTCCTTCTCTATATCAAGCTCGGCTACCTTAGTGTTTAGTTGTGCATCGAAACTACTGATATAGTCTTGCCACTCCTCAAATTGATCTTGCATTTCCTTTGCTTCTTCCTCTCGGGACTCAAGCTCGGCTTGTATCACAGACACTCGGTTTCTCATGTCATTTATCTTGTTGAGGTACCCCTTCATCTCCGACTCAGCTACCCTCCTTGCTTCTCTCTCATCCTCAGCCTGCATCTGATATCGAGTCCTTAACCTTTTTTCTTCTTCGATGGTGAGATCAGCTAACTTGTTCTTTTCTTTTTCAGCCTCCCATTTTAATTTATACTGGTCCCTTTCAGACTTTCTGCTCTCCGAGGTCTTTTTTAGACTCACCAATTCATGCTCTACCATTACATGCTTTTTTACCAACTCGTCATTCTTGGCTTTCCACTTCTTCAATCGCTCATTTGCTTCATGCTGGGTCTTCTTTAATTGCTGATCTAGAGAGGCCTTCATCTCTTCTTCTTTCAAGAGTTGGTCTTCCAGGAATTTTTGATGATTTTTGCTATTACCGAGCTCAATCCTCAGCTTATCCAGCTCTTCTTGGAGATCTTCCTCATTGTTGACCCTTTTTCTTCTTAGCTCTAATGTCACGGACGAGCTTTCTTGGGTTTTTCTTTGCTTTTTTACCTCTTGAAGTATCTTAGATGAACTGCCACTCCTCCATATTGAATATGCAGGGCTAACCGAGAACTCCTTTTGATGCTCTTCCTTATAGACCAAAACAGGTTGCTTCCAGTCATTTCTGATGGCATCTAACATTTCCAAAGAGCTGGCTTCTTTAAACAGACCGGTGTATTCAGCTACTGCTCGAGTTCTTGGCACGTGTTGTATTCCTCCAAACTGTCTGACCACTAATGAGGGTGAGTAACTTATATATCCAGTTAAGCCAATCAATGGAACCCATGCCTTGTCACCACAACTCATGAGGTAAGAGGAACCACTTACCCAAGGGGCTTTCCATCTAAAATTAGTTTGGGGAAGTTCTCGGTATTTCTCTACCCACGCCTTTTCATCCAAACCATTCCATTCTTCAGTCAGCATCAGCTCAAGGGGCCTCATGTTAAACCACCAGAAATTATTGAAGACTTCTTTTGATGCTTGCAAATGGCTTACTATCCACATAAATAAGAGAGGGATACAACATCGCATTGCCCCTTTCCCATGTAATCTGCAATGGTTGAGGGATAGGAAGGTTTCAGCTAAGATAGCTGAAGCAGGGTTATGCTTTACCTCCTCAAATTCAAGAAAGGCGTTAGCAGCTTTAATGCTAATAATTCCGGCAGCTTCGGAAGGAAAAAGAACCAACCCAAATATGGCAAAAGCAATTATCTGATATCTTTCTTCACCTAACTTCCCTTCTTCCTTATCTGTCTTCAATTTATTCTCGATCATCTTCCACTTGAAACCTCCATTGGGTATCTTATACCGATCAACTTGATCCAAATGTAGAAGTTTGGCAACTGCTGTATCTGTATTCTCAATCCTTTGCCTGAAGTACACTTTGTAGGGGTCATTTGAAAAACTTAAGATCTGAGCATACTCTTCAAGAGTAGGAGTCATATCAATATCCCCAAAGGTGAAACATCTGTAGCTTGGATCCCAAAAATGCATCAAGGCTTTCACTGCTGAAATCTGAACAGGCATTCTTATTAGATGAGCAATTCTTCCGTACTTCTTCTCGAACCGATTCTCATCAATATAACTCAGGAAAGGGGCCAACTTCTTTATGGTGTCTACAGAATAGTGCACTTTGGTTATGTGTGGTAATTCCTCAACCTTGGTTCTTGGGCAATCCCCTTCGACTACTTGCATCATCTCAGATCTTTCCCCATATTCCGAAAAGGTAAGGGAAGTCATGGTCTTAGCTCAAAAAATCTTGTAAAGTTCAGACAAATTCTAGGTTATTATATGAGGGATATGTTTTCTAACTAGTCTGAAAAAGGTCTATGAACCGCCCAGTGACCACCTCACGTGAAGGCAGTATAGGGGTTTACAAGGGATGGTTGGGGCACCATGTGACCGCCATCACTAAGTAAACACTCAGTTTGTAGTTGGATGTTTCACGAATCTGAACCCCGACTGAAAGTCATGGGGCAGACCGCTACTCCCCTCCTATCCTAGAATTGGGTTTTATTGCAAAATTAAAAATGCATGAATGCACAAATCTTGATGTATGTATGAGCAAAGAATAAGAGTGTTGAAACAGTAAAGCTAAACAGACCAAAATAGAAAATCAAACAATCAAACAAACAAAGCCTAGTCCGACCAAACAAGGCGTCCCCAGCGGAGTCGCCATTCTGTCGCACGTCGGAAAATCCGCGCGACATCGGCTGGCGATTTTTTTTGTTTATTTTTCATTTATGCTTGGTTCGTTGGAGTCGCCACCTAGTATTATGGTCACTAGGAACCTAAGGTCTGCGAGAGTCTGAGTAAGGGACTGGTTGTGCAAGGGGAAGACGCATCACCCCCAGTGCACCTTACCTAAGGTAAGCTGCATTATTGTTTGATTGCTTTTCTAGGTCGAGTTTCTATTCGCTGGTCTTTTCTAAGGTTCAAGGCAGATCTCCCCTCGTGAGGAAGTCTCTACCTTATTCGGTTAAATCCTAACCATTCTAAAGTCTGAATTTTAAAATTGTTTTTACTTACATCTTGTATCTTTAATACCCGAGGATGTACATTATCGTGTAATTTTACACCCCACAAATATTAAAGTCTACATCCAGATCCTAGAAAAAAAGGTTGGAAAAAGGATTTTTGATATTTTGGCCAAACCCTAATGGATGATCGTATGCAATAAAATATATTTTTTTCTTTTTGTTGTTTTTTTTTTTGAAATATTTCGGAGAAAACCGGATATTTTAATACAGGACTTGTATCTTACAATGTAAGTATACAACTCAATATTAAGCAAACTTAAAAAAAAAATATTTAAACAATTACAAATTTATTGAAATGATTTTTTTTTTTTTTTAATTTTTTTTTTTTTGGAGGGCCGGGCTAGAACTGGCCCGGCCCAAGCAAATGGCTAATTAATTAGCCACTGCATGCAGAAATGAATTCTGCATGCAGCGGCAGCGGAAAAAAAATGAAAGAGAAAAGGATGGAGCAGGGAAGCGAGAATTACCTGGCGTGGAGAGAGTCGGCAGCCTGGATGGTGGTGCGCGGTGTGGCTGGAGGTGGCGAAGTCGGCGGCGTGCACTGGTCCCGGCTGGAAGAAGAATGAAGCAGGTTCAGGCCGCCACTGCAAGAAGGAGAAAACGGGTCCTACAGAGGAGAAGGAAAAGCTCACGGCTAGAGCTGTTGGTGTGGCTGAGGAGGGAAGGTATTGCTGGGGAAGATCGGTCTGCTTCTGGTGTTGCTTCTCTGTTACCAATGGCGGAGAGGTTGAGGGAAAACTGAAGGAGGAATGACGATGGAGAAAAGAAAGGGAGATGAGGCCGGGGCTGTGGTTGTTTGTAGGGGATGCTGCTACTGATGGAAACGACCAGCTGGGAGGAGAATAAAAGGGGTGGTCTGCTCACGGTGGAGATGACAGAAAAGATGAGGCGATGATGGTGGTAGTGGCTGAAGCTACGGTGGAGAGAGAAAGAAGAGACAGGGCTGGTTGCAGAAACTGGGCAGGGAAGGCTGGTTTTCGGCCAACTTTGCGTTCAGTTTTCTCCTTCTCCTGGGCATGAAATTGGCTCCTATTTATAGGGATCGCAAGAGGGTAATCTGGTCTTCAACGGGGAAAAAGTCTCAGCCCTTGATTTGACTCGAGGAATCCAAGCCGTTGGTTCAAAGTGTGCACCTCGAACTGCCAAATTTGGCAATCCAAGGCTGCAGACTGCCCGAGGGTGCCACTTTGGGCTGATAAACGGAGCCGTTTCCAAGATTGTCGACCCGACCGGACCACTCCACGGGATAAAGATGTTTCAGGGGAACATGTTGGTGCATGCCTTGTCGGAATTGGGGGCCACACGAGTGAGAAACAGCGCCTGGAAAGCAGCCACTCGGGCAGCTTTGTGAGGAAGAAGATGAACAGTAACCAGGCGACGCGTCACCTGGTCCGTTCCCTCTTTTTTTTTTTTTTTTTTTTTTAACACCAAAACGGCGCCGTTTGGGATAAAAAATTAGGAATTTTTGCCGATTTTCAATTTAGCCCTCCAACTTTCAATTTCGTTCAATTTGACCCCCGGATTTTGTCAATTAGACCCCTATAGTTTGGCGCCTTTTGCAGATTGGTCCTTGTCTTTGGATTTTCTTAATTTAACCCCAAATTGACCCCAAAACTTCAATTTTCTTTCAATTTGGCCCCTGATTGCAATCAATTAACTTGGTAAACATTAAATTTGGTCTCTTAAAATTCCAATCTTCTCAATTAAGCCCAAATTAAGCTCCCAAACTTAATTTTTCACCAATTAAGCCCCAAATAAAATTAATTTGACCCATTTAAAGTATAATTAAGTCCTTCTACTTAATTAAATCCTTTAATTGGACCCAAATTAATTCTTACACATAATTAAAATTCAATTTGGCCCATGATTAAATCAAATTGGCCTATTAAAAATTTAATTATGTCCTTGGACTTAATTTTTCACTAATTAAGCCCCAAATAAAATTAATTTGACCCATTTAAAGTATAATTAAGTCCTTGCACTTAATTAAATCCTTCAATTGGACCCAAATTAATTCTTAAACATAATTAAAAATTCAATTTGGCCCATGATTAAATCAAATTGGCCTATTAAAATTTAATTATGTCCTTGGACTTAATTTTTATGCAAATTCGTCCAATAATCATTTAATTTAACCTTGAATTTGCATTTCTCCTCCAATTTTGGGCACAATGGGGCGCCAATAGGTCTTGAATCTCCTCCAAAAATTGCAATTTGATTTCCCGGCATACTTTCTCCACGTTGCCAGCCTTTATTATTTTTTGTCTTTATTATTATTTTAGTTTATTTTATTTTGGGGGAATAACCCAGAATTGGGTTATGACGATAAGTAGCAGAGCTATAAGCAAAAGCACAAGACCTGACTTGGGTTCCTTTGACAATTCAACCACAAACCCACCAACAAGCACAATAGCTGCAAACACACAGAGCCATGCGTTCATATATTCTCCTCTATTTCTAGCTAGCCTTGGCCCGTACATTCTACTCTCTCTAGCTGATGCTAGTCTCACCATTGTCAACAAAATGTGTAATGCTAGAAAGACACAAGAGATTCAAGAGTAGTAAAACATTAGAAAGATTGAAGTATATTAATTTGAAAGTTTTGATCAAGATGGAATTAAATTGAGATGTGATCAAATAGCGTGAGAGAGAAGAGATGAGAAGATTGCTCAATGTTTTGATAAAAAAAAATTATTTGACTTCAAGGAAGTTGAATAAACATGTTAATATTTTATTTTTTTCTGTATTTATTGACATAAATAATTCAATATATTTAATTAAATACATGTATATGTCTTTTCACTTATAATTAATTTTTTTTAAAATTAAAAGCTTGCATATTTATTTTTTTCTAAAAAAATTAACTGATCAATGACGAAGCACTAGTTAAATAACTAGTATGTAGTTAAATGGATAGAAATGAAAATATAAAAATAAATTTATCTTTCAAATAGTTTTATAAAGAGTTTTTGTCATTTATTTAGGATATCTGATTGCAAAGTTCTTAGATCTGATTGTTGTATTCTCTTATTAATAAACTTGTCTTCACACATTAAGAAACTTCAAAGATAAAAAAAGGAAAAAAATCGGCTGAACCAGATGATCATCACTACTCTGATCACTCATATTGTAACCCATTTTTGGGTCCCCACACAAAAATAAAAATAAAAATGAAAAATATAATAATAACAAATAATAATAATAATAATAAATAATAAAATAAAATAAATAATAAAATAATAATAAATAATACTAATAATAAATAAATAAATAAATATATAGCCGAAAGAAATTAGAAAAAATAATAGGAGGTGGGAGCTCTCAGAAAATGGTTAAGGAGGTTAAAAATACAAAGATTGAAGTTTTGACAGTATATTCTTGAATGATGAGAGCCCTGTTGGAAAAGAAAATTTGAATTTTGAGGAGAAAAGTTTAAATTTGGATGTTTATGGACTTAATTGGATTTTATTGAAGGTTTAATTGAATTTATAGAGAGTTTGATTGCAAGAAAAATGGATTTTTAAGTTAATTTAGGCTTTAATCGAAAGAAATTGAAGTTGTGGGGTCAAATTATAATTTTTAAGAGTTGATTTGGTCAAATCAGGGGCTTAATTGCATAAATATTGAAGTTTAATGGCCAATTAGGGACTTAATTGCATAAATATTGAAGTTTAATGGCCAATTAGGGACTTAATTGAGGAAATCCGAAACCAAGGACCAAATTGGAAAAGGTGCGTAAATATAGGGGCTGTAATTAACAAAATCAGGGGCCAAATTGAAGAAATTGGAAGTTTATTGATCAATTGAGGGTCAAATTGCATAAATCCGAGGCCAAGGATCAAAGTGGAAAAGACGGCCAACTACAAGGGCGGAGATTGATGTTTTCGAGGATGCAATTGAAATAAACAAAAGATAATTAAGGACTGATTTGGAAGTTGACGTGCTGGCGCCACATTTAAATGAAACGGCGTGTTTTGTCCAAAACGACGCCGTTTCATGTTGAAAAAAAAGAGAGCAGAATAATGTCGTTTTGAGTGACACTATTCCTCCTCCTTCTTCCCCTGGACACGCAACAGGGGAAGAAAGAAGCTTTTGTTTCTTCTTTAATCCTTCATGCGCCTCTCTCTCCACATGCTTCTGTCAAAACCCGAATCCCCACACCCTTTGATGATGAAAAGCCAGAGGACGTGCCCTGCAAACCACACCCGTTGGTCACCTCGCCCGGCGCCACGGCTGGATAGGGAGACCCTGCTCCCCATGCACAATGATAGGGCGATGATAGGGACGCCCCCGCTCCTCTTTGCTCTATAAATACTGCTCTCAAGACCAGTTTTCGAGGGGAGAACCAAAAGGGAGGACGAACCGAAGAAAAATAAGAAAGAAAATGCTGAGAAAAAAAAAAACAGAACCAAAAATGGAGAGAAACAACCGAACAAGAGAGAACCACTAAAAACCCAAAACTGAGAGGAAGGGGAAAGCTTAAAACTGGGAGGGAAACTTAAAAACAAAAACAAAACATAGAACCGTTTGAAACAGCTGTAGCGCAGCTTGAAGCCGCCATCTGTGAGCCACGACAACACCACCGACCTCCATCGCAGCACCACCAGCGAAGCAGTCCGCTCAGCAAGTCACCGCCTCCTCCGCGACAGGTAAGCTCTTCTTCCACTTTATTGTTGCGTTTCTATTGGTTTTTTCCTGCATGCAAAACGAATAGTGTTCTGTATGCAGGAGGGGAGGGGGGGAAATAATTCCCCCCCACCACGTCAGTTGTTGCTGGGCTAGGCTGATTTTGACCTAGCATTTGTTGTTTTTTTTTTCTTTGGGCCAGGCTGGTTCTGACCCAGCTATATTGTCTTCTGAGCCGGATCTGGCCCAAATTAAAAAAGAAAGATTTTGTTGGGCCAAGATTGGCCCAATCCTTTTGGGGCTGAGTCCGGCCCAACCCAGCCCACCTAATATTATATATTATTTATTATAATGTTTTATATATATATATATATATATATATATATATATATATATAAAACTTAAAAAAATTCTGAAAAATCCTTGAAAAAATATTGTTGATTTTCCTGCATATTTTTATCAAAATGGCTTAATATTGGTTTGTATTTTTATACCGTAAAGATACAAATCTAGTATTAAAATACCCGGTTTTCGTCAAAACATCAAAAAAAATTTTAAAAATAAAAAATTTTTTGCTTTGAAAAATTCTGAAAAATCCTTAAAAAATATTGATGATTTTCCTGCATATTTTTATCAAAATGGCTTAATATTGGTTTGTATGTTTATACCGTAAAGATATAAATCCAGTATTAAAATACCCGATTTTCATCAAGACATCAATATATATATATATATATATATATATATATATATATATATATATATATGTTTTTGTTTTAATGCATACGGCCTAGTCTCTCCAAAATAAAAATAAAAAAAAATCATCACATCATATTTTTATACAACAAAAGAAATTTCAAAAAAAATATATATATTAGCATGCATTTTGACTTTAACAATAAGTTTGTTAGAACTATGAGAACTAGGCCAATATTTCAAAAATTCTAAAACAATCTTTTTGTCTTCTTTTAGTATTGAGGATTACGAATTTATACATAAAACGTATTCTTGATATTAAAAATATAGTTTTATATAGACGTTAGAACGATTACGATTTTACCTGATAAGATAAGGACCTTCTTATTGAGGAGGACTTTTCTTGAGCCGTAAATGGACCAACAATTGAAATAGGATAACACCTTAGCTTTTTATCAGACAATCAAATAATGCAGCTTATCTTAGGTAAGGCGTATTTGGGGTGCTAATACCTTCCCTTTACGCAATCAGTCCCCGTACCCGATCTCTGAGACCAGTTAGGGTTTCTAGTGACAAAAATACTAGGTGGCGACTCCCATTCCATTTCCCCCAATAAAAGACAAGAATTTCTTGTCTCCTCATATTTTCTAGATAAAGATAGATACATTTTAGATTTAAAGTGGGACGTATATTTTCGTCGCGACGCCACACACGTGCGACAGAATGACGACTCCGCTGGGGACCTTGTAGATTAAGCTTTGTTTTTGTTTGATTTGTTTGTGTTTTCGTGTGTTTATTGTTAATGTGTATTTCCTTTTGTTATTTGTGTATCTGCTTTTTATTTTTTTTACACATACTATTCACGTATTGTATAAAACTATCTCATGCATCACTTACTTTGATTTTGAGAAGCGCACACAAGCTTTAAGTTAAGTGGGGAATTAACGATTTGCCCTAAGACTATTTGTCAGGGTTCAGATGCGTGAAACACCCAACTCATATCTGAGTGCCTGCTTGGCAATGGTGGGCATACGTGTCTTAACTGTTCCTTGCAACGTCCCCATACTGTCTTTACGAAGAACGTCACTGGGCAGATATGAGATCCTTCAAGACCAGATAGAAAACCTACCCATTCTCACTTAATAAATAGAGCTTGTCCTTAGAATGTGTATCTTACTTTCATTTGCATCTAGACTAATAATGTTAAACTCATCAATACAGGTTTTTGAGATCATTTTTTTGTTTTAGTAAAACTGTTATGATAAGAACTTGGTAAAAGGATTACAAAAGTCATGAATTAGCTCTAAAAAAATACACATCACATGTGCATCATATTTTCATCACGTATTTTGTTTTTAAATTATCATATGCATTCCAGATCGTGAAATATAGGTCTCACATCTAAAGTCCACCACACCCGGTCCATATCAAGGATGGAGAACGAAGAAAGAGCACACTTAGAGTCACATTATCAGACCGAGTTGGAATCCGTAAAAAACAAAGTTGCTCGGCAAAGTTGCTAATAATGGGGAGGGAACATCAGCACAACCACCTGAAGGAGCGCTAGCAGCTCACGTCCCTCAAGCATCTCAAAACCAGGGGGCAAACTCGGCCAGTGAACAACATTTTATGCATATCACCCCTATCCAGCCAACTCGTCCTCCAATCACTGTTGACTTAATAGCGGAGAGAACCCCGGATAATAGGTCTCCTAGTTTGATGGACCAGGACAAACTATTTGCTTTGGAAGAAAGATTAAGGGCAATTGAGGGTAATGACTGGTTTGACCCTATGCGAGCAGCCGAAGTATATCTGGTACCAAATATTGTGGTGCCAAAGGATTTTAGGATACCCGATTTTATTAAGTACACCGGTTTGGAATGCCCAAACACTCACCTTCGATCCTACTGCAACAAAATGGCAGAAGTAATTCGTGATGATAAATTGCTTATCTATTTCTTTCAAGATAGCCTCGCAGGATCTGCTTTGAGCTGGTACATGAGGTTAGATAGTGTTAAGATCAGGAGTTGGAGAGATTTGGTGGAGGCGTTCCTTAAGCAGTACAAGTTTAATCTGGAAATCACTCCAGATTGAACAAGTCTAATGTCAATGGAGAAAAGAAGCCAAGAGTCAGTAAGGGCATATGCGCAAAGGTGGAGGAATGAGGCAATGCATGTCCGACCCCCTTTAATAGAAACAGAGATGGTGACTTTGTTTACCAATACCTTCAAGGCACCATATTATGAGCATTTAGGTAGCTCAGCTCAGCATTTCTATGATGCTGTACGCATAGCGGAAAGAATAGAGCAAAGGATTAAAGCTGGACGCATAGCTGAGCCATTGCAAACGAAGGGTTTTATTGGAAGAAAAATGAAAGGTCACGTTAACAACTTCGAAGGTGGGTCCAATGACAAGATAGTGGATTCATATAACCCACAAATACCTACCTCTCATGTTGCCCATATAAACTTTAACAAACCTTTTTCCCCTAATCGAGCAAATAACCAGTCAAACAACTAAAACAACCACCAAAGACCAAACACAAGATACATTTCAGAACAACTACCGCCATTACCCATGCCTTTGAAGGACATGTATGCCAAACTACTGAGCATTGGACAAATAGCTCATATCCCCACATTACCACTACAACCACCATTCCCCATCTGGTACAAGCTCGAGTTGACTTACAAGTACCATGCTGGTATCCCCGGGCATGGTCTTGAAACGTGCTATGCTTTCAAGAAAAGGTTGTTGGAGCTCATCAAGATAGGATGAGTGTCATTTGAAGACACACCCAACATCAATTCAAAACCATTGCCTAGTCATGACACAAGTAATAGTGGATAAAGGGTTGGAAAACCTTGGTCAAGAATTGTCAATAATAAAGAAGGAGATGACAAGGAAACACAGGTGGGGAAGGAAAATGAAACATTGCCATGGCTGACTGTCCATACACTAGAAGAAGTCTCCGCCAAGACCTTTGTGCGTAAGTTGACTCAGGGTGAGAAGTTTCAGAATGGGGTGACCCAAGAAGTTCCCGTAGTTTTCAAAATGTAAACCGACTTTATTTGCCTTAGCATGCTTTTGTCATTGCTTTTATTTGCTTTTGTTTTCTCTAGTTGACAATCAAGGCTCATGATGTCAGCCAGATTTTGTGTTTGTCTTTGAGCCCACCTTTTCTTTAAATAAATGATGAGATTATGCACTTTTTAAACAAGGTTGAGTGGTTACAAAGAAAGTATCATAAATCGGTCAAAGATAAAATTTTTAAAAAAGCTTCCCCTGAAGTACAACCGTACCGCTGGATAGCATAATGAATTGATAAATCACCTATAAATTTCTTTCAAGATAAAAATAGAGTTTATCAATCCTAACAATGTGCATTTTGAAATAAAAAAATTCATTATCCTTTCACTCTCTAAAGAGTTATCGTTGGTGATCCCGTTTGAGCCGGAATGAATTTCTTCTTTATAAAAAAAACCAGACTAGGATCACACCCCACACTGGAGGCAATAAAAGATATTTCATGAAAAGTTTTACTTGATTTTAAAACGGGATGAGAGCCCGTAGATTTGAAAAAGATAAGTTAAATCATTTGACAAAAGCATGACAAAAAAGATATTGACAAGTCACACATTTTGAAAAAAAAGCTACTTGTAAAAAGTCGAAGATTTCTTCTAAAAAATATGATAGGTAAAAAGAGGCAACACGAGAAATGAATCCAGCATACAACTTCAAAAGCAAGCTTATGTCAAAAGGGAGTTTCATGAAATAGAAGAAGATGATGAGGCCTATGTTTCAAAACCAGGTAAGAATACATGCATGACATCTAATCATAACATTTTAAAAATAATCAAAGTATAAAACAGATAAATAAACTTTGGTGCAAAAACTTTGATACTTGCGAAGTTCTTACATTAAGAAACTTCAAAGATAAAAAAAAGGGGAAAAAATCGGCTGAACCAGATGATCATCACTGCTCTGATCACTCCCAGAAAAATAATATAAGAACACATGCAGAGAACAAAACTATATTTTATGAGTACTGGTGCCGATTCTTAACGTTGAATGCCAGCTGAACCAGCAAAGAAAAGAACGACAGCCACTGCAGCACAACATGCCCATCAAATATTCCAAATTCTAGATGTTTTCATCCATATAAAAAACTTTCGTGTGGATTGGCTTGGTTCTTAAGTATTTCTTAGGACTTCATTGCTTCAAAATATAAAAATAGAAATTTTGAGTTTTTTTATGAGTTGATAACATCAAAGTTAAACTAATTACCATTAATATTTAATTAAAAATCAAAGTAGTTTTTTTAACAAAATTTTTTAAATAATTATCAACTTTTTTAAAAAAATTTGTTTCTAAAAAGGAAATATAAATAATTAAAAAAAAATTGGGCATCACACATTAATCCAAATAAATTTTATAATCCTTAGTGGGCGAGTAACTGAAGTCATTCTATTATTTATATCTTGGAGTCCACTTAAAAAAATAAAATAAAAAAAATCTTAGGTGAGATATATCTTTATTATTTTTAGTGAATTATAAACTTTATTCTGATTTTTCTTTGTGTTTATTTTTATAAAATGAATTTTATAAAATAATTAATAGAATATCAGCTCTATATTTTAGGTCAGTGTAGAGCTTTTTTGAGAAAAAAAAACCGGATGTATCACTTTTTTTAAAAGGAAGAGACGAAAATTTAAATCCATATGCAAGTGAAATTCATTGAAAAGGTAAGTCTTCAAAGAAAAAAAACACGGTAAAAATATAAAATTTGAAAGGACTGAATTGAAAACTTCTAGAAAAAGGGCCAAAGAATAAAATATTTGAAAGTACTAGGAAGACCAGCCAATAATAAACAAGACAAATAGTCCACCTACGCCAGCCAAAATCAGAGAACCGACAAATCCAATTAAAATTCCCATAATCGGCCCTCACTCCCCCGACCAATAAAATAAAACCACATGCAGGGAACAAAACAATGATTATGAGCACTAATATATAGGATAAATATTGTAATCAGTACCCAAATTATAATAAAATATTGAATGACAGTTTGGAATTGCGGTATTTGATATGTCATGTTTCAAAACTACAACAATTGATATCACGATTTTAAATTATAATATTAATAAAATATTATATTTCTGAATCATAATATCTAATTTATTATTGTGATTTAGAACCATAATATTTTTAAAAATATCGTTTTGAGAAGCAACTTGATATTTAATAAAATAATTAAACAATAGTTAAAATGGTATATTTTTGTATTTTAAATATGAAAAAGTTTATAAAATTATAGTATTAATTTAAAACTTTATATATTTTTATAACTTTAGAGATTTAAAACTTTTATAATTTTATAAAATTTGGATAGAATTTTCTTTATAATAGCCGTCTAGATGGTCCAATCCCACAACTCTCCCTTTTGAAATGATTTTTTTTATTACAATCTTTACCAACTTGATCTTATTATCCCTGGTAACAAATATTTATGAACCTTTGCAGTAAGTATAATGTCGGGATAGCACAAAATCTTGACAATTAGCTCTATTATTTTATTTGACATGGGATCAAGTGTATAGGTTATCATGTTGGCTCGTCATTCATGGGGTTATTGTGGAATAAAAAAAAAATCAGCACTGGATAAAAATGTGCACGAGTGAAAGGACTATCAGGTCTAGAAAAATAAAATTACCAAAGTTACTAGACGTATTCGATATTACAAATTAAGATGTGACAAGGGAAAATTAATAAGCTAGGTAAAAGCAGAGCCAGAATTATTTGTTAGGGGGCTATAATTTTTGCATGATTTAGTTAATTTTATTCAAATAACTTGTTATAAACATATAATAATTTGTGTATAGAGTAAAAAAATTTAAAGCAATATCAAATTGAATTATAAAATTAATTTTATTTTTATAATATATATATTATTTTAATTTTATTAATTTTTATATTTATCTAGGAGTGTGGTAGTTATCATGTTTTAGAAAGTTTACTGTTGAAGACAAGCAAAATGTGCCAAAAAGTCATGATTGCGATAGCGATGGGTGGATTTCCGTACCTTTTGTTTTCCCTGCAGAATCTCCTTATTCCTTGAATAAATAGACTGTATGACCTCTCTTCTCTGCCAATATTTATCAACACCCTCTCTGGTCTGTACTCTTTGCTTCTGCTAACCGGTCTGCATTTGCCTCAATTAGGTAATGCATCCTATCGATTTCTGATCTCACTTTGAACATTACTAACTGTCTTTTAATCGCTTTCTTTTTTTTCTTTCTTAACTAGTTGAGTTATGGACGGCTACAACAATTACCCGCCTGCCCAGGACTCCACCATCGGAGGCCAATCTTTGGCTCTTAAAGGAGGAGCTGCTGGGAGCCTCCTTCTTCTACTTGCTGTCATAATCTACGTGTTCCTCAAGAGGTGCGACTGCACCATCATCTTCAAGGTGAGAGCTGATGATGCTTCCAGCAGGCCAGTGGAAGAAGCCTGAAACAAGGAGGTAGGGTGTAATCATAACAAGCTGGTTTATACATATATATATCAAAGGACTTCAAGGATGAAGTAATGTTTGATGTTTCTGTTAAGAATGACTTGTTTCGCAGCTTAGCCATGCGAAAATGGGAATTGGCAGTTTGAAGAAGCTAGTACATTGATGTTTGTTTTTTTATGGTTACACTGAAAAATTTAATCGTATTTCTCGTAATAGAATGTTTAGATCCTATTATCTTTATTTATTTATTTATTTATATTTGGAACTCTCTCTCTCTCTCTCTCGTTTCATTTTTATTTAAGGTATGTTCCTGTTGTCTCTTCTGTTTCTTACAAATGATTGAATTGGTTATGTTCTAAACCTTTTATTTATTTTGATGTTTATATATTGCAGAAGGAGTGGTCTTCATTAAGGATGAAGTAATGCTTATGTTCCTTTATTTTCTGATATGAATAAATTTTACAGCAGCTAGCAGCATGGAAACCTATCCAGTCAGGACTAGGCAGTTTGCTAGCTGCAATATCTTCAAACTTGTTTTTTGTATGGTTGAACTGGTTTCTTTTAATAGAATGATGTGATCCTTTTGTCTTTATATATATATATATATGTATGTGTGTGTGTGTATTTGGATCTCTCTCTCTCGTTTCGTTAATTTTTATTTAAGGTATGTTCCTGTTGTCTCTTCTGTTTCATACAGATATGATTGAATTGGTTATGTTTCCTTTTATTAATAATTGGCAAAAATGAATATTTTTTAGGGATAAGTTAAGACTTTTATGAAAAAAAAAAAGGAATGCAAATGTATGGTAATTTTTTTTTTTTTTAATTTTTATCGTGGATATATCGTATTTTTACCAGGGTGGAAAGTTTCCATTCATTCTGAAGAAATACATATTTTCTCAAAGAAAAAATAAAATAATGTAATCTTTATTTTTGTTGTAGTGGAAAGTTGCAATAAATTTTACAGAAAGTGTTCAAATTAAATGCAACAGTAGAATCCTTTGTCCCTCGCCTTATTTTATAATCAAAACATTAATTTTTAAAACTATAAAAATTAAAATATAATAAGCGTATCTCATAAATAATATTAATAAATAAGTGACTAATATTTCATGAGTATATAAACTTTTCATGCATTGTTTAAAAATTCTAAATTATTTAGTTTACAATGGTAATGCTAATATTGACTGGATTGATTAGTTTTCTCAAGGTTTTTGATGCGGCCCCACGTCTGTGTCCACTTGATTCCGTGTTCAGGAATGAAACCTATGCCTCAAGTCGGCATCTCATCAAACATTTTTCAAATTTTAGTTAAATATTTCCCATTTAAGAAATTAAAAAAAAAAACAAGAAATTAAAACCAATGTTAAGGTTGCTACCTTGAAGAATTTTCCTAGGATCAGGTGCGCGCGTGTGGGATCAAGACGCAATGCATTTGACTACTGGACTAATAATAATAATAATAATAAGTACTGTTTGGAGTATCGTTCCCTTCATTTTCTGTTCTCCTTGAAAAAATATTGCATTCTTGTACATTGCTTTCCTTCCAAAATTCACGATGAATCTTATTTTTTGTTTTATCTTTTATATATATAAATATATATTTCATTTTCTTTATGCTTATGTTTCACTATATTTCTTCTTCTATCACCTAAAACTTAGAAGTTTGACCTGAATCAGACCTTTCTATAAGAACTCAAATTAAGATTTCTCTCTAAAATTATTGGAACAAAAGTCTTCAATCAAAGGCCATTAATGACGGAAGCAGCATGGCCCACCCGTACTCATTCGTTAGTGTGTGTGAATGCAATTTAAGGTAGAAAACTCAGGCATTTAATACTTTGAAATGTAGGCCCTATATTGTTTTTGTGGTTAGTCTGTCGTGGCAAGCCTCCGGCGTCTAATCTGGACAGTAGATGAGTTTTGGCAGGGGTGGCTGGTAAGGGTACGTTTAATATGCACACACAAGTCTATATTATTTATATTTATTTTTTATTAAATAAATAAAAATAATAATTCTTGATTATTTAATTTTTAAAATTTTAATGCTATATTAAAAAACCATCTCAACATAATAATTTAAACTAAAAATAAATTTTCATATATATTTTATATTACTCCTTCTTTGGTATATTTTTTACTAATGAAGTTTATATTACTCCTTCTTTGGTATATTTTTTACTAATGAAGTTAATAATAAGAAAATTTGATGGATAAATATTATTGTAATATTTTAATAAAAAAATTCTACTAATATTATTATATATATATATATATATATATATATATATATATATTCTATAATGTTCTAACAGTGTAGTAAGATCTTAAAACTACCCACAATTAGAATTATAATTCACTAAATAGAAAATTCAACAAAATAAAATAGTATAAACTAAGCCTAATTAATAAATTGAAATAACTCTAATAACTTAGGCTTGGATATGTCACATCACCTAGCTAACCGGAAAGTAATAGGTTGTTAATAAACCATGTCCCTTGTCTGGTGTTCCACCAATAGCATATGAAATCAACTATCTATTCTGACAATATTAATTTAAGTACTTTATCTGTCATCTATAACATCAATATGGATTGGACCGTAGCTACCTATAAATTAAACAAATTATCATAGAGTGTTGCATAAATGATTCAACTAGTCTAGACATAGTGAATAAATCAACAAATTAACGTTGTGGTTGGATTAGTGGTTTGTCAAGTGTATGAAATATAAAAATACCAGTGTTTTTTTTTTTAAAAAAAATTAACATTGAAGAAAAACCAACATAAGCTCCCAAATCCCATTATTATTATTATGAAAAAATCAGAAGCAAAATGAGAGTATTTAGCTATATATATATATATGAAGGTTTCCGCAGGGATGTGGTTTATTTTCACAAGACAATGTCATCGAGAATATCATCTCAAAATGTCAATCTCGGCCAAACACAATTCACATTACAAAATTCCATATATGTCTAGTGATGAAAATCCATGTCATCTGTAACATGAATATAAATGGACAAAATGGCATGTAATATGCTAAAGGCCAGTGATGGGAGACCATGAGAGCAGATAAATTTTTCAAAAAAAAAAACAAGAAGAAAGAAAAGATATCAGAATACAAAGTATTAAAGAAACCAAAACGATAACTGATGTTGCTATTAGATGATTCTATAAAATCATGGCTGGCCAACAAGCACATCCCTGTAAGGGGTTGTTGCAGGAAGAGGTGCTGCTCTCGTTTCGGCTGCTATCATTTTCCGTCTCCTCTCCTCTTCTAGGATGAGCGGTGAGTGACCCTCCCTCTCTCGTATCAAACGCTCTTGAGCCCCTCCTCTCAATTTCTCTAACCGTAGTCCATCGATTTGCTGCATCTTGAACACCTTGACTACGTTTGCTAACCCCCCTATAAAAATCATTAGACTTCCACAGATGCCTGTCCAGACCCAAGTCTTGCCCTGCATTAATCAAGAAATTAACTTTGTTGTGCGTTAAAAAGCTACCATGCAAAAGTACTCAAAGATTCCAAGATTTTCTATTTAGATTGTGACGTTTAAACCATCATTTTTTCTATCCAATTAGACTGCTGCTATTTCCAAAACCCGAGCAGATTGCTTAAACTATAACTAAACAAATTTACAGCTTACCAATAGCTTCAGTCCATGATGGCCCCGTCCTGCTTGCTCATGAATATTGAGAATGGAACCAACCAAGAAAGCGAACTTCCCATTAAAAATGGGATGTGGACGCTCTGTTGCAAGATTTGTACATGCCCATCAACTCTCTCATATATCTGGCAAGAGTTGTGTATGGATCCGAGCACCCACAAAGCCGGTCCGGCAATAAGCAAGTTTAGTGCATGCCTTTCCAATTTGAAGTGCCCATATCCCTTGTATTGCTGCATTTGTGGATTGCCTCAACATTCAAATTATTTGCAATATGTACTTAAAGCTTATAACTGTAAATTAATCCTTTTTTAATCTTATAATTATAAATATAACAATTCCTATACTAAATTGTACTAGAACTCAGATAATATCAATTTTTGTGACACCAATAAACAAAGAAATTAATTAATATTTAGTACCTGAATAAAAAGAAAAAGAATACCCAAGAAAGAAAGCAAAGCCCCCGAGGCCTGAACCACAGGAACTGTAAACTCGACAGGTGCAAGCTGTGTATCAAACCCCATTAAAGGAAACCGATAATCAATCCCGGCTAGATGTGCAACAAGATCATGAAGATTAACCACCATGATAAGTAGCAGAGCTATAAGCAAAAGCACAAGACCTGACTTGGGTTCCTTTAACAATTCAGCCACAAACCCACCAACAAGCACAATAGCTGCAAACACACACAGCCCTGCGTTCATATATTCTCCTCTATTTCTAGCTAGCCTTGGCCCGTACATTCTACTCTCTCTAGCTGATGCTAGTTTCACCATTGTCAACAAAATTTGTAATGCTAGA
This sequence comes from Populus tomentosa, assembly GCA_018804465.1. Taxonomy (NCBI): domain Eukaryota; kingdom Viridiplantae; phylum Streptophyta; class Magnoliopsida; order Malpighiales; family Salicaceae; genus Populus; species Populus tomentosa. The sequence continues at coordinate 1,585,909 of CM031997.1, forward strand.
AAGACACAAGAGATTCAAGAGTAGTAAAACATTAGAAATATTGAAGTATATTAATTTGAAAGTTTTGATCAAGATGGAAATAACTTGAGATGTGATCAAATAGCGTGAGAGAGAAGAGATGAGAAGATTGCTCAAGGTTGGGTGGAGTTGAGGGATACGTACGTGTCTTCCTACATGGAGTTTCTCATTCTTGAACGTTGAGTTGGTGACAAGTAGCGATCTTGCCGAAAGAGAAAATAATTACTTTAGACAAAACAAAACGTGGAGCTCTTTTTTTCCTCTTCTTTTAGTTAATGTGAAATCATAGAAGAAATCTAAATACTATATCAGCTATAAACTAAAAAAGAAGGGTTTTATTGTAATTCTCCTCATAAAGCACTTGGAATTTTGATTTTTTTTTTAATTAGTTTTTTTCTTTTAATTTCATCATTTAATATTGATTTGATTAAAAATTAAACTTCATAATTTATTTTATTTATTTTTCATTAGATTATCCTAATCTCAGGATATGAGAATAATGATTAACAGATTAACCTGAGTTAACTCGAGTTTTTTTGTGTGTCTTTTATTTAATTAAATTTTTTATTTTATCATTTAATATTGGTTGGTCGGGAAATGAACTTCATAATCTATTTTGATTTGCTTTTTATGAGAATATCTTGGTCTTAAAATCAAGATCACGAGTTTTGATATTTTAACCTGTTAAATTAGATTTTTTTTCTTTGTAAGATGATATACTGGTCTTATTATCTGGGTTATGAGTCCTTTAATATTAGACTTGCTTTTTATTGGGTTGCCTCTGTTGCTACATATTTTTTTACCCCACGTGTTGGAGATGGTGTATACCTTTTTTGAACCGAGTGCAGGAGTGTAGCTAATATTTGCTGCAAGATTGACAAAAGTAGAGAAGGAAGAAATGTTTGTCGAATCCTGTTTGAGCTATTTTCTATCCTCTTTATCCTTCCCTTTGCTGCCAAAATCATCAAGTTTCTTAGAATGACTAGGAGTCTTAATAATGCTAAATTCGTTCATTTTTCATCTTGTTTTTAAGGTTGGATAAATCCCTCATAATTTGAACTAAAAAAACTTGTTCTGTTGCTGTTGCAATTTTTTGTTCCGACTTAGACTTTGATTTTAACTTGGTTTCATACAATATTTGACCATTCTAGCTATATTCTGCCACTCATGACATGTTGAAAAATTGACCTACACCTGTATTGGGTCCTAGGGCTCACTATTCTTATGGCATACTCTCACTTAGATTGAGATGCTCGGCATTGTTAGTTTCCTAAATCAGATCAGGAAATTCTTTTGACCAACCAGGTTGCAGCGAGATTATGTTCTTCAAAACAAAATTATCTCACTTTGAACCCTTCATGAAAGTTATAAACCTGTACGTGTAGATGAATTTAGGTTTTGAATCTCTTAATTTTGATATCAAAACTCAAGATATTCCCATGTAAATATCTAATGAGAAAGTAGAGAATTCTACTGCGAGAAGGATTCTGACCCAAGTGTTACACTAAAGACTCTGCTTTCGTCATAATTTTGTTGGTCATTGTTCTTAGGTCATATTCTCAGTCATATCAGGATGCTCGATATTGTTAGTTTTTGAATTAGATCAGGAGACCATTTTTGACCAACCAGATTGCTACAAGATTCTGTTCCTTAAAATGATTTTTTTTCACTTCAAATCCTTCATAAAAGTTGTAGTCCTGGACGCGTAGATAAATTTGACCTTTTGAATTGCTTGATTTCGATATCAGAAACCCAAGATATTCTTGTTTGAATATATAATGTGAAAGTAAAGAATCATGCTGCGAGATGGTTTCCAGCCAAGTTTTGTTGCAATTATGTTCTTCAAAATTTTTTTATCTCACTTTAAATCCTTCATGGAAGTTTTAGTCTTATACGTGCTAATGAATTTGGGCTTTTGAATCCCTTAATTTCGATATCATGAGCTCAAGATATTTTCATTTGAACATTTAGTGGAAAAGTAGAGAATCCTGCTGCAAGAAAGATTCCTAACCTGAATTTGCAAGTCTAATTCGAGGGACCCGATTTAATGTTTCAAGAATTTATTGGGTTAATTAAAGACCATTTTTTAGGACGTTATGTGGTTTCATTGAGGGATTTGAAAAAAAAAAGGACTGGATTGGAAAACATCGGCATAATTTCATTTGTTTTGCAGCCATACTAGGGGAATATGTTTTGCTTCCAAACAATGCCATTGCAACCTTTCATTTTTAACAAACCACACTGGATATGAGACAACCCCATAGTTGAAATAATTAGGATGGTATTGTTCATTAGCGTTTTGAGTATAGTGCCCCCTGATCTGCAGTTTCTTTCCTTTTTCTGCAACCATTCATACTGCACACATGGTCAAGATGAGGGAACTTTAGAGTTGGCCTCCAAGCCTAAACAATTGGATTTGCAAGGGAAAAAAAGGAAAAAATATGTGGTGGTAACATACATCCTCAAGGCTAATATGAAGAAATTAGAAAACAATTACTGTAATATAAAATACTTTAGATGTAGAAATTGATGGGTGGTGGTTATGAAAAATAAATCACTGCAATATAAAAAACTATAGATATAGAAATTTTGTGGGCTATTTATAGAAGAAAATCTCTTCAATAATTACTAGAATTTTTTCATGAATATCACATGTAGAGGTTCCTATATATGCAAACCTCTAGCCATACGAGGGAGGGGATGTTTTTTTAGAGCAGAAAAGTGAGGGAAACACAAAAAGAAAAAACCTACATCTAAACCCTCTCTAGAGAGTCGTAGCCCCCTCTCATATTTGAAAAAAAAAACGAAGCAGCCACCCCCTGACTTTGAAAAAAAAACATAGATCTCTCTCCGGCCGCACACGGTCCCTTCTCCTTCTCATCAACGCAAAATGGGAATTGCCAGGTCTCTCCTCCATTTGGCCCCCAGGTATCAATCCGTCTAGGTTATTATCACAAAGTTGAGGCTTGATAAGGATAGGAAGTCTCTATTGGATCGCAAGGCAGAGGGACGACGTGCTGTTGGAGGCAAAGAGAAGGGCACTCCGTTCACTGCCGAGGACATCATGCAGAGGGTGGACTGATTGGTTTGTTTGAAATGAAATATTTTGTCGGCAAGGTTTTGAATTATTTATCTATTTCCTTATGCTATTTTGGAATATGTTTGGAGAGTTCAAGGTTATTTAATGTGACCTGGATTTTTAATTCAATTATAAAAATATATTTTTTTATCTATTTCCTTATGCTGTTTTGGAATATGTTTGATAACAGTCTTGATGTGAATCCTAACGGATTTTTAATTCAATTATAAATTTTTTTTTCCTGAAAAGTAATATGCTTCTAACTAAAAAAACAATAACATTATGCTATGGTTATTCAAATATCATCGTGAAGAATTTCACATGCTTACAAAGTCTACGAAGGGTTGCAAAACAAAACGAGCCATCTCCTAATATATATATATATATATATATATATATATATATATATATATATATATATATATATATATATATAATAATAATAATAATAATAAATACATAACTTTAATCGTTAACCTGCCTAACATTCCATTGAATTTGAAAGAAATCCAAATTCTAACTTATTTAAAATATTATGAATTATGAACAAACATTAAAAAGTCATTTTATGGACAAAAACAAACATTTAATTACCATAAAAAATCCAAAATTTACAAGAAATTCCACAATAATAAAATATATACCACCATAAACCTTGAAGGTGTAAGCAACCGTAATATTGTTTCGTTGTGAGTAAATATTAATACTATATAAAATTTACAAAAAAAATAAAAACTTATTGTCATTTCGCATATTTAGCACCATCTCCTTAAAAATAAACTACTTTCCAAAAGAATATTAATTCCCTTTTCATACCTTTGTGTAAAACTGTTAATTTCATTCCTATCATTTAATTAATTCGTATAAATATATTCAGTTAACATAATAGGACGATAGACTTTGATTAAAAGGTAAGTAATTTATCCCTCGATGATGGATTCAACCATATTTTCAGAGATACACACACACACACATTTGGATTTAGATTTGGTGAGAGAAATATTGAAATATTTGGATTTGGATTTGGATTTGGTGAAAGAAACAGTTTCCATTTTCATCGTACATTAATTAGTCCTCAATATTGGTTTAAATTCAATGATTTTAATTAAAGTTACAAGTTTCCTACACGATAAAAATAATATAGACTTAATATTCATTTTTATTTTCATGTCTCTTAATTTAAATTCTCAAATTCCAAATTAATTCTCAAGTTTTGAGACGATTATATACCTAGTATTACCAAAGGCTCGCTGATAGCTAAAAAAATATTTTTTTTTTGGAAAGTAATTTTTATAAAATATAAATTTATGAAAAATAAATTATTTTTTATATTCAATAGTATCATGAAAAATAAGTTGGAAAATAATTTTCGGTATATAGTTATGTCATAGAAAATAAATTGAAAAATAACCCATTAATATTTTTTTCAAATTTATCTAATATATATAAAAAACATTAAATATAACTTGACCACTTACAATAAAAGAATGAGATCTAAAAAATATAATGGTAATTTAATTACATCATTTATTTATATATAGCTTATTTCTTAAAATATAACTATATATATATATATATAATATAAATATTTTAATATATAATATTATAAATATATAACCTTGTTAAATATTTTTGAAGTAAAATCTATTAATATTTTTTTTCATTTTTAAAACCTTAAAATAGTTTTTTATTTTCATATTAAGATGAGTTGTTTTTTTTTTGAAGTAAAAAAAGTATTTTCCAAGAAAAGAAAAACCGTTTCGTTCTATAAATGCTCAACTTTTTCTTTGACCGGAAATCCTTTTTCTTTCTGGAAACAAACAAAGTAAAGGATTCAATAGATAACAATGCAAATACATGCATCTATCTATATATATATAAGCCTTAATCTTCCTAGCTAGACTCCCATCAAAAACAAAGTGAAGAAACTCATTATCAAACATATATCTCAAGAATTAACCACACCAGAAGATATGGAAAAATCCTCCATGAAGATGGCTTTCTTTGCCGTGCTCTTGGTTTTTGCAGCTGGTATATATATATATATATATATATATCTCCCTTCTTTTCTCTGATATATATGTCATTTCCTCACCTTGCACCAGCACCACATCACACGTACTGGTGTATTTATTGACTTATATATATATATATATATATATATATATATATATATATATATATATATAAGTCAATAAATACACCAGTACGTGTGATGTGGTTTTTGCAGCTGGTATATATATATATATATCTCCCTTCTTTTCTCTGATATATATGTCATTTCTGCAGCTGGTATATATATATATATATCTCCCTTCTTTTCTCTGATATATATGTCATTTCCTCACCTTGCACCAGCACCACATCACACGTACTGGTGTATTTATTGACTTATATATATATATATATATATATATATATATATATATATATATATATATACACGATTCTCTGCAACTCATTGTTTTAATCTTGGTTTTGTTTGATTAAATTAACCAGGAACACAGCTTGGAGCACAAGCAAGGAATATAAATATTCCGTGCAAAACTGTGAAGAACTGCGTACCAGCAGGCCATTGCAAGTGCATTATGAACTTGTGTTTCTGCCATCCTGTTGAACAAGTTCTTAATGCTCAAGCGCTCATCGGGAATAATCCATGAACGTTCAAAAAGCAGTTTCTTAGCTAATAATTCAATATTTGCAAAGAAGCTGGATCTTCCTTGTTGTTACATGTTTTATTAATAAATGTGCTGGAAATAAATGCGCCGCCGAAGTATTAGTATTACACATTCATTATCAAATTCATAAAGGCATGTTTTTTATTTTATTGTGATAATTAAATTGACTAACTTAGACGGAAACGACCACAATTAATTTAAGGTTGATAGGTTAAAAGGAAACGCTAAAGGGCTTGAGAAACCACAGTCGTACGTGTACAATTCTCATAATAGAAAAAAAAAAATTACTCTTGAATTAATTTTAATCTCAATAATCAAAATAAATATTTTTTTTAAAAAAAGAACCAGAGTTAAAAGTGATCCAAATCTCCATTGTTGGCTATCGGTGTGCAACACTGCTTCTATTAACAAATAGAAGTGGCCTGTAAGGTGAAAATGCTTGTTTTTTAAAATAAAATGTATAAATACTTGGGCATATTATTTTGATTTTTTATTTGTAAATATTATTTGGATGTTTACTTTATTGTCTATTATTAAATTTGAGTTATATCTTCCCTTTACGGTGAGTAATCTTGGGCTGGATCGAGACAACACCATATAGATGTATTAAGGCATCGTTTGTTTCCTTGGAAACTAGTTTCCGGAAACTAGTTTCCAAACTTTCCTGTGTTTGTTTGTCATTAGAAAAGTTAGTCAATGGAAAACACTTTCCGGTCAACGGAAAATACTTTCCAGTCAATTTTAGTCAATGAAAAATTTGGTTTGGTTTTCAGGAAAGTGTTTTTCCTTTAGCTGTGTTTGTTTTCTGAAAAGTGATTTTCGGGAAATCATTTTCCAAACTTTCTTGTGTTTGTTTGCCATTAGAAAAGTTGATCAATGAAAAACACTTTCCAGTAAAAGGAAAATTTGGTTTGGTTTTCAAGAAAGTGTTTTCCTAAAAAATTTGGGGGAAAACACTTTCTGGAAGTTGTGTAAAATTTAGAAATATCATTATTTGCTGATTATATCAAATTTGATCCTCAAACTTTTGATCACTATATATATTTTGTTTTTAATATTTATTTTCAATTTCATCTCTTAAAATTTTATTTTTATATTAATTTTGGTCCTTATTTTTATAATTGTTATTTGTTTTTTTCTTATCATTTTTTTATTGAAAATTTTTATCTATCAGATTTGGTCCTCATTCTTTTGATTGTTACTTATTTTATTTGAAATAATTTATGAAATGTTGATTATTATTATTTTAATTTCTTCATCTTTTATTTTTTTAATTTTTTAGATTTGATCTCTATTATTTTGATTATTATTTATTTTATTTGAGATAATTTATGAAATTATATTTTTTTTTCAATTTCATTCTCATTCAACTTTTTAATTTGTAAGATTTGTTTCTTATTATTTTAATAAACTTGAGAAAAATAAAATGTTAATAATTTATTTTCCATTACATAACCAAACACTGGAAAATGTTTTCCAGCTTATTTTCTATTACACTACCAAATATTAAAAAATACTTTTTCAAAATTCACTTAAAAAAAAAAACTATTTTCCAACAAACAAACGGGGTGTAAGAGTAAATGGTGGCTTGCGTGCCTATTTTAAACATCATCAAAGTAAACAATTTTAAAACAGCAGTACAAGTATTTATTGACTTATTATTGTCAGCAACATCAACATCACTTGCTTATAAAAAAAAATAATTAAAAATGTATATATAGTCGTGTTTACTTTATCGTTTATTATTGAAATTAAATTTTAAATATATGTTAATGTTTCTTTATATCAAGTAAATTTAAGTTACTTCACATCAGCCCAGCCCATTAATAACAAGTTGTGGTCTTTGCACCATTTTGAACTTAATCAAAGCAAAGAAATCTAAATTTCATTTAAGTTTGGGTTTTTTTAAGATTGTGATACATAATGGTTTAAAATATTTTTTATTTATAAATATATTAAAATAAATATTTTTTATTTTTAAATTTTTTTTTTAATATCAATATATTAAAATAATATAAAAATATAAAATAAATTTTATTTTAAGTAAAATAAAAATCTAAAATTTTTAGGAAGGCGGTGAGAAACAAACGTTAATCATTCACCACCCGTTACGAGTAGGGGTGTTCAAAAAAACCGACAAACCGATTAAACTGAAAAAACCGAGAAAAAATTAACCGAAAAAACCGAACCGATAAAAAAACCGAATAAACCGATTAAAAAATAAAAAAATCCACTCAGTCAGGTTCGGTTCCGGTTTAAAACAGCTTAAACCGATTAAACCGACCCAAACCGAACCAGTTTAAAAAAAGTATAAAAAAAACAACCCCTAACCCTAAATCACTCTCCTCCCTTTCAGTTTCAGCCGCCCCCCCTCCATTTCCAGCCTTCACTTCGCTTCCATTTCCCTTTCCCCCTTCTCAACCACCCCACCCCACCCCCCTCATCTTCAATCCTTAACATAAGAAACACTAACCTTAATTGCTCAAGCCCCTTCGAAACCATAGTCACAAGATTTTGCTCTATACAAGCCTCAAATCTTTAACACACTCGTTTCTGAGAAAAAAGAGGGGGAATCTTGGAGTTTTTGCATAGGCAGGTTTTGTTGAAAAATTCAGAGGGAGGTTAAGGGAAGTGGAGACAACGAAGCTTTGTATCAGATTTCAAGCCATTTGTGAAAAGTTCAGAAGGTTTGGATTGCAGTTTTGATAGGAAGGAAAGAGGATGTGGACTGTAGAGTATCTCTTCTGATGAAGTTGTTTAGGCTTTGAGTGGTGGTGGTTGTGGTTCTTGGCTCTGCTGCCATCTTCTTGAACTTATTTGATTACGCTTGCAAAGAACAAATCCAGAAGCAAATCATAGAAGAGTCGGTTTTGGCAGACATTAGTCATTATCAAAGGGAAGCGAGTGAACAATGATTATCGCTGTTACTATGGAACAATCCGGTTTTTCTGGGTTTTTTTGCTAAAAAACCGACTCGAACCGAACAAAACCGGTTCGGTTTGAACCGGTTCTCGGTTCGGTCCGGGTTGTTAATATAAAGAATACTATTTTTCGGTTTGGTTGTATTTTTAGGTTAAAACCGGACCGAACCGGACCGTAAACACCCCTAGTTACGAGTATTTCTTGATGTATAATTGCCTCTCTAGCAGAGGCATCACCTGAATGATGACAACGTTTATCGGTAACTTCATATGCAAGAGCCGAGCTCCTCTAGAATCCCATGCATCAGAAGTGTCCTGGGGCAGGGAAGAACTCACCTAAAAGTTCAGGTCAGCCACAAAGCAAGGGTTAAGTGTTGCAAATTGAAGATGTACAGTTGTTTTTTAAAGTATTTTTGTGTTGAAATATATTAAAATGATATATTTTTTATTTTTAAAAAATTATTTTTGAGATCATTGCATTAAAACAATTTTAAAAATACAAAAAAAATTTAATTTTTAACAAAAATATAAAAAAATTAAATTTTTATGGAATGCGATTTGCACCGCGTTTCTAACCTTAATATCATGGATATACTATTCACATGATCCAATGGATAAATAATTATTTTCAGGAGCCGAAACATAAAATAAAGCTTGTCAACTTAAAATTCCTAGTTGATTGTATATTTATATATAGATTAAAAAAATACAAGTTCTATGATTTAAATTTTAATTAAATCTTTACCATTTGACTATTGTCAGCTAAATAGCTCACTTACTATTCTTATATAAATTAATTCAAGAATATTATATATAATAAAACAAAAATATTGACATTGTTTAAGTGAAGAAGAAAATTTGCTAATAAATGTACAAAAATGAGAAGAAACAAAAATGAAATATTTAGGCATATAAGAAAGTTTTCTGTCAGGTATGGTTTAATTTCTCAAACAATTTCACTAAGAATATCATCTCAAAATGTTTCCAGTCCATAACTACTTCATATAAAAAACAAAGTAGGGAGATCAAATTCTCAAGAGAAGTAAAATTTCATATTATACTTTTTTTATAAAACTCCATATCATCTGTAATATGAATAATAATTAGTTAAATTTTAAATTTATTTTTTAAAAATTAACAGTTCGAGTCTCATAAATTTCAGGGTTATCAAAGGTTTACATAGTTGTTCACTTCATGATCCATGAGATTAGTCGAAGTGTGCGTAAATTAACCTAGATACCCATGTTAATAATAATAAAAAAAAACAAAATTGAACAATACCATATAAATAATTAGTGACTTTATTTCCTACATTGTTATTTAGTGAAACGACCTATGGCTTGAATTAAAAAAACTATAAAAAATAAATTTTGTAAATAATGACAAGTTTGAATGTAGATAGTTTATTTAAGATTTGAAAAAATAAAAATTTGTAAATAATGACAAGTCTGAATATAGATAGTTTATTTAAGATTTGAAATTTTTTTTTTTTGTAAATGCTCGAAATTGCTCGATTAAAGGTATAGTTATCATTCAATTAATTAAAAAAAATAGTTTTTCCCTCATCACGCGCACACACTAGCTATTTCATCCACGTGTGAGAGAGAGAGAGGTAAACTTAAATTGCTCGTTAAAGTTAAGTACAATTAGTCTCATGTCATTTGATATATGTGACAAAATGCTACATAAAGATGAAGAAGTAAAATGAAGTTGATGAATGTGGAGACCGAGTCTACGATCCCCATGCATGTAACGCATGTAAAGGCTTTCAATTCTCTTACCGCGGGTGAATATGGTGGTTTGACGGTTAAATCTTATATACAGGCACGTGTATTTGGTGGTTTGACAGTTAAATCTTATATAATAAGCATGTGTATTTAGTAGCATTTCTCGTTTAATAATTTTTTAAAATATTTTTTATTTAAAAATATATTAAAATAATATTTATTATTTTTTAATAAATAATTTTAACATCATTATATTAAAATAATATAAAATTTTTTAATTGAAAACAAAAAATAATTTAATTTTTTAAAAACATAAAACAACATTAAAAACAATGTTTCTTTTTATTTTAAGTTTTTTTATTTTTTAAATTGTTTTAATATAATAATGTTAAAAATAATTTTTTAAAATAAAAAATATTATTTTAATATATTTATAAATAAAAAAACACTTCTACAAAAAAATCATCACCACAATCTTAAATATCCTATAATAAACACGTGTATACAGTAATTTGACAGTTAAATCAATCATGATGGACCAAGAACGTGAGGGTGAGGGTACGCTTTTGACTTGCTAGGCGACAAGTAGCCTTATACGCACCAACACTTGGAGACAAAGTTGTCCGCACATCACCAGACTAAGTCTTGAATCACTTAGTTAATAAAGGTTGATTTGAGTAAATATAAAACATATAGTTGTAATATTTTTTTAAAAAATTCGAATGATATAATTTTTTTTAAAAAAAAATTGAATTTTGACTAAGTGGACAGGATGAAAGTTAAATAATTTGTCTTTATAGGGACAAAAATGAGTAATTGTTTTTCAGGAATCCGTGTAGAAATTTTTTGAGAAAATAAACTGGATGAAAATCTGAAGTTCATAAGAAAGTGAAATTCATTGAAAAGATATCTTTCCGGAGGAGAAAAAAAAAACAATAAAATATTTAGTCTACAAGGACTGAATTGAAATCTTCTAGAAAAAAGGGGCCAAAGAATAAATTATTAGTAAGCACTAGGAAGACCAGACAATAAACAGCGAGACAAATAGCCAGCCAGCAACACCAACCACAATCAAAGAGCCGACAAATCGAATTAAAAAACAATTAAAATTCTCTAGCCGGATAATCATCAACACCACTCCCCAGAAAAATAATAAAAAAACACATACAGAGAAGGAAAACAATGGCGACAAGCACTGATAAACACCGATTCTTAACGTTGAAAGTCAACTGAACCAGCAAAGAAGAGAACGAAAACGAGGGGGGAAATCAGTCAAACTGAATCAAAAGGCAGTCCACCAACCTCAACCAAAAATATCCAAATTTTCCACTCGTCGGAAACAAAATCGCTCAGACCAGTCAAGTGGGAAATCTAAAGGTTACCATTCACACACAGGGGAGCCGTAAAGACTGCCACTACAGCTAATCATGCCGACGAATATTCCAAAATATAGATGTTTCTATCCATATGTGAGGGAGCCGCAGCAATTATTTGTTTAGTCTATCTCTCTGCTTTCGTGTGGATTGGCTTAATTTTTAAGTGTTTCTGTTTTGTGTCGTACAGAATCTAGGAAGTATTTCTTGAGGAGCCCCACAAACACACCGTTGTTCTTTACTTGAAAATATATAAAAATGAAAACGTTATTCCGATCGAAAAGTTAGGCACTTGTGTTTTTTAAGATTTAATAGTGCGTGATATACAGTCAAGCAATGGGTATTTATATCCCCTCAATTTGCCAGCTTTCCCTACCATACAAGATCCACAATCCCTCCAACTCTTTGCTTCTGCTAAACTCCTGCATTTTTGTCTGAATCAGGTAATGATATAATGTTATGAATCCTATCTACTTGTAATCTCTCTGTGAACACTATTTTTTGGAAGAAGATCTCTTTGAACATTAATTATTAATTGTCTTTTAATCGTTCTTTCTTTTCATTAGTTGAGTTATGGACGGCTACAACCGATACCCGCCTGAGCCCCAAGACTTCGCCACCGGAGGCCAATCCTTGGCTGTTGAAGGAGGAGTTGCTGGGGGCCTCGTCTTTCTGCTTCTTGCTTTCATAATTTATGTGTTCCTCAAGAGCCGTAATTGCTCCATGAATTGCTACATGAAAGTTGGTGATGCTTCCGGCAGGCCGGTGGAAGAAGCCTGAAATGCACAGACAGTTGTGTGTGTGTGTTGCTTTCAAGGATGCAACTTATGAAGTTGTGCTTCTTTAATTGTCTGTCATGATCTTTTATTATTTTATTTTTTTTCTAGCAGCATGGCTGCATAGACAGTTGGTAGTTGACAGTTTGCTGTAGATTCTTCAAACTTGTATTTTATGGTTGCAATAAAATATTTATATTTCTCTTAATAGATTGATTTTATTTTATTTTTTTATATTTGAAACTCTCTCCTGAATTCATGGTACTTAGCTAATCAACTCATATCTATTCTAAATTAACATTGTTTAAATTAAAAAAAAAACTTAAATAATGTTATTTTAGATAAAATTAAAAGAATATTCTCTTAGTTGATTCAGCAAAGTTTCACCTCCTTAACCGAATTATAAATTGATTGATTAAATCACTGAAGTATGATTTGTTTAGCTTTTAAAATATATATTTGAAAAGAAACCCGACTTATTAAATTATCATCTGAATAAATAGATAATTGAAATGTCCCATGTCTTCACATTCTCTCCCTTCCTTTTCTCTCCTACGCTTACAATATTGTCATCAATAAAAAAGAAGCCACTAATTTCGAAGACTAAGATAAACGGAACTTAAGAATTAGTTTCTTTATTTTATGATTACGACCCAAAAGTTTGTTTGACATTATACCTGGATATTGGGAATCTGGGATGGCAGCATGTTACGATAATAATTGTTTTTAAAAATATTTTTATTTAAAATATATTAAAATAATATTTTTTTTATTTTTTAAAATTTATTTTTGATATTCAAAACTAATTCAAAAATATTAAAAAAAAAATTATTTAAAGCAAAAAATATATTGATTTTTTTAAAAAATATTTTTAAAATATAAAATCAAACATGCTCTTGAAAACAACAAGAAAAAAAATCATTGATTGATAGTGCTTAAAACATGTAAATACAAGAAAAAAGATAAACTTTGTAGAGAATGTTGATAGAGCCATAAAATTGGTAATAGTTTTGAGATTTGTTGACGTTGAATGAAAACAAATAGAAAGAAATCTAGGTTTTTGAGATCATATAAAAACTAAAAATAAAAAAAAAAACTAATTAAAGAATATTTCAAGCTATTTGAGCCTAACCCAAACAACTAAATGTGGCTTGTGGCTTGACTCATGTATGGTCAATTTTGTCATGTTATATCTCATATGGTTACATTAATCCTAGAAAAATGTGCAAAACATTAGAATCGAAATAGAGTTGATGATGAATGATAACAATGCCCTTAGATAAGTTGATTACGGGTTACTTTTAGAAACATACATTGCTTTTAATTATAAGATAATTGAAACAACAAAATGCTTTTCAAGCAAGCATAGTTATTAAACCCGGTTTGAGAATTAACCTAATCAAAGAGTCAAGTCTCTAGTCATGCGGGTTGACCCAAGTCAATTCGAAAAAATTTAAAAAAATATTTGAGATTTTTAATATTCATATGAAAAAACTAAAAAACAATCCATGTTGATATAGACTAAAAGATTTTTTATTCCGCATTGAAAAATATACTATATTATTTTTTTTAATTTGAAGTATTTAAACCAAAATGTTGTTTTTTTATAAACATAAAGTATATATATATTAATGAGTTTCAAATCTCACATTGAAAAAATAAAATATTCTTCAATATTTATATAGTGAACTTTGATATGGGTTATTAACCAACTAAAAATGATGAAAAAAAAAGGGGTTTTTGGTTAGGTAAAAAACACATTTGAAAAAAATCAGATTTTTATCGGGTTTTACCGGGTCATCCGAGTTTCGAGTTAACCCGGAGAGTATAACGGTTTTCCCTGAACCAATTGCAAACCTTATTTTTTAATGAAACAGACCTTGCCAAGGTCCCGGGTTAACCTGTCAAATCAGGTCGAGTTTAATAACTATACAATTAAGAGTCAATAGCATTAAAATGTACATGATTTAGCTTTCAAGCAACAAATAAGTAATATGCAAAAACTTGCCTAAACTGTCTCGAATTTTATGTAAGAATGAAATTGTAAAATGTAAAAAGACATCAATCTAACATAAGTATTGTTTGAGCAACTCAAAACAAAAAGTGGCATGATGAACAAAAATAGTATGAAAGCTCAACTTTTAAGTGAAAAGTGAAGTCTCAAAAACTATTAGCAAGTTAAGAGTAACAAATACTTGTCAATTTCTTGTTACTGTAAGGACCTGAATAACTTAGTTAAATATTTTTTTTAAAAATTATATATTCATCTATAAGTCTGGATCTAATATATAAAATAAGTATGATAAATGCCTTAAACACTCATTTTAGAAGTTAATTTTTCCTCCAAGAGAAAGCAACCTAAAACCATCTAAAACCTTTAAACTTTCTTGAGCAAGCATTGAGCAAATAGTTTTCTCCACCATATATATATAATAAAAAAAAATCCTAGATGTAAATTGAAAAACTTATGCACGCTACTAATTAAACAACTCAATAATCATTATGTAAAGTAATGAAAAACAATTCTTCAACAATAAACAAAAATGAAATTGAGAAAACCAAATGAAAAATAAAGATCAAAATATCTCACATTGTAACACAAAAAATTTAATCATTTAATAAATTCCTCTATCAAAATAAGTTTTTAACAAAACAAACACATAAAATTTATAATAGAAACTAACACACATAAAATTTATTGAACAACAATTAAAAAAAAAAAATACAAGGCTGCACATAAACATATAAAATTTATTGACCAATAATAATAATAATAATAATAACAATGCATGACTGCATTTATAAAAAATCAATATTAAAAAAGCATTTAATCTATATAAAATCAAGAAAAAATCATAGATAAATCATACACGTATTTCTAAAAATTGAACACACTCAATGTCATTTAAAAATAATCACAATCTAATTAAAATATAAACCAAAATTTTATTTGAGAAAATATACACAAATAATGTATTTTATTTTCAAAAACTAAAAAATAATAATAAAAAAAAGAATCAGGCCAGACCATGAGCCTGGTAAGTCAAACCCAGTGCCTAGCTTAATGATGCAGTGAACACCTAGCCCAAGTGCGAGCCTTTCTTTTAAGTTTAATGGGTTGAATGACGTGTCATCTGGCCCAACTATTGCAAAAAAAAAAAAAAAAATGCTTCGCGTGGCCTAACCTAGAATCCAACCTCTATTGTGATTGAAAAAATAGGGTCCGTTGTTTTTTACCAAAGAATCTTATTTTCAACCCATTTTGACCAAAAAACACGTAGAGATCTTGTTAAACCAATATATGGCCACCAAAAATCTAAAAAATCACACAAAAACCTAAAATCCACTTGGAATAAAAATTCTTCCCGAGCTCAGATGTGTTGTTTTAAGTGTTTTCAAGGAAAAAAAAAAAAAAACACACCTAAATGTAAGCCCTCTCATCATATAGAATCTTTTGACACAAAAATTAATTTTTTTTGTGGTCAGAATCTTCCATAACGACCACTTTCTCTCTCTGGGTCGGAATCCGGTGACTTCCTCTTTTTTCTCCCAACAAAAAAGAATTGAAAAAAAAATAAAGTTAGATACCAAAATGTATTGTTTTGAAATTCAAAAAACCGATCACGTTATACCTACAAATTATAGGGGATTAAAATGAATATTTCAACGAAACTTTTAAGCCGCCCCTCATGTTACCCGTGATTTTCACTCAAGTCCCTTATCTTTCAATTCAATCGTCCCTCTAAAACAATATGTAATTGGGGGCTAATTTGGGCTCTAAAGGGCCAAATCACGTAGAATAAAATTTCAAGGATCAAAGTGAAATTTTTTTAAAAAAATATACTACTCTAATTCATAGTGAATTGTGAAAAAATGCACAATAATTTTAAAGGATGATGCCTTTTATATAGATAATATGCAAGATTCTTCCGATCATATTTTGTGATCCGCACGAACTTAGTATCACAATTTGAAATCTCATTTCATACTCGATCTTTTTTAATCAACAAACCGATTGCTCATTTCAATACTAAAGCTTATTTGAAAAGGTTTAACGAATGGATGCTGAATATAATATTGAATATAGGAGACGTCTTTATCTTTGGGAATGACTTTATGCACTTACTAACAAAACTCTTTTTTAATGTAAAATAAGCCATAAAGAATCATATCAGAGTTCTATACATGCCTTCTCAGCTGCTGCTTTAATTTAATTTTCTGGGCACAGAAACTTTGTTACTTGCAAAGTTCTTAGATCTGATTATTGTATTTTCTTATTAATAAAACATTAAGAAACTTTAAAGATAAAAAAGGGGAAAAAATCAGCTGAACCAGATGATCATCACTCTCACTCTACAGAAAAATAATATAAGAACACTCGCAGAGAACAAAACAAAATTCATGAGTACTGGTGCCGATTCTTAACGTTGAATTAATGCCAGCTGAACAAGCAAAGAAAAGAACGAAAACGAGGCAAAAGTCAGCCGGACTGAATCAAAATCATATCTCGGAGTCCACTTAAAAAAATAATAAAAAAAAATCTTAGGCGAGATATATTTTTATTATTGTTAGTGAATTATAAATTTTATTTTGTTTTTTATTTGTGTTTATTTTTTTAAATGATTTTTTTAAATAATTAATAGAATATCAGCTCTATATTTACAGTTGAACAGACTCTAAAATTTTAATGCAGCGGATAAAACAAAAATATTATACTCCTCGTGTATAATAAACATGTATATAGAATAATTTAATATTTAAGAGTTTTTTTTAGAGTGATGTAAATATTGTTTTTTAAAGTATTTTTTATTTAAAATATATAAAAATAATATTTTTTAATTTATTTTTATATCAACATATTAAAATAATTTTTTAAAAAATAATAAAATTATTTAAAAATTTAAAAATATTTTCAAAAAGTTTCAGAAAAGTGCTGATCGCAGTGGCAATCAGACCTCAATCTCATATGTAATAAACACGTGTAATGGATGGTAGTCACTTATATAATAGTACGTGTATATGAAGATTGGATAAATTTATGAGTTTTTGTTGTTGTCTTGCATGTACTTTTGTACCAAGAAATAAAGTGGGCAGGGGAGATTTTTAATGTTTTTGTCTCGCTAGACGACGAGTAGTCTTACGTGTCACCAACACTTTGAGGCGTAATTATTAAATCCACTGGTCTCATGACCCAAACTAAGCATGGAGGAAGGATTAAATTTATAGGAGTGAATTCAAATCGATATAATTTTAGATTTTTTAAGAAATTAAAATAATTTAATTTTAAAAAATTTAAATTAAATTAAAATTATTTTATGAATTAAAATTTTAAATTAAATAAATTTAATCAAGTTTAATTTAATTTAATTTTAAAATCAGCTCAGATCAAGTTAATTAACTTATTAATTTAATCTAAATTTAATAATTAAGGATTTAATTTTTTTTTATAGAAGAAAATGAATATTTTATCCTAGATTAGTGTGGAACTTTTTTGGAGAAAACAAACCGGATGTATCGCATTTTTTAAGAGGAAGAGACGAAAATTTAAATCCATATGCAAGTGAACTTCATTGAAAAGATAAGTTTCCAAAAAAAAAAAAAAAAAACACGGTAAGAATATAAAGTTTACAAGGACTGAATTGAAAACTTCTAGAAAAAGGGCCAAAGAATAAAATATTTGAAAGTACTAGGAAAACCAGCCAATAATAAACAAGACAAATAGTCCACCGACGCCAGCCAAAATCAGAGAGCCGACAAATCCAATTAAAAAACCTATTAAAATTCCCATATAAAATGTACTAGGTAAACTCTAAGCTCAACTTGAAATAGGATCCTTCGTTGAAACATATAAAAGATAAAATTTTATAACCAAAACATTAATTTTTAAAGCTATAAAAATTTAAATAATATTAGTAAATAAGTGCATAATATTTCATGAGTATATAAACTTTTCATGCATTGTTTAAAAATTCTGAATCATTTAGTTTACAATGGTAATGCTAATATTGACTGAAGTTTTGACCACGATTAGTTTTCTCAAGGTTTTTAATGCGGCCCCACGCGCTTGATTCGGTGTTCAGGAATTAAACCTCTGCCTCAAGTCGGCATCTCATCAAACATTTTTCAAGTTTCTACCTTGAAGAATTTTCCTAGGATCAGGTGTGCGTGGGATCAAGACGCAATGCCTTCCTTTTTCTTTAGAAGATTACTACTCGTAGCAAAAGTCTGAAACTTCTTTTTTATAACGGCTAGGAAAAGCACGTTCTCCTTTGCGGACATCCAACGTGAGAGGTTAATTTATAAACTATTTTCTTAATTTTCACGAAGAATCTTATTTTTTGTTTATATATATATAAATATATATCATTTTCTCTATACTTATGTTTCTACTATATTTCTTCTTCTATCACCTCATACTTAGTAGTTTAGCCTGAATCAAATTGTTCATACAAGCTCTGAAATTGAGTTTTAATGCATGGGGCCACCAAAAAAAAGCAAGAAAAAACCTAGCCCTCTCGACATTGGCATTTAATGCTTTGAAATGGAGGCGCTTTATTGTCGTTATGGTTGGTCTGTCCTGGCGAGTCTCTGGCATCTGATCTGGACAGTAGATGGGTTTTCGTAGACGTGGCTGCCTAGGGTTTTACTAGGAAGAACGAGTTTATTATTGTCGGTGCTATTATGATTGTAATTTTAAAAAAATAATTTTATAAAAAATATTTTTATAAAAAATATTTTTAGTTGAGATAGATTTTAAAAAATATATATTTGATTAAAATTATGATTGAAATTAAAGTTGAATAAAAAATTATTTAATGTGTTTAGTTAAAAATTACAGTTCAATTTCATGTTATAGTATAATTACCTAAAAGGACTTCATTTATTGTATTAATGAACAATTACATAAAAAATAACATTACAATCAATAAATTTTTGTAAAGAGAACTAAATATTTTAGAACAATATTTTATAATTACATCATTAAGCTTTATAGCAATTCTATCATGTACATAATTCATTCGCAAAAGACTTGTGGTGTCCTTGGATTTGTAAATGTGGAGCCACATCAGTTAGAAAATCATCAGGCATAAAATCACGATGACGATCGAACTTCATAAATGCCACATCTTGCATTGAAGTTTTTCTAATATAATTATAAATTGTTATGGATACGACAACAATTTGAACTTGTGCTTTGTAATTAAAGGATGACATATTCTGTAGGATTCACCATCTTTTTTTTTTTTTCCGAACTTCAAATGTACGTTCTATCACACAATGTAATGAAAAGTGCATATAGTTGAAAATTTCTTCACGAGTTTGTGGCTGTCCTCGCCTCCTAAATTCTTGCAAATGATATCTCTAACCTCTATATGGACCTAAAATTTTATATTCATTAGGATATCCCGAATCAACTAAGTAGTATTTTCCTGTAAATACATATAATTTTTTTAAATTGAAAAATGAATAAAAAAACAAAATAACATTAATTATCACACACATACACACAAACACACATACACATACTATAAATAGAAAAGACAATAATTAGCACATCGGGTTCTTTTAATTTTTGTGTTAAAATAATTATTTACTTGCAAAGTTACTAAGATTTGATTATCGTGTTTTCTAATTAATAAAATCGATTTCATTCATTAAGATTAAAAGGAAGAAAAGACTTTCCAGCTTAATTAAATGATTGCGTGAGTTCTGTGCTCGAGTTTAAATAACGTCTCCAATTAAAGTCCTTAAGCTAAAAAAAAAGTAATTGGACATTCATCTCTCCCTTTTGAAATGATTTTTTTTATTACAATCTTTACCAACTTAATCTTATTATCCCTGGTTTATGAACCTTTGCAGCAAGTATAATGTCGGGATAGCACAAAATCTTGACAATTACCTCTATAATTTTATTTTACATGGGAACAAGTGTATAGGATAAAAATGTGCACGAGTGAAAGGAGTAACAGGTCTAGAAAAATGAAATTAGCAAAGTTACTAGACGTATTCGATATTACAAATATGTGACAAGGGAAAATTAATAAGCTAGGTAAGGGCAGAGCCACGATTATTTGTTAGAGGGCTATAACTAATATAATATGATATATGTTCTTTTAATTTTTTATACATGAATTATAAAATTATTTTTTACATGATTTAATTAATTTTATTCAAATAACTTGTTATAAATATATACTAATTTTTGTATAAAATAAAAAGATTTAAAGCAATATCAAATTCAGTTAAGGCTACAAAGTTAATTTTATTTTTACAATGTATCTATTATTTTAATTTTATTGGTTTTTATATCTATTTGGGAGTATGGTAGCTATTATTTTTTAAAGTGTTTTTAATTTTAAAATACATTAAGATAATATTATTTTTATTTTTTGATATTGTTATATTAAAGTGATTTGAAAATATTAAAAACATATTAATATTATTTTTTTTATTTTTTTTAAATACTTTTAATGATAAGGAGACACAAATCTGGAAACCCATAAAAGTAAAATAAAAAAACAAAAGGCAGGACCACGCAGAAACGGAGATGCTCATGTGCGACGAGCAAAAATAAGCCAAAAAGTCAAGATTGGTGCATGCTTTCCCTTTCAACGGGGGCCGTCCTCTTTTCTGTATCATGTGCGATACAGGTTATTGCCGGTCTAACCAAAGGCATATATAAATAGACGGTCACGTGATGACCTCTCTTCTGTGCCAATATTTATCAACACCCTCTCTGGTCTTTTACTCTTTGCTTCTGCTAACCGGCGGTCTGCTTTTGCCTCAATATTCAGGTAAGGCATCCTGTTGATTTCTGATCTCACTTTGAACATTACTAATTGTCTTTTAATCGTTTCCTTTTTTTTCTAACTAGTCGAGTTATGGACGGCTACAACAATCACCCGCTTGCCCAGGACTCCACCATCGGAGGCCAATCTTTGGCTCTTAAAGGAGGAGCTGCTGGGAGCCTCCTCTTTCTACTTGCTTTCATAATCTACGTGTTCCTCAAGAGGTGCGAATCGTGCACCATCATCTTCAAGGTGAGAGCTGATGATGCTTCCAGCAGGCCAGTGGAAGAAGCCTGAAACAAGGAGGTAGGGTGTAGTTATAATGATGTATGTTTGATGTTTCTGTTAAGAATGACTTGTTTAGCAGCTTAGCCATGCGAAAATGGGAATTGGCAGTTTGAAGAAGCTAGTACCTTGATGTTCGTTTTTTTATGGTTACACTGAAAAATTTGATCGTATTTCTCGTAATAGAATGTTTAGATCCTATTATCTTTATTTATATTTGGAACTCTCTCTCTCTCTCTCTCTCTCTCGTTTCATTAATTTTTATTTAAGGTATGTTCCTGTTGTCTCTCTTCTGTTTCATACAACTGATTGAATTGGTTATGTTCTAAAACTTTTATTTATTTTGATGTGTATATATTGCAGGAAGAGTGGTCTTCATCAAGGATGCAACTTGTGAAGTAATGCTTATGTTTTTTTTGTTTTTTTTTCCTGATATGAGTAAATTTTATAGCTAGCAGCAGCAAGCCTACCTTAACGGTCAGGATCCTGCAGTTTGCTGTGATCCTTTTGTATCTTCAAACTTGTTTTTTGCACGGTTGAACTGGTTTCTTTTAATAAAATGATGCGATCCTTTTGATCTATTCTTAGAATAACAAAATACTCTTACCCTAACTTCTAATAATCATGAAGATTAATAGCTTATGTGTTCGCATGGTTTTTATTTCAAAATGTCGTGTAACCTATTTTCTTCAAGGGAGGAATGTTTTCTATTCTATTTGAGAAAAATGAAAATCCAGGATTGAGGACAAACGGCCCAAGAAATTCTTTTTATTAATAATTGGCAAAAATGAAACCACTTTCAAAATTGCAGAAACCACCCTTTCAAATGGCAGAAACCACTTTCAAAATTGCAGAAACCACATAGTAGAAACCACCCTTTCAAATGGCAGAAACCACTTTCAAAATTGCAGAAACCACCCTTTCAAATGGCAGAAACCACTTTCAAAATTGCAGAAACCACATAGTAGAAACCACACTTTCAAATTGCGAAGTCGCGGGCCAAGTGTGTAAAGAGAATCAAGAGATCGTTTCCATGCGCTTCCTCTCACAGATCAATACTAAAACCTTCTCTCTATTCTTGCTTTCCCAGTGGAGCCCGCTAGGTTCAGCTAAAGAACCTACTCTATGCATTTTCACCATATAAAAAGACCTCCATGACATCAAATTTCAGCCCTCTCTTCTCCAAACTCTTTGCATCTGCTTACCGGCCTGCTTTCGACTCAATCAGGTAATGAATCCTATCGATTTCTGATCTCACTTTGAACATTACTAATTGTCTTTTAATCGTTTCCTTTTTTCTTTTTCTTTTTAACTAGTTGAGTTATGGACGGCTACAGCAATCACCCGCCTGCCCAAGACTCCACCAATATCGGAGGCCAATCTTTGGCTCTTAAAGGAGGAGCTGCTGGGAGCCTCCTCTTTCTACTGGCTTTCATAATCTACGTGTTCCTCAAGAGGTGCGACTCATGCACCATCATCTTCAAGGTGAGACCTGGTGATGCTTCCAGCAGGCCAGTGGAAGAAGCCTGAAACAAGGAGGTAGGATGTAATTATAACAGGCTGGCTTATACATATATATATCAAAGGACTTCAAGGATGAAGTAATGTTTGATGTTTCTGTTAAGAATGACTTGTTTAGCAGCTTTGCCATGCGAAATGGGAATTGGCAGTTTGAAGAAGCTAGTACCTTGATGTTTGTTTTTTATGGTTACACTGAAAATTTTAATCGTATTTCTCGTAATAGAGTGTTTAGATCCTATTGTCTTTATTTATTTATTTATATTTGGAACTCTCTCTCTCTCTCTCTCTCTCTCTCTCTCTCGTTTCATTAATTTTTATTTAAGGTATGTTCCTGTTGTCTCTCTTCTGTTTCATACAACTGATTGAATTGGTTATGTTCTAAAACTTTTATTTATTTTGATGTGTATATATTGCAGGAAGAGTGGTCTTCATCAAGGATGCAACTTGTGAAGTAATGCTTATGTTTTTTTTGTTTTTTTTTCCTGATATGAGTAAATTTTATAGCTAGCAGCAGCAAGCCTACCTTAACGGTCAGGATCCTGCAGTTTGCTGTGATCCTTTTGTATCTTCAAACTTGTTTTTTGCACGGTTGAACTGGTTTCTTTTAATAAAATGATGCGATCCTTTTGATCTATTCTTAGAATAACAAAATACTCTTACCCTAACTTCTAATAATCATGAAGATTAATAGCTTATGTGTTCGCATGGTTTTTATTTCAAAATGTCGTGTAACCTATTTTCTTCAAGGGAGGAATGCTTTCTATTCTATTTTATTAATAATTGGCAAAAATGAATATTTTTTAGTGATAAGTTAATACTTTTTTGACAAAAAAAAAAAAAAAGGAATGCAAATGTATGGTAATTATTCCTGTTTTATTTTTTATTTTTTTTATCGTGGATGTGTATCGTATTTTTACCTTTCAATGGTGCGCCTTTTCCTTTCAATGGGGCCTTCCTCCTTTCTATCTCTTTCTATGAGTTTGGGAAATTTGCTATCCGGGTCCATTTAACTTATAGCTGGGATCCTTCGTGGAAACATATAAAAAATAAAATTTGATATCCAAAACATTAATTTTTAAAGCTTCAAAAATTAAAATATAATAAGCGTATCTCATAAATAATATTAATAGATAAGTGAATAATATTTCATGAGTATATATATAAACTTTTCATGCATTGTTTAAAAATTCTAAATCATTTAGTTCACAACTAGTTACATGCCCCGCGCGATGCCGCGGGTCAATTATTTTTTGCATTTCAAAAATAGCCAAGATTTAAAAATGTTAGGGTTTTTTATAAAACTATACTCAAGAGTCTCAATTTTGGTTGCATCGTCTAATCCAAGAGTAATGTTTATAATATTAATAATAACATTAAACTTGGGTTAGCCCTTAGCATAAAAGTGTCTGGACCATAATACCAGATCCAATAGCATTGGACGTAGGTCTGACTGCAAGGTCGTGTCATAAAAGTATGATAATTAAATAGATTAATTAAAAAAAACCAACATGAAGAAAAAAACTAATGAGAAAAAAAAATATAAATTAATTGGGTTAACCCTTCAAACCAGGGTTAACCCGTCATACCTTAAATTCACATCATGAAAGTTTGATAATTAAAAAAAAAAATTATGGGTTAACGCAGAATTAACTGGGCTAATTCGTCAAACCAGGTTAACATGTCAAACCCGGAATCCGTATAATGAAAGTTTGATAACTAAATAAAAAAATAATTTAACATTAACAATTTAAATTAAACAAAAAAAATTAATTAAAAAAAAAACAAAAAGCATCAGCCTTTTCACTGTGGAATGCACTGTGCAGTCCACAGTCAAAGGCATAAAAACAAAAAAAAAAATCTAAAGGCATCAGCCGAAAACTACTTAGAAAAAAATTTAATATTAATAAACTAAATTAATTATAAGGAAAAAAATAAAAGAAAAAAACCTCTAAGAAGAAAAAAATACTAAATAGAAAGAAATTTAACATTAACAAACTAAACTAAACGAAAAGAATAATTAGAAAAGAAAAAAAAAAGGCAAAAAAAATTCCAGGTTAACTCGTCAAACTAAGTTAACCCGTTAAACCCGGGATCCATGTCATGAATGTCAGGTAACTAAATAAAAAAAAAGTGAACATTAACAAACTAAACTAAACAAAAAAAATTAATTAAAAAGAAAAAAAATATTTTAAAAAAAAATTCGTGTCATGAAAGTTTGATAACTGCATAGAAAAAAATTTGACAGGTTAACCCATAATTAATTTAACAAAATAAATTAAACAAAAAAATTAATTAAAAAAAACAAAAAAAAATTTTGGGTTAACCCGTTAAATCCGAAATGCGTGTTATAAAAGTTTGAGATACGATAAAATTTAACATTAAATTTTTTTTAAAAAAGTATCCATTAAAAAAAAACAAAGAAAAAATGAAGAAAATTTTTTTTTTAAAAAAAGAAAAATGTAAAAAAAAAAAAGACAACTCAGTTAAAAAAAAAAACAAAGAAAAAATGAAGAAAAAAAAAACTTAAAAAAAAATAAAAAGCAAAAAAAAAAAAAAAAGAAGAAGAAGGCAGCTCAGCTTTTACTGTGGACTGCACAGTGCAATCCATAATAAAAGACTAAACCGTTTTAGTTATAGTTCAATGGTACGTAATGATTATACTGACTGCATTAATTAGTTTTCTCAAGGTTTTTGATGCGGCCCCACGTCTGTGTCCACTTGATTCCGTGTTAAGGTTAGGAGACATCATTGATTAAAGAAACGGCTAGGAAAAGCACGTTCTCCTTTGCGGACATCTAACGTGGGAGGTTTATAAACTATTTTCTTAATTTTTACAATGAATCTTATATTTTGTTAGACACACACACATATATCATTCTCTATACTTATGTTTCTACTATATTTCTTCTTCTATCACCTAAAACGTAGTAGTTTAACCTGAATCAGATTGTTCTATAAAAACTCAAATTAAGATTTCTCTCTACAATTATAGGAAAAAAAGTCTTCAATCAATGATGGAAGCAGACGATGTTGTAACCTCACTACAAGATTTCACAGTTTTACCGACGGAAATATTCCGTCAGTGTGTGATAGAACGTTCATCGGTAAAGTATTTACCGACTATATTACCGACGGAATACGCCCGTCGGAATACCTTTTGTCAGTGATTCCACATTCCGTCGCTATATCGGTCGGAAATACAAAAAAAACTTTTACCGACGGTTTTACCGACGGACCGTGCGTGCCAAAAAAAAAAAGTTTCCCACTTGGAATATACCGACGGAAAATATTCCGTCGGTGTTATGTAAATACCGACGGCCTAAATCCGTCGGTAAAAGTGTCGGTGATATTTGATACCGACCGAATATTTCCGTTTGTAAATTCATTGGTAACTTTATACCGACGGATTATTTCCGTCGGTGAATATGTCGGTGATATTTTTTACCGACCGAATCTGTCTGTCTGAATATTCGTCGGTGATGGTGGGTGATGGTGGCAGACACTGTCCAATGCCGACGGAGTTATTCCGTCGGTAAATCACTGTGTAATTGTTTTTTAATTATTGAGAAAAAATAATATAAATTAATGGTAAAACAAACCAATTATGCAAATAAAATTTATATTAAGCAACAAAAACTCAAAGTTAAATAATATTCATTACAAAATAAATGTGTTTCAAAAAAACAATTAAACAAAATTTTAAATGTAAATAATGTTTATTAAAAATTAATATAAAGGTGGAGGAGGAGGAGGAGGAGGAGGATGGGGGTTAGGCGGCCAAAAAGGATTAGGCGCACATGTTCCACCTTGTGTCATGTTCATGACCATTTGACGAAGCTCTTTATAGGCCGCTCTTTGTTGTTCAGACTCTGCTCTGTGTTGTTCGTTCGCCAATCTTTGCTCTTCTTTGAGTTGTGTGTATGCCTCTGATAGGTGGTCGCACCTTTGCTGCAAGGCCACAAACTCCTTAGATTGGGAGCTCCCAACGGTTGAAGCAGTACCGATCTACCGCAAGTTGGCGGCGGTAGTGTTGGAGAGCCCGTAAACCCGATTTTTATCGGGTCCACCTGACTATCCAGCCTCCATCCACAAATCCGGATCGAATTCCGGATGGGTCGAAGGATCGTCCCCGTATCTCTCCCTCAACCGATTATTATAGGTCTCCTGAAAAAAAAAAATAATCATCATATTCAATTCAATAAACATAATAATAACTTACAAAATAAAATGGTTGAACAAACATACCACAAATTATTGAGCACGGTTGTCAACGAACTGTTGCGTCCCCTTTTGGCGGTCATGACTCCGCACGTGCGTCTCCACAAACAGCTCCATAGGGCTCGGCTCACGTCCAAGAGACGTAGCCTATAATGAAAAAAATGTATTAACAACAAATTAATTGAACGATATATTTCATTTAAATTAATCTTACCATCCGTTTCGCATGTGCAGCAAACGGAACGGAGCCGCCGGTGTGCGTTGTCACCAAGCCATGAATTGGCCGATTCCGGTTGCCAGCACCGGACTGTGAGCGTCGAGTGAACCGCTCAGACGTCACGTGCTGAAGATAGTGCGGCCATATATCTTCTGGGATGTATATTGGTTTGAAATCCCTCCAAACCACAACATCGTTCCAGCCTTGGAACCCCTTATCCCTCGCTGTTTTTTTTGCTTTTTTCTGGGTGTCATACCAAAAATCACGCAACCTAATTCACGCACGAAAAAATTACATTTCGAAACATAAATAATTATGTAAAAAAAAAAGTCGTATTGTTTTCGATGTTACCTAATTGCCGCGTGATTTTCCCACACCCTCCTCACAACAGTGTCATGTTCATCGTCCCAGCAGAATCGATGATGTGTATAAAAAAATAATTTTTTAAAATGTTAATAACTTATTTACAATTATAACTAGAATTTATTAGAAATAAACTGAAAAATATATATTAACACGAACCTCAAATCTACGAAACCATGCATTGATTTGAGGCATCCATTCAGGATGCCTGGATATCTGACTCCATTGAAACAATGGAATCTCCATCGACGCTTTAAACGCCGATGATATTACTCGGGCGGCCTCAATGTTTGTGAACCTGAAAAGAAATGAAATTAATGAAATAGTGATTACTTCATAAATTATGTTTTAAATTTGTTTTTTTTATATATAAAAAAACTAAAACCTTAACAAACTTACATTGAAAGATCGTTCTTCCACTGTGCCTCGTACTTGCGGGTAAATAGATTCCGCTGCGAAGGCACGCCGCTTCTGCGATGTGAAACATCGCTGGAAGAGGCAGCATCGGTTGACGGCGCAGGTGATGTAGGTGCCTCTTCTTGAGAGGCACCTAAGGAAACATCATCATCGCTGTTAGACGAACTTGATTCGACTGGACGTGAACGACCAGCTCTGGTTTTTATTTTGCGCATCTAAACAATTTTATATAAATAATTGTATAATAAAATTCAAAAGTTAAAAAAAATTCGGCAGCACCTCCCCTATACTGGATACTACCCAAATCCACAAACCTGTAAATATTAACAATAGCAACAACCAATTGAAATAAAGTAATGGCTAGGAAAAGCACGTTCTCCTTTGCGGACATACAACGTGGGAGGTTTATAAATTATTTTCTTAATTTTTGTTTTATATATATATATATATATATATATATATATATATATATATCATTTTCTCTACACTTCTGTTTCTACTATATTTGTTCTTCTATCACCTAAAACTTAATTAGTAGTTTAACCTGAATCAATTGTTCTATAGAAACTCAAATTAAGATTTCTCTCTAAAATTATAGGAACAAAAGTCTTCAATCAAAAAAGCCATTATAGACGGAAGCAGCATGGCGCCTCCCGTATGCAGTGATGGGGATATGTTGAAGAAATTTCTCCACTGCACATGGTTAATGAAGTTAGATTTCCAGGAGGAAGAAAAATATAAAATGAAAGATATCATTTTTTTTGGAAAAGATTAATATGTATAAGAAAAGAAAATAATATACACAAATACGAGGGTACCATACCCAAGAAAACAAGACAAAAAACAAACCAAAATATTCAAAAAGGAAAAAACTGACAAAGACTTGATGCAAGCATATATGATCACGCTGCCTGGAATAAGCGACAAGCCATATCCAAGCAGCAAGGGAAATTAACAAAAAAACAACGATGGTTTAGTTGTAAGAGTAACTAAAAGCCTCTGATACTTGATAAAGAAGTTAAAGAAGAAAGATAAGAAAAAAGCAACGAAGAAGCTAAAGAAAGAGAAGAAAAAAAGCTGAAGAAATAAGAAAGAGGATTGAAAAAGTTTTCAACTATGTATTTTTTATTCAAATCATCAATAAATTGTCTAAAATTATTAAAAATTAAGTATAAATAGTAAAATCTTAAAACTACCGACAATTAAATCTATACTTGACTGAAAAAAAATCCAACAAAATAGTATAAACTAATTCTAATTAATAAACTCAAATATTAACTATAATAACTCAAGTTTGGATGTGTTAAAAAAACCAAAATATTTTTATGATATATACTTTGAACCAATTGAAATTCTTTTCAGTTAAATCAAAGGCCAAATTTTTTTCCCAACGAAGATAAAATTACCCTCTTTCATTCCGTATAGATAAAGGTTAATTTTATGACCTAAGCGTGAAAACATCAGCGTGCAAAGTTGGTAAAAAACCATTTTTTCTCTAGATTTTTTCTTCTCCTCTGCCGGCCATACTTCCTCCTTTTTTTTCTCCATCTCCGGCGACACTACCACCTCTGGCCACCATGCATTATGTTCCCTTCAACACCATGAATGGCCCCAACCTCTCTTCACCCCTAACCAAGCAAGGTTGCTCATCTTTTTGTCACCTTGAAAACTGCTGCATAGCCACTTGCATGCAGAAATTCTGCATGCAAATGGCATTTTCCTTCTAAATTAAGTGGGCTGGACTTGTTTCCAGCTCAACCCATATGGTTAAGCCAAGTTCAACCCATCAAAAAACAAAAGTTAGATATGTTGGGCGATCTTTGTCCAATTTTTTTTTAACAAATCTTAACCCAACCCATATATTTTATAATATATTTAATTATAATAATATTATATTATAATATTATATTATATTTCTTAACAATTTCAAAAAAAATTCAACAATCCTCTTAAAAAAATTTGTGATTTTCTTGCATTTTATTTTATCAATTTTGTTTAATATTGAGTTGTATTTTTACATTTTATAATATAAATCCAGTATTAAAATACCTGGTTTTCTCCCAAATATTTTTTAAAAATTTTAAAAAAATCTCAAAACTTTTAAATTAATTTCCCTTAAAAAAAAGAAAATAAAAAATATTTTATTTTTGTGCATACGGCCAAAATCTTAAAATGTTTTTTAAAATTATATTTTCTTAAAAACATTGCATCTTTCTCATTTTTTTTAAATAGATACCCTAACGATTTATGATTTTCAATTAGAATTTGATAAAAATGTGAAAAACCTTTTTTACCAACCATTTTTTTAGGATTTAGATTTAAACTTTAATATCAGTGGTGCGTAAAACTACACAATAGAGTACACTCATAGCTACTAAAAATACAAGGTGTAAAATAAACGCGATGCTAAAATTTAAACTTTAGAATAATTATGATTAAACTCGATAAAGTAAAGACTTTCTCACAAATGAAGATCTGCCTTAGACTTAGAAAAAGACCAATGAATATATAAAAACTCGACTTTGAAAAATAATCAAATAACAATGCAACTTACTTTAGATAAGGTGTAGTGAGGGTGATGTGTCTTTTCTTTACATAACTAGTTATTTACCCAGATTCTCACAGATCATAGATTCCTAGTAATCATAATACTAGATAACAATTTTTAAATCTTAATCATAATTTTATAATTAAATTCAAAATCTTTTCCTTTCCAACAATAACACCCTATCAAGAGACACAAATAGTTGGCATTATAAAATTCCATATATGTTTGTTGATGAAAATCCGTGCCACCTGTAACATGAATATGAATCGGACAAATAGCATGTAATATACCTGAGGCCAGAGATGGGAGACTATAAGAGCAGAGAAATATATTTGAAAAAAAAAAACAAGAAGAAGAAAGAAAAGATATCAGAATACAAAGTATTAAAGAAACAAAAACGATAAGTGGTGTTGCTATTAGATGATTTTATAAAATCATGGCTGGCCAACAAGCACATCCCTGTAAGTAGTTGTTGCAGGAAACGGTGCTGCTCTCGTTTTCGCTGCTATCATTTTCCGTCTCCTCTCCTCTTCTAGGATGAGTGGTGAGTGACCCTCCCTCTCTCGTATCAAACGCTCCTGAGCCCATCCTCTCAATTTCTCTAACCGGAGTCCATCAATTTGCTGCATCTTGAACACCTTGACTACGTTTGCTAACCCAGACCCAAGTCTTGCCTTGCATTAATTAATCAAGAAACTTTGTTGGGCGTTAAAAAGCTACCGTGCAAAAGTACTCAAAGATTCCAAGATTTTCTATTTAGATTGTGATGTTTAAGCCATTGTTTTTTCTATCCAATTAATTAGACTGCTGCTATTTCCAAAACCCGAGCAGACTGCTTGAACTAGAACTAAACAAATTTACAGCTTACCAATAGCTTCAGTCCATGATGGCCCCGTCCTGCTTGCTCATGAATATTGAGAATGGAACCAACCAAGAACAGTAAACTTCCCATTAAAAATGGGATGTGGACGCTCTGTTGCAAGATTTGTACATGCCCATCAACTCTCTCATATATCTGGCAAGAGTTGTGTATGGATCCGAGCACCCACAAAGCCGGTCCGGCAATAAGCAAGTTTAGAGCAAGCCTTTCCAATTTGAAGTGCCCATATCCCTTGTATTCCTGAAATTATTTGCAATATGTACTTAAAGCTTATTGTTGTAACCCATTTTTGGGTCCCCATAAAAAATAAAAAAATATAATAATAACAAAATAATAATAATAATAAATAAAATAAAATAAATATAATAATAATAAATAAATAAATAAATATATATAGCCGAAAGAAATTAGAAAAAATAATAGGAGGCGGGAGTGCTCAGGAAATGGTCATAAAAATTGATTAAGGAGGACAAAAATACAAGGATTAAAATTTGACAGTATGAAGAGAGCCCTGTTGAAAAATAAAATTCAATTTGAAGAGAAAAGTCCTAAATTGGATGTTTATGGACTTAATTGGATTTTATTGCAAGTTTAATTGGATTTATAGAGGGTTTGATTGCAAGAAAATTGATTTTTAAAGTCAATTTGGGCTTTAATTGAAAGAAATTAAAGTTCCGGGGTTAAATTATAATTTTTAAGAGTTGATTTGGTCAAATTAGGGGTTTAATTGCATAAATATTGAAGTTTAAGGGCCAATTAGAGACTTAATTGAGAAAATCCGAAGCCAAAGACCAAATTGAAAACAACACGTAAATATAAGGGCTGTAATTAACAAAATCAGGGGCTAAATTGAAGAAATTGGAAGTTTATTGATTAATTGAGGGTCAAATTGTATAAATCAGAGGCCAAGGACTGAAGTGAACAATGCGGCCAACTATAGGGGTGGCGACTGAAATTGGCAGGGATGCAATTGAAATGAACAAAATATAATTAAGGACTAACTTGGACATTGACGCCTTTCGGCGCCCCTTTTTGATTTTAATGAAACGGCGCGTTTTGTCTAAAACGACGTCATTTCATGTTAAAAAGAAAAAAGAAAAAAGAAAAAAGAAAAAAGAAAAAAGAAGAGAGCAGAACAGTGTTGTTTTGAACGACATTGTTCCCCTTTCTCCTTCCCCTGGACGTGCAGCAGGGGAATGCAATTTTTTCTTCTTTCCTCGTTGAACCTGACACGCCACATCTGCCAAAACCGCCCCCTCATGCACTCTCATGATGAAAAGTTGAGGGAGCTGCGCCCTGCCAGCCACGCCCACTGGCCAGCTAGCCCGGCGCTGTGGCAGTGCAGCAAAGCCCTGCTCCCCGTGTGCTGCCATAGGGTGGCAATAGGGACGCCCCCGCTCCCTTGCCCCCTATAAATGAAGACTGGACGCCAGCACATGACAAAGGGTAAAGAAAGGAGAAAAGGAGAAAAAAGAAGAAGGGGGAAACGAATCGAAGAGAGGGACGAACCAAAGAAAAGAAAAGAAAAAAAGCAGAGAAAGACGCAGAACCGAAAAGGGGAGAAACAATCGAACAACAGAGAACCACTGAAAACCCAAAACTGAGAGGAAGGGGCAAGCTTGAAACTGGGAGGGAAACTTCAAAACAAAAACCAAACACAGAACCGAGAGAACACAGAACCGTTTGAAACAACTGCAGCACCGCCACCGGCCTCCACTGCAGCACCACCAGCAAAGCAGGCCGCTCATCAAGCCACCGCCTCCTCCGCGCCAGGTAAGCTCTTCTTCCCCCTCATTGTTGCGTTTCTGTTGGTGTTTTCCTGCATGCAGAATGAATAGCGTTCTGCATGCAGGAGGGGATGGGGGAAAATAATTCCCCCCTCCCCCACGTTAGTTGCTGATGGGCCAGGTTGATTCTGGCCCATCATTTGTTGTTTTATTTCTTTTTTGGGCTAGGCTGGTTCCGGCCCATCTATATTGTCTTCTGGGCCGGATCTGGCCCAAATTAAAAAAGGGATTTTCTTGGGCCGAGATCGGCCCAATCCCCTTTGGGGCTGAGTCCGGCCCAGTTAGTTGGGCCGGCCCAGCTCACATAATATTTTATATTATTTATTATATTGTTTTATATATATATATATATATATATATATATAATATTCTGAAAAATCCTTGAAAAATATTGTTGATTTTCCTGCATATTTTTATCAAAATTGTCTAATATTGGTTTGTATTTTTATACTATAAAGATACAAATCCAGTATTAAAATACCCGAT
Source organism: Populus tomentosa (assembly GCA_018804465.1). Classification (NCBI taxonomy): domain Eukaryota; kingdom Viridiplantae; phylum Streptophyta; class Magnoliopsida; order Malpighiales; family Salicaceae; genus Populus; species Populus tomentosa. Next base: position 1,619,992 of record CM031997.1, read on the forward strand.
TTTCGTCAAAAACATCAAAAAATTTTAAAAAATAAAAAAATATTTTGCGTTCAAAAATTCTGAAAAATCCTAAAAAATATTGTTGATTTTCCTGCATATTTTTATCAAAATGACTTAATATTGGTTTGTATTTTTATACCATAAAGATACAAATCCAGTATTAAAATACCCGTTTTTCATCATGATATCAAATATATATATATATATATATATATATATATATATATATATATAATGTTTTTGTTTTAATGCATACGGCCTAGTCTCTCCAAAATAAAGAAAAATCATCGCATCATATTTTCATACAACAAAAGAAATTTCAAAAAATATATGTATTAGCATGCATTTTGGCTTTAACAACAAGTTTGTTAGAACCACGAGAACTAGGCCAATATTTCAAAAATTCTAAAAAATCTTTTTTTTTGTTTTTTTAGTATTTGGGATTACGAATTTATACATAAAACGTATTCCTGATATTAAAAATATAGTTTTTATATAGACGTTAGAACGGTTATGATTTTACCCGATAAGATAAGGACCTTCTTATTGAGGAGGACTTTTCTTGAACCATAAATAGACCAACAATTAGAAATACAATAACACCTTAGCTTTTATCAGACAATCAAACAATGCAGCTTACCTTAGGTAAGACGTATTTGGGGTGCTAATACCTTTCCTTTATGCAACCAGTCCCCGTACCCGATCTCTGAGACCAGTTAGGGTTCCTAGTGACTAAAATACTTGATGACGACTCCCATTCCATCAATAAACAACAAGAATTTCTTATCTCCCCATATTTATCAAATAAATATAGAATATTACATTTTAGATTTTAAAGTGGGACATGTATATTTTTCGTCGCGACGCCCACTACGCCCAAAACCACAGTTGTTTATTGCTTCTAAATATAAAAACAAAGAAAGTAATTCGGATCCAAAAGCTAGGCACGACTCTCTTTTTTTTAATAACCATGTACAAGTTGTGATTTATATGTATGTTTGATTAAAAATATATATATAGCTAAAAGAGAAAAGTCGACGAAGATACCATATCATTCCAGCTAAATGGAGTTTTTTTATTTTATTTTAATGAGGATATTCACACTAGTTTACGAATCTCAGACTCTTGTGTTCGTGTCCACAAAATTTTTTCACACATGAATAAACATTGGTTTTTACACCATCAAGCATCATGACCCCAAGAAAATGTTGTCAATAAAATTCGAACCCTGAACGTTAAAAAAAAAACCGTATCTTTGAAGCAATATATATTTAATTTTTGATTTTTTTTTTTAATGACGGAAACAGCATGGCGCCGCCCGTGTGCACGAGATAAAACTAAAGGATTGGATTTTTTTTAATTTTTTTTATAGTAATCATGAATATTATATATAAAGCATCCTCATTATGAAAATGAGGGATGAAAGATAAAAGAGATTATAAAGGGAACCCGAAAAAAGTAGGCAAACCAACGATGGCCCCAATTAAAGGATTGCATTTGAATATTGTCATATTAGTGTGTGTATGCAATTTAATGTAGAAAACTAGTCGTTTCGACGGTGGCATTTAATACTTAGAAATGAAGGCCCTATATTGTTTTTATCGTTGGTCTCTCGTGGCGAGCCTCCAGCGTCTGATCTGGACAGTAGATGAGTTTTGGCGGGGCGGCCAAGAAATTCTTTTTATTAATAATTGGCAAAAATGAATATTTTTTTAGGGATAAGATAAGATTTTTTTGAAAAAAAAAAAGAATGCAAATTAATTTATGGTAATTCTTTTTTTTATTTTTTTATTTTTATCGTGGATGTATCGTTAAATCATGTGGGGAAGTATTGTAGCATCACAAAACACTATGAATTGCTACGGTGTTTCCAACATGATTTTTTTCTCTTTTTTTGTGTTTTCTTTTGATATATTTTTTTTAAAATTGTCTTTGTCGATTTGATTTTTTTAATATGAGTTGATTAAGAATTTATCTTTATAATTATTTTTTTCTTTAAAATACTGTGAATTATTGCAGTGTTTTTCCATATGATTTTTTTATTATTTTTTCCAAAATTATCTTTGTCTATTTTTTTTAATATTAAGTTGGTTAAGAATTATAATTACAATAAAGCTAAATCATGTGGGGAAAGCGTTGTAGTTTTTCTCACAAAACACTATGGATTGCTACAGTATTTTTCTAAATGGTTTTTTATTTTATTTTATTGGAGAAAGCATTGTAGTTTTTCTCACAAAACATTATCAATTGCTACAACGTTTTTCCTTATAGGTTTTTTTCCTTCCAAAATTATCTTTGTTGGTTTTTTTTAATATTAAGTTGGTAGAGAATTTAGATTTGTAATTTTTTTTGCTTTTTATTAACAAAAATGCTAAATCATGTTGCGAAAGCTTTGTATCTTTCCTCCTAAAATACTGTGGATTTCTACAAATTATTTTGTTCAATCTCTAAGCTTTGATTACCAACACAACTTTTTTTTTTTCTGTCATGAAATATTAGCTCCATTATACTTTTAGTTTCTATTACTTATCTAGCGTTGGTTTATAATTATAACACTATTAAATATATTTGTTTTATAAGCCCGCGGCAGCGCGTGGGCATTCATCTCGTAAATAGTTAAAATGACTCAGTCTTTTACTGTGGACTGCACAGTGCAGTCCCAGGTTTGACGGGTTAACCCATATTTATATTTTTTTGGTTTTCTTTTTAATTAATTTTTTCGTTTAATTTATTTTGTTAAATTAATTATGAGTTAACCTGGTTTCATGGGTTAACCAAATTAATTATGGGTTAACTCGTCAATTTTTTTTTCTATGCAGTTATCAAACTTTCATGACGCGAATCCCAGGTTTGACGGGTTAACTTGGTTTGAGGGTTAACCCAATTAATATAGATTTTTTTTCTTTTTCTTCATTAGTTTTTTTCTTCATGTTGGTTTTTTTTCTTTTTAGTTAATCTATTTAATTATCACACTTTTATGACACAACCTTGCAGCTAGATCCACATCCAAGGCTATTGGTCTGGTGTTGCAGTCATACTCACTTAAATTTGAGTCATGTAAGTTTAATATTATTATTAATATTATAAATATTACTCTTAGGTCAAGCGTTGCAACTAAACCCAAGGCTTTTGGGTATATTTTTGCAGAAAAACCTTACACTATTAGATCTTAGCCTTTTTTGATATTTTTTATGCAAGAAAAAAAAATTTTACCCGTGGCATATGTCTTTGTTTTTTTTTTTCTTTTCCTTTTTAAGCTTTTTACCGTGGACTACACGATACAATCTACAGTGAAAATGCTGATGTCTTTAGTTTTTTTCTTTTTTCTTTGTTTTTTTAATTTTTTAATTATTTTTTTATTTACTTTTTTTAATATTAATTTTTTTCTATTTAATTATCAGACTTTTATGACATGGATCCCAGATTTGATGAGTTAACCCAGTTGATTCATAGTTAATTAAGATTTTTTTTTTCTCTTTCTTCATTAGTTTTTTTCTTCTTATATGTTTTTTTTCTTTTTAATTAATATTTTTTTTATTTAATTTAGTTCATTAATATTAATTTTTTTTCTATTTAGTTATCGTTCGATGCCTTTAGTTTTTTTTTTTCTTTTTGCTTCTTTTTCGTTTTTATGCCTTTGACTGTAGACTGCACAGTGCAGTCCACAATGAAAAGGTTGATGCTTTTTGTTTGTTTTTGTTTTTTTTTCTTTTTAGTTAATTTTTTTTGTTTAATTTGGTTTGTTAAGGTTAAATTTTTTTATATTTTGTTATCAAACTTTCATGACACGGATCTTGAGTTTGATGGATTAACCTGGTTTCACAGGTTAGCCCAATTAATTCTGGGTAACCTATCAATTTTTTTTCCCATTTAATTATCAAACTTTCACGACACAAATCCAAGATTTGACGGGTTAACCCAGTTAATTCAAAAAAAAATTCTTTTTCTTCATTAGTTTTTTTCTTCCTGTTGGTTTGTTTTTTCTTTATTTTTTTTCTTTTTAATTAATTTATTTGATTATCATACTTTTATGACACGACCTTGCAGCCAGACCCATATCCAAGGCTATTGGGTCCGGTGTTGCAGTCAGACCCACTTAAAGTTGGATCATGTAAGTTTAATGTTATTATTAATATTATAAATATTACTCTTAGGTCAAGTATTGCAGTCAAATCCAAGACTCTTAGGTATAACTTTACAGAAAGACGTAACTTACCATAAAAAAACGTAACACTTTTAGACCTTAGTTTTTTTTGATATTTTTTAAGCAAAAATAAATTAACCCACGGCATCGCGCGGGTCATATAACTAGTTAATAACTAAAGTCATTCTATTATTTATATCTTGGACTCCACTTAAAAAATAAAATAGGTGAGATATATTTTTATTATTTTTAGTGAATTATAAATTTTATTCTTTTTTATTTATGTTTGTTTTTTAAAATGATTTTTTAAAAACAATTAATAGAATATCAGCTCTCTATTTACAGTTGAATAGACTCTAAAATTTGAATGCAGCGGATAAAACAAAAATATTAGACTCCTCGTGTATAATAAACATGTATATAGAATAGTTTGATATTTAAGAGTTTTTTTTTTAGAGTGGTAAATGTTGTTTTTTTAAGTATTTTTTATTTAAAATATATAAAAATAATATTTTTTTATATTAACATACTAAAATAATTTTAAAAATTATTTAAAAATTTAAAAATATTTTCAAAAATTTCTAAAAAGTGCTGAATGCAATGACAATCGGACCTCAATCTCATATGTAATAAACACGTGTATATGATAGATTGGTTAAAGTTATGATTTTTTATTGTTGACTTGCATGTACGTGTGTACCAAGAAAGGGAGAGGGCAAGCGAGATTTTTAATGTTTTTGTCTCCGACGAGTAGCCTTACGTGTCACCAACACTTGAAGCGGAATTATTAAATCCACTGGTTTCATTTTCATCACCCTAACTAAGCATGGAGGAAGGATTGAATTAATAGGAGTAAATTCAAATCGATATAATTTTATTTTAAAAAAAAAATAAAAAGAATTTTATTTTTTAAAAAATAAATTGTTTCTGGATTAAATTTTTAAATCAAATAAATTTTACCAGGTTAAATTTAATCTAATTTAATTTTAAACTCATTTTGAATCAAGTTAGTTAACCATTATTTTAATCAAGTTTAATAATTAAAGGATTGAAATTTTTTTTCCTTTATAGAAACAAAAAATGAATATTTTATTCTGGATCAGTGTAGAACTTTTCGAGAAAACAAACCGGATGTATCGCATTTTTTTAAAGGAAGAGACGAAAATTTAAATCCATAGTAAGCTAACAAATTTGAAAAAAAAAAATAGCAAAATTATAGATAAAAATTCTTATCAACTTCTTAACAAATATTTCAAAAAAAAATAAAAATAGATTTTAAATTTAAATTATTTATTTTAATGAAAAATAAATTAATTAGTAGTTTTGCTTAGGCGTTTTACGATTCGCCATCTATAGTCGCCATCCATCTATCCATCTGTATTCGCCATACATCTGTATTCTTAAGTTGAAAAAATGGTGTCTTTTCTTATTATTAGAAGGAACCTTGTAATTGAAAGGGGAGGACTCCCAAAAAAAAAAAAAAAAAAAAAAATATATATATATATATATATATATATATATATATATATATATATATAAATTCTAGAGTAGATGACGCCGTCTGGACCCCACCTGACCACAAGAGGGGGACAACCGGACAAGGTGCCTTTAGCAAAATCAGCCTAATACCATAAACAAAGATGCTTCAGAAGTGGCTTTTAGCTAAAGAGCCTTCTCTCTAGTCTCCTATAAACAGACCTCTCCATGACACCAAATTTCAGCCCTCTCTTCTCCAAACTCTTTGCTTCTGCTTACCGGTCTGCTCTCGACTCAATCAGGTAATGAATCCTATCGATTTCTGATCTCACTTTCTTCTTCTTTGCACATCAATCACTTGAAAATGTTTTTTTTTATAAGAAGGCCTCCTCAATAACACCTCCTCTCACAAGCCAATATCAATTCAACACCCTCTATCTACTCTACACTCTATATATACTCTTTGCTCCAGGTTTTGCCTCAATCAGGTAAGGCATCCTGTCGATTTCTGATCTCACTTTGAACATTACTAATTGTCTTTTAATCGTTTCCTTTTTTTTTTTTAACTAGTTATTGAATTATGGACGGCTACTACAATCACCCGCCTGCCCAAGACTCCACCAATATCGGAGGCCAATCTTTGGCTCCTAAAGGTGGAGCTGCTGGGAGCCTCCTCCTTCTACTTGCTTTCATAATCTACGTGTTCCTCAAGAGGTGCGACTGCACCATCATCTTCAAGGTGAGAGCTGATGATGCTTCCAGCAGGCCAGTGGAAGAAAACTGAAACAAGGAGGTAGGGTGTAGTTATAATGATGTATGTTTGATGTTTCTGTTAAGAATGACTTGTTTAGCAGCTTAGCCATGCGAAAATGGGAATTGGCAGTTTGAAGAAGCTAGTACCTTGATGTTTGTTTTTTTATGGTTACACTGAAAAATTTGATCGTATTTCTCGTAATAGAATGTTTAGATCCTATTATCTTTATTTATTTATTTATTTATATTTGGAACTCTCTCTCTCTCTCTCGTTTCATTTTTATTTAAGGTATGTTCCTGTTGTCTCTTCTGTTTCTTACAAATGATTGAATTGGTTATGTTCTAAACCTTTTATTTATTTTGATGATTATATATTGCAGAAGGAGTGGTCTTCATCAAGGATGAAGTAATGTGAAGTAATGCTTATGTTCCTTTATTTTCTGATATGAATAAGTTTGACTAGGCAGTTTGCTAGCTGCAATATCTTCAAACTTGTTTTTTGTATGGTTGGACTGGTTTCTTTTAATAGAATGATGTGATCCTTTTGTCTTTATATATATATATATATATATATATATATGTATGTCTCTGTGTGTGTGTGTGTGTCTATATATTTGGATCTCTCTCTCTCTCTCTCTCTCTCGTTTCGTTAATTTTTATTTAAGGTATGTTCCTGTTGTCTCTTCTGTTTCATACAAATATGATTGAATTGGTTATGTTTCCTTTTATTAATAATTGGCAAAAATGAATATTTTTTAGGGATAAGTTAAGACTTTTTTGAAAAAAAAAAGGAATGCAAATGTATGGTAATTTTTGTTTTATTTTTTATTTTTTATCGTGGATATATCGTATTTTTACCAGGGAGGAAAGTTTCCATTCATTCTGAAGAAATTCATATTTTCTCAAAGAAAAAAATAAAATAATGTAATCTTTATTTTTGTTGTGGTGGAAAGTTGCAATAAATTTTACAGAAAGTGTTCAAATTAAATGCAACAGAATAATCCTTTGTCCCTCGCCTTATTTTATAATCAAAACATTAATTTTTAAAACTATAAAAATTAAAATATAATAAGCGTATCTCATAAATAATATTAATAAATAAGTGAATAATATTTCATGAGTATATAAACTTTTCATGCATTGTTTAAAAATTCTAAATTATTTAGTTTACAATGGTAATGCTAATATTGACTGGATTGATTAGTTTTCTCAAGGTTTTTGATGCGGCCCCACGTCTGTGTCCACTTGATTCCGTGTTCAGGAATGAAACCTATGCCTCAAGTCGGCATCTCATCAAACATTTTTCAAATTTTAGTTAAATATTTCCCATTTAAGAAATTAAAAAAAAACAAGAAATTAAAACCAATGTTAAGATTGCTACCTTGAAGAATTTTCCTAGGATCAGGTGCGCGCGTGTGGGATCAAGACGCAATGCATTTGACTACTGGACTAATAATAATAATAATAATAATAAGTATTGTTTGGAGTATCGTTCCCTTCATTTTCTGTTCTCCTTGAAAAAATATTGCATTCTTGTACATTGCTTTCCTTCCAAAATTCACGATGAATCTTATTTTTTGTTTTATCTTTTATATATATAAATATATATTTCATTTTCTTTATGCTTATGTTTCACTATATTTCTTCTTCTATCACCTAAAACTTAGAAGTTTGACCTGAATCAGACCTTTCTATAAGAACTCAAATTAAGATTTCTCTCTAAAATTATTGGAACAAAAGTCTTCAATCAAAGGCCATTAATGACGGAAGCAGCATGGCCCACCCGTACTCAAGCGTTAGTGTGTGTGAATGCAATTTAAGGTAGAAAACTCAGGCATTTAATACTTTGAAATGAAGGCCCTATATTGTTTTTGTGGTTGGTCTGTCGTGGCAAGCCTCCGGCGTCTAATCTGGACAGTAGATGAGTTTTGGCAGGGGTGGCTGGTAAGGGTACGTTTAATATGCACACACAAGTCTATATTATTTATATTTATTTTTTATTAAATAAATAAAAATAATAATTCATGATATATTTAAATTTTAAAATTTTAATACAATATTAAAAAATCATTTCAACACAATAATTTAAGTTAATAATAAATTTATATATATATTTTATATTACTCCTTGTTTGATATATTTTTTACTAATGAAATTAATAAAAAAAAAATTCAATGGATAAGTATCATTGTAATATTCTAATAAAAAAATTCTACCAATATTTTTATATATATTCTATAATATTCTAACAGTGTAGTAAGATCTTAAAACTACCCACAATTAGAATTATAATTCATTAAATAGAAAATTCAACAAAATAAAATAGTATAAACTAAGCCTAATTAATAAATTAAAATAACTCTAATAACTTAGGCTTGGATATGTCACATCACCTAGCTAACCGGAAAGTAATAGGTTGTTAATAAACCATGTCCCTTGTCTGGTGTTCCACCAATAGCATATGAAATCAACTATCTATTCTGACAATATTAATTTAAGTACTTTATCTGTCATCTATAACATCAATATGGATTGGACCGTAGCTAGCTATAAATTAAACAAATTATCATAGTGTTGCATAAATGATTCAACTAGTCTAGACATAGTAAATAAATCAACAAATTAACGTTGTGGTTGGATTAGTGGTTTGTCAAGTGTATGAAATATAAAAAATTTATTTATTAGTGAATCGACAAGGCTTCATCAAATTAATTGAGATTTAATAGGTTTTGAATATCAGTGTTTTTTTTAAAAAAATTAACATTGAAGAAAAACCAACATAAGCTCCCAAATCCCATTATTATTATTATTATCATTATGAAAAAATCAGAAGCAAAATGAGAGTATTTAACTATATATATATATATATGAAGGTATATATCCGCAGGGATGTGGTTTATTTTCACAAGACAATGTCATCGAGAATATCATCTCAAAATGTCAATCTCGGCCAAACACAATTCACATTACAAAATTCCATATATGTCTACTGATGAAAATCCGTGTCATCTGTAACATGAATATAAACTGGACAAAATGACATGTAATATGCTGAAGGCCAGTGATGGGAGACTATAAGAGCAGATAAAATTTTCAAAAAAAAAAAAAAACAAGAAGAAGAAAGAAAAGATATCAGAATACAAAGTATTAAAGAAACCAAAACGATAAGTGGTGTTGCTATTAGATGATTCTATAAAATCATGGCTGGCCAACAAGCACATCCCTGTAAGGAGTTGTTGCAGGAAGAGGTGCTGCTCTCGTTTCCGCTGCTATCATTTTCTGTCTCCTCTCCTCTTCTAGGATGAGTGGTGAGTGACCCTCCCTCTCTCGTATCAAACGCTCTTGAGCCCCTCCTCTCAATTTCTCTAACCGGAGTCCATCGATTTGCTGCATCTTGAACACCTTGACTACGTTTGCTAATCCCCCTGTAAAAATCATTAGACTTCCACAGATGCCTGTCCAGACCCAGGTCTTGCCCTGCATCAGTGGCGGAGCCAGAAAATAAAAAATGAGGGGGCAAATTATTAACAAATACTTAGTATTATATTCTATATAAATATGTGTTATATATAAAGAAATTAATTTGAAATACATATACTAACTTATATCAAGTAAAATTAATTTAAGAATATTTTTAAAATAACAAAAATTATTTTATAATTATTCTTTTGAGTTTTTATATTTTAAAACTATTTCATAATGACTTTATTCTTAATTTTATTAAAGATATTCTTTCTAAATATATATAATTAAACTTTTATTTATCTATTTCTAAATCTTCCAAGGACTAATGAAATTATTGGTAACAATTCTTTGTTGACTTGTTGTTTTATACAAGTGGGTTAAATATAAATATTAATATATTTTTTTAATTTTTTTATTGTGTCTCTAATTTTTTAAGTTGTTTAGTACTTCATTTTAATTACTAGTAAGTTGATCACCATTATTTTCATGTGAAATTCATAACAAAATACATATTAATTCATCAAACTCATTTCAATTCATATTTATATGCATATAATATTTATTCATGTACATGTTAATTTAACAAATCTAGAAATTATAATAAACTCTAATATTTTTAATAACTAATTATTAAAGAATAAAACTAAAATTAGACAATGAAATAAATAGAAAAAATAAAAGAAACTCAAATAAAACATAAAGCATAAAGCATAAAAATATTACTTACTTAACTAATTAATAGTTTAGGATTTGAAGAAAATTTTTATAAAAGAAAGATAATAATTAAAAAAAAAAGCTTTGATCAATTAGTAATTAATAAAAAAAATTAAACTTGTTATGTTATTATATTAAAATTCATATATATATATATATATAGTCTAATTAATTAGTTTTGTGTACAGTGGCGGAGCCACAAAGGGGGCAATTGCCCCCTTAATTCCCATTGTGGCTCCGCCACTGCCCTGCATTAATCAAGAAACTTTGCTGTGCGTTAAAAAGCTACCATGCAAAAGTACTCAAAGATTTCAAGATTTTCTATTTAGATTGTGATGTCTAAACCATCGTTTTTTCTATCCAATTAGACTACTGCTATTTTCAAAACCGAGCAGATTGCTTAAACTATAACTAAACAAATTTACAGCTTACCAATAGCTTCAGTCCATGATGGCCCCGTCCTGCTTGCTCATGAATATTGAGAATGGAACCAACCAAGAACAGCAAACTTCCCATTAAAAATGGGATGTGGACGCTCTGTTGCAAGATTTGTACATGCCCATCAGCTCTCTCATATATCTGGCAAGAGTTGTGTATGGATCCGAGCACCCACAAAGCCGGTCCGGCAATAAGCAAGTTTAGAGCATGCCTTTCCAATTTGAAGTGCCCATATCCCTTGTATTCCTGCAATTATTTGTAATATGTACTTAAAGCTTATAACTGTGCTCCTAAGAATACAGGATTTTAAGCGGAGACAGTGGAAAGCTGTGGACTACATAGACCTTAATTGCATAACGAAGTTACAAAAAGCTTCTTTCTGAAAAGATGAATTCAAAGAGACTGAAAAGACGCATCTTCACGTTGGGTAATTAATATCTGGCCCCAAGAAATAAGTTTTGACATGCACATAACCTAGTGCAACGCTCTTTAATGGGGTTTTTGAGGAAATATAATGGACTTCTAATTATCGAGATTAGAGACATAAGATATATTAAATGATAGATTGATCCTATATACACCTTCAATTGACAGTAAATTAATCCTTTTTTATCTTATAATTATAAGTATAACAGTTCCTATACTAAATTGTACTAGAACTCAGATAATATATATCAATTTTTATGACACCACTAAACAAAGAAATTAATTAATATTTAGTACCTGAATAAAAAGAAAAAGAGTACCCAAGAAAGAAAGCAAAGCCCCCGATGCCTGAACCACAGGAACCGCAAACTCAACAGGTGCAAGCTGTGTATCAAACCCCATTAAAGGAAACCGATAATCAATCCCGGCTAGATGTGCAACAAGATCATGAAGATTAACCACCATGATAAGTAGAAGAGCTATAAGCAAAAGCACAAGACCTGACTTGGGTTCCTTTGACAATTCAGCCACAAACCCACCAACAAGCACAATAGCTGCAAACACACAGAGCCCTGCGTTCATATATTCTCCTCTATTTCTCGCTAGCCTTGGCCCGTACATTCTACTCTCTCTAGCTGATGCTAGTTTCACCATTGTCAACAAAATTTGTAGTGCTAGAAAGACACAAGAGATTCAAGAGTAGCAAAACATTAGAAAGATTGAAGTATATTAATTTGAAAGTTTTGATCAAGATGGAATTAAATTGAGTTGTGATCAAATAGCGTGAGCGAGAAGAGATGAGAAGATTGCTCAAGGTTGGGTGGAGTTGAGGGATTCGTACGTGTCTTCCTGCATGGAGTTTCTCATTCTTGAACGTTGAGTTGGTGACAGGTAGCGATCTTGCCGAAAGAGAAAATAATTACTTTAGACAAAACAAAACGTGGAGCTCTTTTTTTCCTCTGCTTTTAGTTAATGTGAAATCATAGAAGAAATATAAATACTATATCAGCTATAAACTAAAAAAGAAGGGTTTTATCAAAATTCTCCTCACAAAGCACTTGTAATTTTGATTTGTTTTTTTTTTAATTAGTTTTTTTCTTTCAATTTTATCATTTAATATTGATTTGATTAAGAATTAAACTTCATAATTTATTTTATTTATTTTTTATTAGATTATCTTAATATCATGATACGAGAATAATATTTAACGGATTAACCTCGGTTAACTCGAGTTGTTTTTTGTGTCTTTTATTTAATTATTTTTTTTTTAATTTTGTTATTTAATATTGAGTCGATCGGGAATTGAACTTTATAATTTATTTTGATTTACTTTTTATGAGAATATCTTGGTTTTAAAATCAAGATCACGAGTTTTGACAGTTTAACTTGTTAAATCAGATCATTTTTTTTTCTTTCTAAGATGATATATTGATCTCATTATCTGGGTTATGAGTCCTTTAACATTTGATTTGCTTTTTATTGGGTTGCTTCTATCTCATGATTCGGATCGGGAGTTAACCTAATTGACTCATTTTTTCTCTTGTTTTTTCAATTGACATTCCCCCCAATTTCTCCAATTAATATTGTGTTTAATTGAGAATTATACTTCATGATTTATTTTGGTTTGTTTTCAATTAGGTTATCATGGTCTCATAACTACGTAATAATGCTTAACGGGTAACTCGGATTAAGTTGACTTATTTTTTATGTCATTTTTTCAATTAAGATTTTTATAATTTTCATCATTTAACATTAGATCTGACAAGAATGATTGAGAATCAAAGTTTATAATTTGTTATGACTTTCTTTTTATGAGGTTATCTCAATCTCAAAACCAAAGTCTTGAATTTGACATGTTAACCCAGGTAAAATGAGGTTATTTTTTTATAAAGTTATCACAGTCTGATGATCCAAGTTATGAGTTTGGTGTATTGACTCAAGTTGTTTTTTATATATATTTTTTAATTGGTTTATTTTTTTAATTTCATCTGTTGCGGGGTGTGTCGTGACATCATCGACAACAACAAAGCTTTATCGTGCCTCTCAATGAGGTGTTGTGAGAAAGGTTTTTGGATTGAATCATAAACTTATGATTAATATTCAGGAGTCGCCACTCTGGTTGTGCAATGAGAAGACAGATCATCCTTAGTGCACCCTATCTAAGTTAAACCGCATTGTTGTTTGATTGTTTTTCTAGGTCGGGTTTCTATTCATTGGTCTTTTCTAGGTTCAAGACAGATTTCTCTTCATGAGAGAGTCTTTATCTTATCGGATTACATCCTAACCATCCTACAATTAAAATTTTAGCATTGCATTTATTTACACCTTATATCTTTAATACCTCATGTTGTATTTTATCTTGTAATTTTACACCTCATAGATATTAAAGTTTACATCTAGACCAAAAAAAAAAAAGATTGGAAAAGAGTTTTTGATATTTTAGCCAAACCTTAATGGATAATAATAAACTGGTTATGATATCCATTTTTAAAATAAAAAACATGACAAAATGTAATTTTTTTTTTATGAAAATATCCTTGGAAAATATTTTAGGATTTGACCGTATGCATAAAAATAAAATATTTTTTTGTTTTTTTAAGGGGAAATTAATTTAAAATTTTTATGGTTTTTTTTTTAATTTTTGAGTTTTTTTAAAATTTTTTAGAAATAGTTTTGAAGAAAATCAAGTATTTTAATATCAGATTTGTATCTTATAGTATAAGTATATAACCCAGCATTAAACAAAATTGGTAGAAAAATAAATTTGAAAAAATCACAAATTTTTTGATTTTTTTTGTATTTTTTTGTTAAAAATAATATATATATTTTACATTAAAAAAAATTGACTTGACTCGCAGTATAGCATAAGTTAATCATCTAGTAATAAACTAAAATAAAAAACTCTCTCACTAAAAAGATGGTCATTTTGTAATTATGTTTGGGATTTTGATTAATTTGGATATTATAGTAAGTGGTGTTGGGTGACATAATTGTAAATTTTTGTTTTTGTTTTTATTTATTTAATTTTATTTCAAAACAAGTTTTTCTTGAATTTTTTTCTATTTATACTTGGTGTTTTTTATTTTATTTTATTTTACATTTGATCTATTTATCATTATTTTTTTATTTTTATTTTTTAAAAAATTATTTTTAGTTTTTCTTTCTTTATACTTCTCTTAAAAAAAATATTATTGTTGATTCTTTACACTTGGCGTATCTATACCTTTTTTGCTTATCATTATTCTTTTATAATTGTTTTTACCTATAATTAGATGAATTGAATAAATATGTTAACAATTTATTTTATATATTTATTGGCCCTGCTAGTTCTCAATGTATTTAATTAAATAAATGCATAGACTTTTTTATTTATAATTAGATTTTGTTTTCAAAAAATAAAATATTTAACAAGCTTGTATATTTATTTTTTGCCAAAAAAATAACTAACACATGATGAATCACGAATCAAATAATTAGTATTTAGATTACCTGCGTAACATTCCATTGAATTTGAAATATATCCAAATTCTAACTTATTTAAAATATTATGAATTATGAAGAAACATTAAAAAGTAATTTTATGGACAAAAACAAACATTTAATTACCATTAAAAAACCCAAATTTTACAAGAAACTCCGCAATAATAAAATATATACCACCATAAACCTTGTAGGTGTAAGCGACCATGATATTGTTTCGTTGTGAGTAAATATTAATACTATATAAAATTTTCAAAAAAAAAAATAATTATTGTCATTTCGCATATTTAGTACCATCTCCTTAAAAATAAACTACTTTCCAAAAGAATATTAATTCCCTTTTCATACCTTTGTGTAAAACTTTTAATTTCATTCCTATCATTTAATTAATTCCTATAAATATATTCAGTTTAACATAATAGGACGATAGACTTTGATTATAAGGTAAGTAATTTATCCCTCTGTCGCACCCAAAAAAAAATCAGCGCGCGGCATCGGCTGGCGATTTTTATCGTTGTCGTGTTGTGTTTGAATTTAGTTTGTTGGAGTCGCCACCTAGTAATTGATTGCGGGCTACTAGGAAACCGGATGTACTGGTCTTGTCAGAGATTCGCGGGTAAGGGACTGGTTGTGGTTAGGGAAGGTATTAGCACCCCTAACGCACCCTACCTGAGGTAAGCTGCTTCGCGATTTTTGACGTGCTAAAGAAGTTTTAATAATTGTCTTTTCATCGGAAATTAGAAATATCACTTACGTATAAGTTAATAATTCTTAACCGTGATCCAATCAAAATATTAAATTCTTCTTTAATATCTGCAATTTTATCATTAAAAAAATATATTTAAAAAATAAAAACAAATACAAACACTCACATTCATTCACTGTATTATTTTTGTTTCTTCTCTTTTCTTTTTTCTTCTTTTCTTTTTTTATCCACAATACAAATACAAATACAAATACAAAATAAATAAATAAAAATACACCAACACACACAACCCCTTTTTTATTATTATTTTCTCTTTCTTTTCTTTTCTTTTCCTTTTCCTTTTGTACATACCATTACCAAAATACAAATAAAAAAGAATTCAAAACTAAATAAAAAATACATCAAACAATTTTAAATTACAAAAACAGTCCTAAAACATCTCCAGAAAATGCAGGAACAGTGCACGGAAGATTTCTGAGGCAGAAAACAGTGGCGGCGCGTCTCCTCCACGCGCCACCACCACTGGCGGCGCTTGGGCTCACGCGCCGCCGGAAAAACAACAACGCAGCAGGGGATCCTCCCTTCTTCCTCGCCGGCGGTGAATACTGCTTCTACCTGCAACAAGAAACGCAAAAAGGGCCACAAACAGTTGATTTTAGATTTTTATTTCCTTTGTTTTTGAAATCTGCTTCGGCTTTTATCTCTTTTGCAGATCTGCCCCGGTTCTGTCTTCTTCCTTCTTCGTGGTCAGTTCTTTCCTTCTTCAATCGGTGGCAGGTCTGGCGGCGACGGCGAAGGGCTGGAGGCTGGAGCTGCTACGGTGGGAGGCCGAAGGTGGGAAGATCTGTGGTGTGAAAAGGGGCGGTCTGGCCGTTGGTTTCAGTGGTGTCAAGGAAGCTGGAGTGGGCCGACTGATCTGACTCCTTGGGCGCCACCGTGCTCGGCTGCTGCTGGAGGAAGACGGCGCTGCTGTACTGGGAGGGGCCGTTGCTGCTGGAAGAAGGAGCTGGGTCTGCTGGATCGTGGCTGTTGTAAGGCAGATCGGAGGAAGAGACGGTTTGGAGCTGCAGTAAAAAGGCTGGCCGGCGAGAGGGAAAGAGAAGGCGGCTGCTCGTTGGGGAGAAGAGAAACGAAAAATGGCCTGGGGTGAGGCTTGTCCGGCGGCTGAGGGGAAGAAGAAATTCAAACCGGCTGGGGGCTGCTGTTTAGCCGGTTCTGGGAGAAGAAAAATTCAAAAAAAAAAAAAAGGTGAGGGGCTGGCTTTTTGGTTGAGCGGCTGCAGGGAGAAGAGAAAAAATCAAAAGGTGGAGGGGGGGGCGGCGGCTGCCTTCGTGAGGGGAGAAAAAATTAGGCTCCTAGGGTTTTCTTTTTTTTGTATCTTTTTCTAATATTTCAAAATTGCCCCCCCTCCTTTTGTGTGAGTTAAAGACTAGTATTTATAGGCAAAAATGTTGCCAAGTTTTTCAACTTGGTCCCTTAACTTCTTTCTTTTTGTAAATTTTGATTTCTCTTAATTTTTTGTATTTTTTTTAAAACGAGCAATATCAACGTCGACTCAAATGCGGAAAATCAATGATTTAAAAAATGACGCGTGAAAAGTCGAACGCGTTTGAAAATCTTTTAACAATTTAAATTCTTTTTTAGACGACGTTGAAAATGCTAAAATGACGAAAATATATTAAAAAACATATTTTTTGGATTTTCTTTGTTTTTCTCAATTTTTTTGGATTTTTGAAAATATATCAAAACATGGGTCAAAAATTGGGTAGCAACAGATGCCCCCTCTTTACAATGCTTACGAAGCAAAACTCCTCAAAATTTTGCATAGTAAGCTTTGTAAAGAAAACAAAAAGAAAAATGATTTCATTATCTTGGGCGACCTGCCCACACACTCACACGGATCTATTTTCACGGGCGACCTGCCCACACATACTCACTCTAGTCTATTTTCACGGGCGACCGACCCACACTCTCCCAATAGTCTATTTTCACGGGCGCCCTGCCCACACA
Organism: Populus tomentosa; assembly: GCA_018804465.1. Taxonomy (NCBI): domain Eukaryota; kingdom Viridiplantae; phylum Streptophyta; class Magnoliopsida; order Malpighiales; family Salicaceae; genus Populus; species Populus tomentosa. The sequence goes on from CM031997.1 coordinate 1,637,604, forward strand.
TTGGGTTTACCTGAGATCCCATCTGGCGACCTCATTCAACTGGAACGAAAATATGTGTAACTCGGTTAACCTGAAATCCCATCTGGCGATTCCCTTTAACCAAAGCTACCCGAGATCCCATCTGGCGACCTCGTTTAACCAAAACAAAAGAATGTGTGAAAAATGGTCTCATTGTATGGGTGACAAACCCAAGAAACAAATGATGGTCTCATTGTATGGGTGACGAACCCCAGAAAAGTGATGGTCTCATTGTATGGGTGACGAACCCCAGAAATATGATGGTCTCATTGTATGGGTGACCTACCCAAAATGGAAAAAATGTGAAGTGTGGTCTCATTGTAATGGGTGACCTACCCAGATGAAAAAAAAATATGATGAAGTGCGGCCTCATTGTCATGGGTGACCTACCCGGATGGAAAAAAAAATGTGATATGACAAGTGTGAAAAATAGGACTTACTTGGCGAAGTCCTGAAGGGATGACAGAAGAAGGGCTGGAAAACTTGGTGCTTCCTGATAATTCCCGATCGTAGGGTTTGAAAAAACTCGGTGTTTCCTGACTGCAAGAGTTGAAAACTCGAGGCTTCCCGATTGCAAGGTTGATCTCTTCATTTCTTTGGGATTTTCCTGTGACAATTGAAAAATATGTGCAAATGGTGTTTTTTTTTTTTTTTTTTTTTTTGAGGTTAGATGATATGCATGCATCCTTACCTGATTTGAAATATAGGTCCCCCCTCCTTGATGCTCCATCGTCATAGGGTGCCCTTGTTTGCATCCCAAAGCTTTCTTTGTTCTTCCGATGCATTAGCTCATTCATGTGCTAGCCATCCACTCAACTGTAAATGCAGTGCCCATCCCAGGCTGTCTTCGACAATTACTGCTTGCATCGTTCATCAAGCTTGACCCTGCCCCCAAGTGTGGTACTGCTTGATTCATCATGAAGGATTTTCTCTCCTGGCTTCTTCTGAGAATTATCCTCTGATTGATTGTGTGCATCATGCCAATACACATCAAGATTGTTAATCAGTCATGAACTTGCCTCTAGTTGAAACAGTACTCTTCAAGTACATGTTATCATCAGCCTCCTTGGAACTCAATCAGTCATCTAGACATGCATCTCATAGCTTGTAGTACAAAGGCTCATGGTTGTATGCTCAGTGCTCTTCTCATAGATTCCTTTCAACTCTTCTAATCACATTGTGAAAAGAAATGTCTCAGCCTCATCAATGATGCTGCTTTTATCACTCATACTCATGCGGTGAAGCGCTCATCTGGCTTCAGAACAAGTTGTCCCACAATCAGTCTTCGAGGTGGGTTCCTTTCCGACATTCATTCAGTGCAGTTGTGTGATAACATCTATCTATAACCATGTTTCAAAGAATGACAATATGAGATTGTCCTTTAAGTGCAGCATTGTTCCACAGTCAGTCTTGGTGGTGTGCATCTTTTCACCATTCAATTACATTCATCTGTGTATCTTCATCGATTGCTAGCCATGTTTCAAAAGATGATGATATGAAAGTGTCCTTCAAGTACATCCTTGGTTCTCCATTGCCGCCAGGGTTCACTGGAGCATGGGCCATTTTGGAATGACAATGCCCCCGGCATGATCTGAATGTGCTCGTTCATTGATTATCTTTCTTTGAACATCATTGTCTTCAGTTCACTGATTCATCATTTAATCATTGCCTCATAGCTGCTCTGAGCACTGCTTGTTTTTTCTTTTCAAGGTCTACTGTATTGCCCCCAGCTGCTCAACTTTTCAAGGAGTGTCGAGGACTTCAATGTCAATGTCATTTCTATCCATGATTTTGCATACTCAATCAATGTTCTTTTGTGTTTGATAATCTTCCTTGTTCTGGAATCAACTCTCATATTTCAAAGATCATGTCTATTCAAAGTCTAGTTTGTTGAAATGAAATCAGAGATGTCCTTTTTGAAAATCTTTTGAAAATCAAGCTTTTTGATCAAAGACCCCCACACACGTTATTCTAAATATATAGTCCTATGATTGTCATGCATTTTGAAAACAGAAATGACCCATTGTAAAATTTAAAATGACTTTTTCATGGTTCTTTGCGTCCACTTTAAACTCTGATTTTGGGTATATCTTTTGATGGTCTGTGATGAGGTGACATTTTTATGAATTTCAAAAAACAAGATGCTCAGGCTTTATCAAGAAAGGTTGTTTCTTTTCTTAGCATTTATTTTATCAGCATGCATAATAACCAGTAGCTTAATTCATGAAGTCACGACCCTTATGGAAAAGCTCTTCAAGTTTTGAGAGCGCCATTTATCGGTTCAAATTTCTTGCTTGATTAAAAAGGGCTTTTAAAAGCACGTAATGCAGGCTATGGTTCATGGCTATAAAAGAAAGGAATTTTATAGGCTCAAAAGGTGTTTGAGGGTTTCAAAGACCTAGGATCAACATCAACTATTCATCAACTTGTTTTTTATTGTTGTCTTTGTAGAGGAAACGACATATAACCTTGTTAACCTCAAAGTTCAGACTTTTCTTAACATAAGTCATAATGCAAATCCCTCTTTCCTTGATGAATAACCAACCTCAATCATCTGATAACATCAGAGGCTTTATAATAGACACCAAAAGTCACGTTTATAGCTTAGTCTTTTTCTGGTATTGACTTTTGTTGTGCCTTTCCTTGATTGAAATTTCTTTTGCTCTTCATAGACTTGATAGGCGTTCTCCTTCCTTTATCTTTGACTTGTATTTAAGTGAGGGCAATTTCAACTTCCCCTTTTTTTTCATTCTCTTTTTTTTTCATAGCTTTCCTCAAAATTTTCTTATATGCCCCCAGTCTATGTGTTTTCTTTTAGCTCTCTCTCAATCATTGGACCTTTGTTCTAAGCCTTCCCCTTTATCCATTAATTATATCAATGTCTCCAAAATATCTCTCATTTGCCCCCAGTGTGGGGTGTGATCCTAGTCAGGGTTTCTTTTTTTGAAAGAAAAAATTTTACCAGGCTCAAAATGGGACTGCAAGGGATATAATCTTTAGAAAGTGAAGGGATATCGAAGATGGCCTTTTCTCATTTCAAGCAAGGTCGGTTAGAACCGATAAATTTTGACCTCGTCCAGTGTAATGATTTGGACTTGTAAGAATCATGATTCACAAGTCCATAACTACCGAATCCACTACATGTCATTATGCATACTGTTAAAACTTAGCTATATGATGTGTGGTTCAATTTTGTGTGTGAGTTCAAAATTGTTTAGTCACCTCGTGTCATTTTCAAGCATAGAGTCATATCTGTAATCAAAACACTTCTAATCTTCCGGATTGATTAACCTTTATCGCATGTTGGAGTTCGATCAAAATATTTTGTCAGATTAAAATGCTAAACATCTGTTGATTTCAAAACAACAAAGAGACAAAAGCAAGGCATGTTTCGTTGAAGGATGAGATGTGATCCCAAAACAAAATGCAGAATTCCATAACAATATGATTGATTGTTCATCACCATTCTCGAATCAGCTTTTCTGGCGATATCTGTGTTTAGCAAAGCATTTTCGATCACATGTCATTCTGAAGATGTTCGGGGAACAATATAGCCAGTGACACCCTTTTTCAACGACTCCACCTGTCTCTTGCTCACCAACTTTCAGACTCCATTCTTGCAATTCTTTGAAACTGTTCACTTGAAATGGTTGAGGACCCCACCATGACATCACATCTCTTATCTGGATTATACCACTGAGAAATTGGTGGTTGCATGGGAATTTGTCGGAGTCAAGCAAAATTCTGGAATCTTGCGGATGCTGGTCAACAACTTAAACGGTAGAGGAATGTCCCATCTTGGCAAAGATATTTTGAGCAATTGATGATGCCGTGAGACCTGGCTATACCACATAATTAAGGGTTCACACTGTCAAAGTCATCTCCTGATTCACCTCTCATCATTGTTCTAGAATCCATGGCAGATCCTTCAATCTTTCTTCTCTTCATAGCTTGTTCAATTCTTCGGCAAATCCTCACAGCATTATTTCAATCTTCCAATGTTGCTATGGTTGGTTGAGGATTGTTAGAAAACTTTCTAACAGCTTGGTAATCTTGGCAGCGCCCAGAAACTTGTAGTATCGCCACTACCGACGTGTGGAATCACACATTGTCTTTATTGGAAGAGCACCTGATGAATCTAAAACTCCTTTGTCCCCTCTTCAATTTCTCACTGACAGTGCAGCAAATAAACACCTATAGAGGAAGTCCTGCTCTGTTGAAGTTTCAGTATTCTTCATGTTTTTCAGTCTAGGCATGTATCTTCTCTCTACTTTTGCATTTTAATACTGACACTGTTGGAGAAAAATCATAAATGATCTGAAACTACTATATTCCTTCTTGGATTTCCCACTTGCGGATCCACAAACAGATTCCTGTCGGGAGAGCTCTGCTACGTTGAAGTTTAATGTCTGCTCATATTTTTCAAGCCAAGTCTGGCTCTTCAACCTGCTATAGTTTCTTCGTGCTGAAACTGATGAGAGAAATATTTGTAGCATATGCAATTAGTAAATCCCCTCTTGCATTCCCAATTTGCAGAGCCATAAATGGATTTTTGTAGAGAGAGCTCTGCCACATTGAAGTTCAGTGTTCAATCATGGTTTTTCAGACCATCTTGTGCTGCTGAACTGGAATTGAGCTCGTAATCGGGGTGACTTCAAAGAAGATTAATGCACCATGTACAGGAGACCGGTAGTTGTTTGGTTCCATTAGATGATGTGGAGGCGATGAACACTTAATAGTGCAACTGGACAAGAATCAGAATTGTAACAGTGCAACTGAACAAGAATCAAAATTGTCATTAGTTGATGATTGAAGGCATTGTTGATATTGTTCATGACGGAAAAGGAGAGATACAACTTCAATTGGATAGGAACAAGCAGTGTTCCCACAGAAAACTCTGCAGACACTCTCTTTCCATTTGATGCTCAACACTTGTTCAAGCAGATTTGAGTCTAGCTACTTCACGTTTAATGCTCTCAAACTTAATTTGATAATGAGCCTCTATCTGACACCTTTCTTCACTTCCCTCATCTTTCTTCAATCACATGCAGCACAGCTTGTACAGGGGACCTACCTTTCAACCCGGTTCATGCATGATAAATGTATGAACATGTAATCTATATGATGAACTCGCCCTTCGAGAGGTGACAATATGGGCGTAACTCTTGTATGATGGAACAAGAATCGTGATTTTTGCCCACAAGTCTTGAGTTCAAGATGTGTCACCCACAAGTCTTGAGTTCAAGATGCTTCAAGAAGGGTTTGCTCGGATGCAAATAACGATAGCACATACAACCTAAGGACAGGTTCTATTCATTATGTGAACATGGGTAGGTTTTCTATCTGGTCTCAAAAAGGTCTCATATCTACCCAGTGACGTTCTTCGTAAAGACAGTATGGGGGCGTTGCAAGAAATGGTTAAGGTACGTATACCCACCATTTACCAAGCAGGCACTCAGATATGAGTTGGGTGTTTCACGCATCTGAACCCTGACCAATAGTCTTAGGGCAGATCGCTAGTTCCCCACCTAACCTAGAAGCTTGTGTGTGCTTTTTAAAAATAAATACAGGTGATGCATGAGACAATTCTATAAAATGCATGGAAATAAATATTAACCAAAAAGATAAAAATGCAAAAACTTAAACACATCAAATACACAAAGCTTAGTCCAATAATCGAAAAAATACCTTCCCCAGCGGAGTCGCCATTCTGTCGCACCCCAAAAAAAATCAGCGCGCGACATCGGCTGGCGATTTTTATCGTTGTCGTGTTGTGTTTGAATTTGGTTTGTTGGAGTCGCCACCTAGTAATTGATTGCGGGCTACTAGGAAACCGGATGTACTGGTCTTGTCAGAGATTCGCGGGTAAGGGACTGGTTGTGGTTAGGGAAGGTATTAGCACCCCTAACGCACCCTACCTGAGGTAAGCTGCTTCGCGATTTTTGACGTGCTAAAGAAGTTTTAATAATTGTCTTTTCATCGGAAATTAGAAATATCACTTACGTATAAGTTAATAATTCTTAACCGTGATCCAATCAAAATATTAAATTCTTCTTTAATATCTGCAATTTTATCATTAAAAAAATATATTTAAAAAATAAAAACAAATACAAACACTCACATTCATTCACTGTATTATTTTTGTTTCTTCTCTTTTCTTTTTTCTTCTTTTCTTTTTTTATCCACAATACAAATACAAATACAAATACAAAATAAATAAATAAAAATACACCAACACACACAACCCCTTTTTTATTATTATTTTCTCTTTCTTTTCTTTTCTTTTCCTTTTCCTTTTGTACATACCATTACCAAAATACAAATAAAAAAGAATTCAAAACTAAATAAAAAATACATCAAACAATTTTAAATTACAAAAACAGTCCTAAAACATCTCCAGAAAATGCAGGAACAGTGCACGGAAGATTTCTGAGGCAGAAAACAGTGGCGGCGCGTCTCCTCCACGCGCCACCACCACTGGCGGCGCTTGGGCTCACGCGCCGCCGAAAAAACAACAACGCAGCAGGGGATCCTCCCTTCTTCCTCGCCGGCGGTGAATACTGCTTCTACCTGCAACAAGAAACGCAAAAAGGGCCACAAACAGTTGATTTTAGATTTTTATTTCCTTTGTTTTTGAAATCTGCTTCGGCTTTTATCTCTTTTGCAGATCTGCCCCGGTTCTGTCTTCTTCCTTCTTCGTGGTCAGTTCTTTCCTTCTTCAATCGGTGGCAGGTCTGGCGGCGACGGTGAAGGGCTGGAGGCTGGAGCTGCTACGGTGGGAGGCCGAAGGTGGGAAGATCTGTGGTGTGAAAAGGGGCGGTCTGGCCGTTGGTTTCAGTGGTGTCAAGGAAGCTGGAGTGGGCCGACTGATCTGACTCCTTGGGCGCCACCGTGCTCGGCTGCTGCTGGAGGAAGACGGCGCTGCTGTACTGGGAGGGGCCGTTGCTGCTGGAAGAAGGAGCTGGGTCTGCTGGATCGTGGCTGTTGTAAGGCAGATCGGAGGAAGAGACGGTTTGGAGCTGCAGTAAAAAGGCTGGCCGGCGAGAGGGAAAGAGAAGGCGGCTGCTCGTTGGGGAGAAGAGAAACGAAAAATGGCCTGGGGTGAGGCTTGTCCGGCGGCTGAGGGGAAGAAGAAATTCAAACCGGCTGGGGGCTGCTGTTTAGCCGGTTCTGGGAGAAGAAAAATTCAAAAAAAAAAAAAGGTGAGGGGCTGGCTTTTTGGTTGAGCGGCTGCAGGGAGAAGAGAAAAAATCAAAAGGTGGAGGGGGGGCGGCGGCTGCCTTCGTGAGGGGAGAAAAAATTAGGCTCCTAGGGTTTTCTTTTTTTTTTTGTATCTTTTTCTAATATTTCAAAATTGCCCCCCCTCCTTTTGTGTGAGTTAAAGACTAGTATTTATAGGCAAAAATGTTGCCAAGTTTTTCAACTTGGTCCCCTAACTTCTTTCTTTTTGTAAATTTTGATTTCTCTTAATTTTTTGTATTTTTTTGAAAACGAGCAATATCAACGTCGACTCAAATGCGGAAAATCAATGATTTAAAAAATGACGCGTGAAAAGTCGAACGCGTTTGAAAATCTTTTAACAATTTAAATTCTTTTTTAGACGACGTTGAAAATGCTAAAATGACGAAAATATATTAAAAAACATATTTTTTGGATTTTCTTTGTTTTTCTCAATTTTTTTGGATTTTTGAAAATATATCAAAACATGGGTCAAAAATTGGGTAGCAACACCCTCGATGATGGATTCAACCATATTTTCAGATATATGTTTGGATTTAGATTTGGTGAGAGAAATATTGAAATATTCGGATTTGGATTTGGTGAGAGAAACAGTTTCCATTTTCATCATACATTAATTAGTCCTCAATATTGGTTTAAATTCAATGATTTTAATTGAAGTTACAAGTTCCCTGCAAGATAAAAAAAAATATAGACTTAATATTCATTTTTATTTTCATGTCTCTTAATTTAAATTATCAAATTCCAAAATTAATTCTCAAGTTTTGAGACGATAATATAACTAGTATTACCAAAGGCCCGCTGATAGCTAGAAAAATAGTTTTTTTTAGAAAGTAATTTTTATAAAATATAAATTTATAAAAAGTAAAATATTTTTTATATTCAACGTTATAATGAAAAATAAGTTGGAAAATATTTTTTGATATTTAATTATATCATAAAAAATAAATTAAAAAATAACCCATTAATATTTTTTTTCAAGTTTATCTAATATATATATATATATATATATATATATATAAAACATTAAATATAACTTGATCACTTATAATAAAAATATAATGGTAATTTAATTACATCATTTATTTATATATAGTTTATTTCATAAAATATAACTATATATATAATATAAATATTTTAATATATAATATTATAGATATATAACCTTGTTAAATATTTTTGAAGTAAAATTTATTAATATATTTTTTTATTTTTAAAATATTAAAATAGTTTTGTTTTTCATATTAAGATAAGTTGTTTTTTTTAAAGTAAGAAAAGTATTTTTCAAGATAAGAAAAGAAAAACAGTTTCCTTTTATAAATGCTCAACTTTTTCTTATATATATATAAGCCTAAATCTTCCTAGCTAGACTCCCATCAAAAACAAAGTGAAGAAACTCATTATCAAACATATATCTCAAGAATTAACCACACCAGAAGATATGGAAAAATCTTCCATGAAGATGTCTTTCTTTGCCGTGCTCTTGGTTTTTGCAGCTGGTATTTATATATCTCCCTTCTTTTCTCTGATATATATGTCATTTCCTCACCTTGCACCAGCACCACATCACACGTACTGGTGTATTTATTGACTTATATATATATATATATATATATATATATATATATATATACACGATTCTCTGCAACTCATTGTTTTAATCTTGGTTTTGTTTGATTAAATTAACCAGGAACACAGCTTGGAGCACAAGCAAGGAATATAAATATTCCGTGCAAAACTGTGAAGAACTGCGTACCAGCAGGCCATTGCAAGTGCATTATGAACTTGTGTTTCTGCCATCCTGTTGAACAAGTTCTTAATGCTCAAGCGCTCATCGGCAATAATCCGCCATGAACGTTCAAAAAGCAGTTTCTTAGCTAATAATTCAATATTTGCAAAGAAGCTGGATCTTCCTTGTTGTTACATGTTTTATTAATAAATGTGTTGGAAATAAATGCGGCGAAGTACGTATTAATTACACTTTCATTACTAAATTCATAAAGGCATGCCGAGTAGCCTGATTATCCTCACTCTCTACAAATCTACAGAAAGTTCAGCTACACATCAAACAATATTTCCATCAAAACATACTCTGATATATAAATACATATTTATTTATTTATTTTTAATTTTATTGTGATAATTAAATTGACTACTTGGACGGAAACAACCACAATTTACGGTTGAAAGGTTAAAAGGAAACTCTAAAAGGGCTTTAGAAACCACAGTCGTGTACACTTCTCATAATAGAAAAAAAAAAATACTCTTGAATTAATTCTCATCTCAATAATCAAAATTAAATATTTTAAAAAAAGGATCCAGAGTTAAAAGTGGTCCAAATCTCCATTGTTGGCTAGCGGAGTGCATCACTGCTTGTATCAACAGGTAGAAGTGGCCCTGTAAGGTGACAATATATATTTGTTTTTTTAAAAAAAAATGTATAAATACTTGGGCATATTATTTTGATTTTTGATTTGTAAATATTAAAATAAAATGTATAAATACTTTATTGTCTATTATTAAATTTGAGTCTTGAATGCGTGGGAATGTTTGTTTTGTTGTTTTTGGGTCCTAGGTTTTACCTTCCCTTTACCGTGAGTAATCTCGGGCAATACCATGTAGATATATTTTTTCTGTTTTTTTTATTTTTTTTTAAATCGAGAATAGTATGAATAGAGCTTTAACTACATAAATTGTAAATTATAGTATATGCATCAGCCTAATTATAAAAAAGAAATACAAGCAAATATAAGATCATATTATTAAAACAAGCAATACAAAACCACATAAAATCAGAATTTAAGTAGATTAAACCGAAATACATTCATAATTCTTATATAAATTAGTATCAGTATACCAAAAAAAAGAGTTCAAATTCCTGGTCCAGCCTACAACAAAGTAAAACAAAAGCCATAGGATATCTTTTTATGTCGATCTATTAAGAGTAAATGGTATTTTTTAGGGTGTTTAGAAATGTAGTAGCGATTACCAATAAAAATTAGTTAATTTAAAATAAAAAAATTTAAAAAAATTCATGTTCACATTTTGAATGTAATAAAAAAAAAATTAAAACCCAATTAATTATTCATCATCCACAACAATAGCAGTATAAGTATTTATTGACCTATAATTGCCTTTCTAGTAGCAGCATCAACATCAATTGTTTATAAAAAAAAAATTAAAAATGTATATATATAGTTGTACATATTATTTTAATTTGTAAATATTATTTAGATGTTTACTTTATCGTCTATTATTAAATTTGAATTTTAAATATATGTGGATGTTTGTTTAGGGCCCATGTTATTTTATTTTTAAAAAATTTAAGTTGGGTCAACACATCTCCACATGAGCCCATTAAGAGCAAGTTGTGGTCTTTGGGCCATTAATCAAAGCAAACAATTCTAAAGTTCATATAATCATCCACCACCCGTTACGAGTATTTCTTGATGCATAATTGCCTCTCTAGCAGAGGCATCACCTGCATGATGACAGCATTTATTGGTAACTTCATATCTAAGAGCTCAGCTCCTCTAGAATCCCATGCATCAGTGCCCCGGGAAAGGGAAGAGCTCACCTAAAAGCTCAGGTCAGCCACGAGGCAAGGGTTCAAGTGTAAGGGCAACTCATACCAAATTTCCGACTTCAGAAGTGACCCTCCTGCGATGAATGCCTTGTATTTTGCATTCCTGTCAGTGGTTTCGTGCTTCACTTGATCATGAACTCCACGAAAATATTCTATGGTGTCCTCTACCCTAACACTTGAAAAGCCCAGTACGGGAAATATTTGCTGAGTCATGTACACTCAGTGATTTTTTGCCATCCACAACTTGAAAAAACCAAAGGTGAGTACGTGTGGTGCTGTGTTTATACCTGTTCTTGGCAAACTCATCAGCTTCAAACAAGACAAGATCCATCACTTCGGTGTAAATAAATATTGATTGTATGAGAAACCATGATATGGTTTCGATGTGAATAAAACTATATATTAACACTGTATAAGATTATCATCATTTCTTAGATTTATTATCATCTTCAAAATAAACTACTTTACGAAAGAATATTAATTTCATTTTCATACTTTTGAGGAAAACTTCTATCTAGTTTCAACTTAATAGGATAGACTTTGCAATTATAATGTAAGTGATTTATCCCTCCATGATAGATTTAGCTATATACTCATATATCTGGGTTTGGATCCTCCTATTAATTTTAAATTTAATGATTTGAATTAGATGAAAGGTACAAAAATATACAATGTAAAATATTTTTCCGTTTTGTCATGCATTGGATGTTAATATTTTGGTTTTGAATTCAATAATTTTAATTCAAGTTATAAATCTCGTGCGTGCATGATTAAAGATAGTATAGGCTCTGTTCATTTCTTATTTCATGTTTCTTAATTTTTTCAGAAATCTAGGGATTAGATTGCTATTTCCAAAATTAATGTTATTGTTTCAATACTGTGTATTCTTAAGATTATATACCAATATTAGCATATTTAATTAGTCAAGTAGTTGTTGGGTAGAAATATGAATATATCTATGTATATATTTTTATTTTTTAGAAAACTATTGAGAAGACTTTGATAATTTCTGAAAAAGATTTACTCCATTAATTATTTTTTGAAAAATAGTTGTTCAAATATATATATATATATATATATATATATATATATATATAACATATTAAATAGTAAAATCTTAATTAAATTGAAAAAGAATAAAATAAAAACAATAAGAAAAATAATAAACTTAATTAAAAATTCAGATTAAAAGTTATGCTTGTTTCTCCCAAAACTCCTTAAAACTTAAAATTAAGAAAATTATAAAATAAAAATAATTATACTAAGAATAATAAAGAAAGTGCTGCTCCCATTCAATCTATCCCTCTCCATGTTAGATTTATCCATATTAATTGTCATACACATCCGTTTTACAAGTCCGAGCATGATCAAAATAGAATAGACTTGGATTCATTTTTAATACCATATCTCTTAATTTTTGCACTTGCAGCTTATTTTTAACGGAAACAAATCTGGGTAGCAGATTCGCAATTTCCAAAATTAATGATAATATTGTTTCAGTAGTGTGTATTTATAAGATCATATACCAATATTAACATATTTAGTCGAGGAGTTGTTGGATAGTGATGTGAATACTTTTATATATATATATATATATATATATATAACAGAAGCCTAAATCTTCCATGGAAAACGAAGTGAACACACCCATTATTTCAAACATATATATCAAGGATTAACCAAACCAGAAGAAATGGAAAAATCTTCCATGAAGATGGCTTTCTTCGTAGTACTCTTGGTTTTTGCAGCTGGTATATATATAGCTCCCTTCTTTTCTTTGATATTCCTTCTAATATATATAGATGCATTCATATTTATTGATTTTTTTTTTTAGTTTACAATGAAAGAACTCGATGCACTAGTGGTCTATTTATGGATTTGTTACCATACATACGTAATTTCGAAATATGAGATAGTATTCTTTTGTTTGTTTGTCACATGGCTTATTGACCCGATCCAAGTTCGACATTAACAGATTATTAAATTTGATTTCATCAAACCTGAAGAATCTAATGAGTAAATTCGTAATTTAATTACTTGATTGAGTTAATTTAAAAAATATATTTTATTTTTCTATCTCAAAAAAACATCATTTCATTAAGAAAAATCAGTGAAACAATATCATTTTAAGATCAGCCCGATGATTTTCGAGCTCGATCAAATACCGGCCGAGTTTGATAACGGTTTGTAACTGATTGTCTCTATCTTGGTTTTGTGCTTTGATTAAACCAGGAACACAATTAGGAGCAGAAGCAAGGGATATAAGTATTCCGTGCAAAACTGTGGCGGACTGTGTACCACCGGGTCATTGCGATTGCATTATCAACCTGTGTATCTGCCATCCTGTTGAGCAGGTTTTTGATGCTCAAGCTCTCATCGGCAATCATCCATGAACGCTCAAAAACTGCAATTAATTTGTCTGCTAATAATTCATTTCCAAGAAGCTATAGCTCTTTTTTATAATCAATAAAAAGATAAATGGATGGGCAACACATGCGCTGAAGAGTTACATATTCATCAATAAAATGTAAATTCATGCCAGAGTACGTAGCCTGATTACTCTCATTCTCTTCACCTACTCTATTTCCATCAAACCATAGTCTCATAAATTTATTTTTATTTATCTTTTTATTATGCGAAGAATCCATGCCAATGATTTAGGATTAACAATTTGAATTTCACCAACATGATAATCATGTTAACATTAACTTGAGGTGAGCCAAACCCCATAGAATCCCTTCTCTGTTTGCAGCAACAATGGGCAATAGAATCCCTTCTCTTCCCTTCCAAAATGCTATTGCATACTCTCCTTGTAAATGGAAGCACAGTCACATAAAAAAATTACATGAACCATTACCAAACACCCCATTTCTCTCATATGGTTTTTACAGACTTCGCTATACCCTAACTAGCCAAAATTGGCTAACTAAACTTTGCTCGCAACTGTTCGTAAGATGGATGAGCGAACTTTAATTTCATGGAACGCCATGACTTGTGGTTTCTCAGATGGGGAAAGTTCAATGAGTCACTTTCTTTACTTTTACTAAGGTCGTGACTTCTGTTGTAGATATGTATTCTAAATGTGGGGGCATGTTTGATGCTCGAAAATATCTGTCATTGATCTCTTTGACCCAGTCTGGCTCTGTGGATAGCCCTTTTTAATGGATATGCACGCCATGGACTTGGTTCTGAAGCAGTGATGCTGTTTAAGAACATGTTAGAGCAAAAGGTAGTCCCTAATGGAGCTACTTTTGTTGGGAATTTTATCTGCTTGTGGTTAGGGATGGGATTCTTCTACTCAATGGATGAATATTATGGAGTAACTCCAACTTTAGAACATTTGCATTTGTGGTGAATCTTCTGGGTCGAGCAGGGGAACTACTGGAAGCAATTGCAAATGCAGTAGATATTGTCATTTGGGTAGCTATTCTCACTGCTTGTTGGTTTTAAAAAGAGATGGAAGTGGGTGATAGGGTGGCTAAGCTGAACTCAATCGAAGACAATATCTGAACTGGATGGTATTCAGATACAAAGACTTGAAACGGATGGTTTTCCAGGGGATCCTGGCTGTTGTTGTATTAAGCTGAACTCTGGACTTCATGTGTTCCTAGTCGAAGTTAGATCCCATCCACGTTATACTGTAATTTATAACACTTTGGAACATCTTACAGCAAACGCAACATCTTTTTCCTTAATGTAACTCTGTTTCTCTTTCAATAGCAGAGGATTATTGTTTTCATGCATCACAAGTTCAATGGCCACACTTATTTCACGGTTGCTAAATTAAGTTTCTGTCTACTAATAAAAAAAAAAATCAATTATGCTAATTATACAAAAGAACTAGCTGCTCGACATAAATTCATTTTCCAAGCAATTCAAGCTGTAGATTGCTGATTATAACTAATTCCAGGTTCTATATTCATGCGAAAAGAGCAAGTTGTTAAATACCATATTCCTTTCTGTTTCTCTGCCGAACAGTCTGCTATGGTGTCTACTTTATTACAGCTGTTGTACTATGATTTGGATGCCCTTTAGACGTTGCATTTTTCGTTTCCTCGACCACTTTTATGTTTTTCAATGTTGATCTGCTGCAGTAAATGTTCCTCATGAGTATTCACTTTTCAAAATTCCTTTTTATGGTTCTGTTCAAGTTCTGACCTATGATCAGTTGGACTCATTCAATCTATTTGCTTGTTGATGGTCGGCCTCACATCACAAATTTTATCAGTGCATATTTCAGAATTGAACTTCTGTTTTTCTTCTGTTTCAGGGCTGTGATTCTTCAGGATATTGGACAATGACAGCTGGCAGGCAATTCCGAAGGCTTTGGGTTCTCGGAATATATCCTGTGTTTACGCTTCATGCACATCAAAGTAGGTCCTGTTATTCTGCTCGTACTAATAATTATAACAGTGTTTCTGATCAACTGTTTCTTTTACTTTTTTCAGAAATTGATAGTTGAACTATACAAAGAGGTAAGACTTAAGAGCAGCTCTATCTCTCTGTCTCTAGGATGCTTTAAAGCTGATGCCTCCTTTTCTTCAGTACACATTTTTGTTTAAACCCTATATAAACGTGGTGTTAAATCTGTCTAAGTTGACAGAGTTTACCCACTTTTTCCCTTTTGCTAGTGAGTACTTGAACACCAATCATTCCTCTTAATTTTCCCCAAAGATAAAAGTAGTTGTTTATGTCTTTTAGATGGCCTTCTTGGCAGTCATTGGAAGGGCACTGTTCTAGTCTATGATTTAAAAAAAGTGGTTGCTGCATAGAAAGTGGACAGTCATAAAAAGTGGTTGCACTCATTTGTGGAAAGCAAATGTCAATTATAGTGGTACATCAGATACATTAGTTTCTACCATACTTCTTTTTAGTTTTTCTTCGTGGTATTTTATTAATTTTACAACATTAGTAAATTTTATATATCATAAACATCTGTCACCGCAAGAGCTCCTTTTTTCTTAACTTCAGCAGCTCTTACTGCCTCTCTGAAGTTCAGGAAAAATTATTCGCAATGAAATACACCCTGTTACAAACAAGCAAATAGTTAACGTTTTGTTAGTAGCCAACCCTGTGTGTGCGCGCGCGCGCGCATGGAATCATACTTTGATAGGAATGAAAATTAATTTTAGAGATCTAATGGAGGATATGCACACAAAACAAAACTCATTCTCTTACATAATTTTGTTAACTTTTGTCATTATTACTGTCGTTAATCACTAGCTGCAACTGTTTGGATTTCTCTTCATTCCTAATTTCCAGATCCCATTTGTGTGATTCTTCCTTGATTCCTCTTTTTCTGTACTTGCAGTACAGCACAAGTTGGAGGATCCATAAGGGGATGCCAACAAGATTTGGGAGCTGCCGAAATCCAAGAATTTAAGTTAAAAGAAAATCCAAGAGTGCATGTACTATTGGAAAGTTCTTGTTGTCACATAGTTAAGATTGAATAATTGTACAAACCGTGAGAAAGAGATCATGGCTCAGTAGTCCATATACCATCCAAAGAGAACTCGTAAGGAAAGAGAAAAACGAAAGGTTGAATGGCATGTATTCTACGCTCTGTCTTTATCACTTGTTTCTGCAATTTTATATTTAGAATATTTATTAAAAGGAAGCTTGAGCAAATACCTGCTTTACCAAAGGGCTTGAGGGAGATCGATGAGAACTTAGATATTGAACGTGTTTATGTTATGCTACACGTGTTAGGATGCTAAAATCATGCCACATATTTGTTTCTGTTGTAGTGGCTTCAGCTGTCAATTATGTGGTGAATTAAAAAGAGATAAAGATGCCTCACCACAACCACTAGTGGAGAACCATACATGACCACAGAGGTCACAAGAGCAACACTCCCGACAAATATCTTGCGATGGTGGTGATCATGGAAAGAAAACAATGAGATAGCTGCCGTGATGCAGAACACTAGGATGACAGGTATCACTGTGATAGCAACCTTCATCTGCACACCCATGGTATTTAATTGTAAATACTCTTTGCGATGCATAAGTGAAAGTATATAGCCCGTGAGTTGTTTTGCTTTTTATTATGGAAGAAAGGCAGCAAGGTATACAAGCATACTTTGAAACACACGCGCGTGTAAACTTGAGTTGTTAGTCTATGATAAGCGTACTAGTGTAGAAAATTCAAGCACGTAAGGAAAAATACTTCTCCAATAATTTGACAGATAAAGTTCAAAGAGCTTGCCTTTCCTTTGGCTGAAGTGAACCATAAATATATGAGAATGAAGGAAAGCTCAAAATGAATCCCTAATCCATTGATGGTGACCACAGGGAATTTTTCCCATCTGCAGCTTATGACAGGCAACCCATACCATGTGTAAAGGAGACAGTTTAGCAGTGCAATGGTGTAAGGAACACATGAGAACTCTTCAGTGCTTTTCTTCCTGATGCCCCTACAGAAAGTTAATCTGGAGACATGAAAAAAGTAACAGTTTTGATTTCCGTTGTCAAATTTCTTAACTTGATAAACTAATATTTTGTGTATTATAGAGTCTTGGCATTACATAGGTGCTGAAAAAAGCAACAGAGAAGCTGCATTGCCTGCAACAGAATCATGAAGATTTGACATATTAGGTTGCTTTAGTAGAATAGTTATATGTAGTGGTAGATAGCTGATGCAGGGAAAGGAAAAGAACAAAGAAAGTTATACCCATGACTCCCACTACTAGGCGCAGCGTATCTCCCATGTTTTTCTCTCTGCAATGATGGTCCTAAGTTGAGAAAATGGTCCCCTACAAGAAGACTCTAAAAAAACTAGTTAAGTATCTCATGCGAAGTGTTTCATAACCTTGGGGGATATAAATAAGGGGAGTCATTGTGGAGATTTGTCTAGATTTTCTTGGCAATAATGTCAACCTCTAACTGCCAACCAAGGTTAATGTCAACATTTGTCAACAATTCCTACCACGATCACTTATGACAAATACACTAAAGTCAGCTGCAATATTACGTAGTTGGTTGGTATTTATTAGATTGCATATGGATTGCTCCCAATGCTTCCCCATTTACCTTAAAAAAGAGTGCAAGAGAATGTAGTGAGTGGAAGTGAAGTACAAGTATAGAATAACGTGTGTGAGAGTGAAAAATACAGATTTGAGAGAGTGAGTGTGTGAAGAGTGAAACACTGAGTTTTGTGAGAATTGTATTGGATTAAGTTGAGTGTTTATATTATTCTTCTAATAATATATAATTTGTTGTCTCTGTGGATGTATTCGATTTTAGAAAACCACATAAATCTGCTTATTTTTTTTTTGTATGTTTGCTTTCGGTCCAGTATGCACAACAAGCATAAGTAAAAGAGAATTTTAGAAAATTGAAAGGAGAAGTGCTGGCTATGTTTCCATGAATCCTGTAGACTGTTTTATCTGATCAGTAGAAGGAAACAGCTTGCCTAATATTGAGATTTTGCCATAAAACGGGTTGGTTTTTGAGAACAAGATTAGAGGAGCAGAAAAAAAAAATTATTTACTGTTGCCTATTGCAAGTGGAAGATGCCATGGCACTCCACTTTCCACCAGACAGAAATCTCTTACGTGATGTTTGGCTAATCAATTAACATGCAGTACGTTTATTAAATGTTCTCTCTCCCTTTGTGTCTGGAAACATTTTCTCAGGTGATGTATATAAGACACTTTTAATCTTATCGTGCGAAAAAAAACACATATAAAAGTGTTTGTGTGTGCACCAGCTGTGACACAGATACACACATAAAGCTGCATTCTCATCAGTGAATTATGACATTTATTCTTATTTATGCCTGTATCGTCATCACAGAGTTTTTCAAGGGTGATCATGTTCCTGATGGTTTTAATAAAGGGATACTGCTGAGCGTGCAAATTGAAAAAGAAAGAAAGTTTTTTTAAAATGCAACCCATAGTTGAGGAGGTGTCCATGGTTTTTTCTTTATTAGCATTGCTGTGCTGTGTTAGAATGCATCATGAAAGGATCTCTGCATATTTTTATCCTTCTCTGTACACTTTTTGTACAGGTATATATACCCGTTCAAAAGAACTGCTGTGTGTGCCTGCGTTAATAAATCATTTGTTAAGATAGCTGTGCCACTTTCTTAATCTTACGCTGAGATATAAGACATTGCTGTTGATTATGATCAAATTAAATGAAAGAAACATGCAGGACTGTGTTTTAAATTTTGGAAAACACTGCTCCCACCTCCTAAGAGCCGAAACTTTATGAATTATTGAAGTTGATTTTCCAGATTTGCATCAGCAGTGTACACTGCTCATGACACCTGTGGCTTTCTGAAACAATAGTTCTTCAAAAAACATTTTACTAAGAGTTAAATCTTGACTCATAATTCTTACCTTTCATTTCATTGAAAAAGAACTGTTATAGTTTCATAAATTCTGATGAGTAAATAATAATTTAGTCCCTGGGTGTTCTTCTTAAGGTTGTCAATTCCGTTTCGCTTGGAATGGCCGAAATATTTCATACAAATTCAAAAAACGAAACAAAACGAAATAATTTTCTTCTCATTTTAAATCTCGATCTGTTCCGGATTTTTTTGGCTAAATTCCGTCCAGAATGTTCCAGTTTTATTCCACATATTCCGTTCCGGTCTTGAAAAGTCATTGAATCAAATTGAACATAGTTCAATTTAATTAATTAAACCATCCAATTATAAAAAACTCTTTTTCATTACTATTTTCAATAACAATGATATTAATAATAATATTGAAAATTATTATTACTATTTTTATTAATAATTACATTAATTTTTTAAAATTAGATTTATTACTAATATATATGATTTCTATTCATGTTGTTTTTTTTTTTCTTAAGTTTATACTTTATAGGAATTTAAGCAAAACAAGGAATTCTTTAGATCTCATTAGCTTTGATAACATTGACCTAGCTTTATATTTAAAATATTTATGTTAAAACATTTTAATTTCATAATATTTTGACATTTTGTTTAAGTTGAATTACTTTAAATTAAAGATCTATTTAATCTTGATTATTTAAAAATATTTTAAATTTTAAAACTATATTTGTTTAATATTGTGTTTGTATTGTATAATTTATAATTAATTTATCCTGAATTTGAATTTTATATATATATATATATATGAACAGTACAACCCTGAAATGACACGTCAAAATACTCCAAAACTAAAATATTCTATTTTAATTGAAAAAACAAAACATCTATCAAAACAGAATTTACAACCTTAGTTCTTCTAACTTTGAAAAACATAAGCCATTCCTTGACCACGTGAGATTGGAAAATTTGACTAAAACTGAAGGAAATTTTAGGGGGAAAAACAATTGAATTGTCACCAAAAACTAAGGGAGGACTAAGTTGCAAGTAAATTTAAAAGTACAGGGATTCATTACTCGTTTTTATTAAAACTAAAGAGGATTAACTTGTTACTTTGCTGAAAACATAGGAATTCAATAATAGTTTACTCTATTCTGATAGGGCTCTGCCACATGAGAATACTGATATACATGAACTTGTTAAGAACCTTAATTTTCAAAAAATGTTCCAACACACTTATAGCTATGTAAGAATTTTTCAAACGAACTGCAGTCTTTCATATACGTCAGGAGTCCATTGATGAGAAGGGGCTGGGGAAAGCTTGAACCCAATTCCTACAGTGATGAATATAAGCGCAATTGAAATTCCTGAGGACTTGTACTATTCACTATTTCTTGAAGCTCGATCTCTCCCCCGGACGAACCATATAGCCAAGAGAAACCATGAACCAGAATAGAAGAGCTTGCCGCACTCATGATTAAATATTTCATAGTAGCTCATTAGATCCTTAGATTTCAGCAGGAAATGAGTTGATGAAAAGATACGTTTGAGGGAGGTTGTTTCTCAAGTAATGCTTACTGTCATATGTAAAACTGGAAGGCCCTTTTCTCCTATTAAACAACATTTTATTTTATGTGATTAAGAGACAGACTTTTGTTCTTTTTCTTTTCTTTTTTTTTTATGATGGTGATCTCAGCATCCTTTTGCCTGTCTCCATTTTTATTCTTTCTTGCCTCCAACGATTCATTAAAATCCTATATCCTCCAACACTGGGGTTTCTGATGCCTTATTTAGTAATGGTTCTAGTAGATGAATGCTCGACAGAGTCCAGAATCCATATTTATAACCTAGTTTACATTACACAGGCTGGTCTCTGTTAATTGCTTTTGACAACCATTTTTGCTGTCCATGATTTGAAATTATACTATCAAACTCCTATTTTTGGACAGTAAATAGTTCAATTCCTTCAAAGTTGGATTCCAATAAAAAATGACCAAAAAAAAATGATCTACGTTAACACAGTTAACTAGCAAAACTCACAATCTAGAACATGAGACCGAGAAACTCTATAAAAAACAAATTAAAATAAATTATAAAGTCTAATACTTTGTTAATCAAATATTAAAGGATGAAATTGAAAAAGAAAAGACTAAGTTTGAAATAAAAAAAAATTGTACAAATATGAGGATCAAAGTAAAAGAAGGCTTAGCTTTATATTATACATTGCTACAGTAAAAAATTCAAATTCTTTTAGTATATGTTAAAATTAAAATAAAATGCTTGAAAATGGCTACTGATAAATCTGCAAATGTGTAATAAGAAGAGTCAGGACTTCTAGTATCAAATAAAGAAACTCTCTTACAAATGGGGTTGTGGCCTAGTGGTTGAAGAGACTTGTTCCCTTCCTCCACACCAGGGTTCAAGCCCCACTTGTATATGCCTGTCACCCCCGTGGTGCCTTACATGCTCACTGGGCTTGCAGGATGTTCAGTGAGCCCGGGGATTAGTTGTGGTGCGCGCAAACTGGCCCGGATACCCCGGGTTACAAAAAAAAAAATAATAAAGAAACTCTCTTTATGATACAAAACATACTTACAATTTTTCATCATAAACTTAGGTAACTGTATTATGACAATGTATACAGATTGGTATATTTCCATGTACAAGAGGTGCATATTAGAACATTGAGAGTCATCACCCTTAATTGTTAGAAATTAAAAGATTATATGAGTAATTAAAAAAAAATTAAAAGGTTGAGGACTTGTGTTAGCAATTTAATTCACTAAAAGGGGACAAAAGCTAATGAAGAAAATCACAATTTGTTATAAATGTCAACATTTGCAACTTACCAAGCCACGGTTGGATTATTTTGGAGGTAGTTTTTTTTTAAAAAAAAAAAAAACAAACAAACTACATCTCTTCTTAAAATAATTCATAGGTAAGTGATTTATATCTGATTTTGTATGGTTATTAAATTCAATACAGCATGTCCATCTAGGAACCAACACTATACATAGCCATGTTAAAAAACAAAAATCAACTTGGAGTTGACTCGGTTTGTGTCAAAGAACCAATTCAACTCAATAGTCTAAGCTATTTGGTGAAATGCGAAGATATAATTTATATTATACTCTAACACATTCACTCAAGTGAAAATTATTTGGACTTAAAACTTGCACATGTTCATATTACCTTCTGCTTCATTTTTTATCAAATAAATAGGGATGGTGAGGTTTGAACTCGTGATCGTTTAGTCATTAAGGATTTGATATTATATCAAAGAACCAATTCAACTCAATAGCTTAAGCTATTCGGTAAAATCTCAAAATATAATTTATATTATTTTCTAGTATTTTGATTGGGTAGATCTAATAGGTAATTTATTCTTGATCCAGTTAAAACCCAATCTAATATTTTAATTCATCGAAACAATATTATTTTAATTTTTTAAAAAAAATCAAAAACATAATAATATTATTTTGATTGACCCAGACCTTCCATATGAGCATCATTCAAGTTGGGTTTAATAACTTTGCCATTGGAAATAATTAAAAAAATACATCTTTTCAGTGTATTTGAATCTGACGAATACCCTTAAGACTCTGCAATTTATTTGGTTCACCAGTTGATCGAGTGTAGGATGCAACTAAACTAGACCAAGTCACATCATTTTTTGCTGAATACACTATCAATGCAGCAATTACCTGTATCTTTTCCAGTTTACCATGTAAACAAATGAAATTACACATGATATGATTGGACAACAGGACCACTTTACGTAATCTGTCTGCCATGAACCTGGGAATATAATTAAAACCTGTGGAGGATAAGTTATTCAAAGCACTCTAATCACAGTGTGCAAGCAGTATAAGATTTTCTTTAGCCCAGAAATAGATCGATGCTAGGGCGTCATATGATGTCGAGAAGCATCAGAGAAGAGACAGTCCCTTGCTGCTTGCACTTGGATACATGCAGGCGTGTGGACGCTATACTAGTGTTGGGGTGCGGCAGGTGTGGCATAGCAGATGCCAAAAATCAAATCTTTCAGGATCCCTAGTAGGTGCATATATAAAATGGAAGAAACACATGGAAAGTGTTGCTTGTTTCAATATTTTTAATCCATCCATGGTAGATTCAGGCTATTTAAATTATAGTTTTGTTTTTAACTCTCGACTGTTGCAGCTTCTAAAAATAATAAAATAAATATTATTTTGATATATTTTTAAGTGAAAAATATTTTAAACTGCAACCACTAATATACTCCCAAATATCCCTGAAATATAGCAATATATGTTATATAATATTGACAACCTGGTCTGATCGATTGTTAAAAAACCATCTCAACCCAAAAGCTTAAGCTATTAGGTGAGATTTCAAAATATAATTTATATTATTCTTAAACACACCCCCTCAAGTAATGATCATTTGAGTTTGAAACTTGCACAAGTCCACATTATCTTATATTTAATTTTATCAAATAAATAGGAATTGTGAGATTCGAACTCATGACTGCTGGGTCATCAAGGCTTTTATATTATATCAAAGAATTATCTTAATCCAAAAATTTAAATTATTAAATAAAATTTTAAAATATAATTTATATTATCCTACCCATAACCTAATTGGTTGAAACCAAAGAAATGTACAGTAGCTTAACTGGATTCTTATCTTGGTGAAGTTTAATAAAGTTGTTTAAGAGGTAAGAGGAGTAAGCTAGCCTGAACCAAGCTCCATACGAGCTTACTGATGCAAGCCTGTATGATTCCCATACCAAAGGCTTGGCCCAAGAAATGATTGTGTTTTTTTTTTTTTCTACGTAGGCGAGTCTATAGAATTGAATGGATAATGCAGAAAACATGACAGATTTATTTATAGATTATATGACAGAGTTTGTGCTGGATGAACAATTTGATAAAAAAAAAAAAACTCATCCAGCTGCTAGATGGGCTCTGCTAGAGATCGAAAGTTTTAAAATAAGATGTTTGAATTCATTTTTCTTAATTTTTAGTTTAAATTTAGGTTTTATGTTTTTTTATTTTTATCTAACTTAGGATTCTGATTTTTCTATAAGAATCGGTTTCTTTTTGTCATATTTAAAGAGGTGTAAAATCTATTAAAGAGACAAACTATATTAGAAAACAAAATATCATATTATAAAGTATGGAATTCAACAATTCTTTCCTCGTGATTGCTTTTTTTTATTGTGTTGTTGCCGTCTACTTTAATTTTTTGTATTCTTATACAACATTTAAATCTTATAAAAGACAAAAAAAAAAATTTAGAGAGATCTTATCAATTTAAATATAGATGATTTGTTTCAGTCTAGGTGGTTACAAATTACATGTTGATAACAAACAAAAAAAAAAATATTTAGTATTTTTTAATTATTAATAGAGATATTTAGGCTAACTTATTTATACCTTGATTAATTTTATAGGTTCTAAAATTAACAATTATATAAGTTTTTAGTAGTTATTATATTAGCAATTATAAAATTTAAACTTAAGATTATAAAAAAATAAATTTTTTAATTTAAAATTTTTATTATTAAATTATTTACTAGATGGTTGGTCTGTTTTTAATACGACCAGTTTTTCGGCCTAATTAATTGAGAAAATTATATCCATTCTTATAAGATGACAAAATTTGGGGAAAAAATTGCCCGGTAAACTCCAGCTCACAGTCAACTGCTAAAATTTCCTGATTGGTTATAACCTAATGTATGCTTTGTGTCAATTTAAACTTGGATAATATGGCCTTGTTCATAACACTACTGGGTTGTCCATGAAGATTGAGCACTCAATTCTTGTACAATTTTTATTTTTATTTTTAATTTCTGTAATGGCAAGAGACAAGACCTTGGAGAATGTTACTGATCCTTATCTGTCAAACCACTCATCCAAAATAGAAGATATAATTAAAAATAAAATAAAAATAGGGCAGATTGAGACTTTAGAGTCACTTTACAGCTGATATCTTTAATATTTTGTAGCAATCGGCCGGCTAATATGATTTAATATTTATTCTATATATATATATATATACTATAATTACAAATTTACAATGAAATTATAATTTTACATAATTATAAACTAAATATTATATGCTCAAATGTCAAGTTTCTTGAGGCCAAAGAAGTTATCTTGCTCGTTAATTTTCTAACAAAGTAGAGAATCTTGGCCATGGAGGAAATCAAATAATCAAAATCCATAAATATCTAATCAAAATCTATAAATATCTAAAACTTCTATAATAAAGTTATATTAAAAAAATTTTTGAAAAAAAAAAAACAAATCTATAATGCTTAAGCTTAAAGAAAATGATGTAACAAAAGTCAAGGAATCATTGCGTAGAGATTGAGCAATCATCCTTGGGTGAGAAGTTTGGTGATTTTTATTTTATTTTATTTTAAAGTTAGATTCTTCATAATTGCCAACATTGCAAAACGTGTATCTTTCTTAATTGCACTTTACATTAAACAATAAAAGAATTCATCAAATTAAGTCTCTTATTTTCAATATATATATTTTTTAATATTTTTTGATGATTTTGATATATTCAAATAAAAAATTAAAAAAAATTACTTTAATATATTTTTAAGTAAATATTATTTTTAAAATCATCTTACGACACAGTAAAATCAACAAATAAATCCTTGAATGAGATAGCTCCACCTGTACAAATTTACAGGTCACAGAGGCGTGAGGATTAAGTAATAATGTACTGTGAAACAGATAAGCTATGAATTGGCAAAGAGGAAGTGGTCCCTCCATGTATTTGTTTTTTTCTTTGATATGATCAAATTCTCTGCATTTGGTCAAAACTTTATAGATTCTTTTTATAAATTAGATTTATGATCATATGGAGATATTAACTTCTTTTAATACGGGCTGCGGTCTTAAAATCTTCCAAGAAAAATGTATAAATCAACGTACAACTAATTCAAATATATCTTAATTTATCGTAAAATAAAATAAAATAAAAAGGGATGTATTTCAACTTTCATGACTGTGAAGTTACGTGTTTAATCATTATACACACACACGCCTAGATCATCACATGAAATTAATTAAGAAAATAGATGAAAGTTAGTCCAACATGGTAAATGTTGGTGTTGAACGCTATTATGCCATGTTTATTTTAATTATAACATTTATTTAATTGTTAAGATATATAAAGATTTGTTTAACTTAAGATATATAAAGATTTGTTTAACTTAAGAATACTACAATGTAGTTTGATTCTGTTATTTTTTAATAAAAAATATTTTTTTATAAGAATTTTAAATATAAATAAATTATTTTGTTTATTTTTCAAAACAAAGAAACAAGAAAATATATATATAAATATTTTTTATAAATAATATTATTGGATATAAATATATTTATAATTTTTTTCTCTACAACCAAATTGCCATTAACTTATTAGTGATCTAGTTTTTTTTTTTAATAAAATCTCAACTATTATAAAAAAAAATATATATAACCTCTTTAGTTATGAATGATAAATCTCAAATTCATGATGAAATTAAAAGGGTCCATTTAAGTATAATTAGTAATTCCCATTACCTTTTGTACTAAAAACTCGCATAATTTTACTCGTATAACAAATAATTGACTTTTTAATCATTGGGTTTTGTCAGTATTGCATTATTTGCTCAGTTCAGCTAATTCAAGAAATATATGTTTTAATAAAATGGAAATGAATGTAGTATTAAAGGGTTGATTCGGTGATTAAATTTTTTTAAATATTATATTAAAATTTATTTATTATTATTTTTTTATTAACGTAAATCTTCGAGCCGACTTATACTTAACTCAACTAATTTCATTAATAAGATAATTATAATTTGGAATGAATTTATTTATGTTAATTTTTTTATTGAATATTCAAGAACTATATAATGGTGTGTAAGGTGATTATTTTCGGTTCAGTTTGATTTTTATCAAAAAAATAATCAAACCGGTTTTTTTCAAAAAAAAAGTAATCAAACTAGTTTTTTAAACCGAAACCAGTTCAAACTGACCAGTTTTGGTTTGATTTTTAAAACAAAAATCAGTTTTTTTGATTTGGCTCGGTTTTTTTTTTGTTTGGCTTGGTTTTTTTCAGTTTGGATTTGGTTTGGTTTGGTTTTTTCAATTTTAGACTTCTAAAATTGAAACCGAACCGATCAATTTTTTTAAAATTCAAATCAATTTAATTGATTTTTTTTATATAATTTAATTTTTTCAAATTGTTTTTTAATTTTTTCAATTTAATTAATTTTTCATTTTTCTTCTTATACCAGTGATGTGTGTGACCTTAAAATTATTCGTGTAATTAAGGAATTAGTAGTTTTATATATATATATATATATATATATATATATATATATATATATATATATATGAAAAGAAAAGGAAATCATTTCAAGTTTTATGACTATGAAGTTACGTGTTTAATCTTTATACGTACAACTGTATCACATGAACATCACATCGGTGTCTGTCATTTCAATCACGACTCAAGTGATTACGGGTCTTGAAGGTCTTGTTTGCATCCTTGAAGAAACCTTGCGAAAATCAGAATATTAAAAAAAAAAATTAAAAAATAGATGATTTAACAGCATAAATTATGGGACATCTTCTTTTAATTCTTTTTATTTGATTAATATCAAGGTATACATTTGTCATTTGTGAGTGATGAACCTCATTGGAAGTCATTGGTTTATTTAATAACTATTTGATTAAAAATACTAATGATTTAAGAGAATTAGTAATAAATAGATTTGTTCCCCCACCTTATTATCCCTTCGAGAAATATTTTTTTTTCATAAATATGTTAATCTAGATATGAATAATCTATTTAATATCTTAATTTTTTTATTTATGATATCTAAACTTAAAAAAAAAACTAATTATAATAGATGTCCAATGTTATGAGGATTTGATCACAAAATTTAAATTAAACCAGGAATGTGGCTCGTTAAATTGCAGGTCCAACCCATCAATTCACTAATTTATTTGTTGGGTCACATCCATTGTATATATTAAAAAATTATTTATTGTGTTAGAGGCCATGAATACCACCAGTTCAAGCATATTGGCAGTGTTAACATATTTAAATTCAGAGTTTATTTGTTTTTTTAGTTAAAAAATACTTTAATTTTTTTATTTTTAAAAAATATTTTTTAAAAAAAAACAACTAATATTACAGTACCAAATATTATCTGAATTAAAAGAATTTTGGCTCGTTAAATCACAGGCTTGAGCCAGTGATTCACCCATTTTATTGTGGGGTCACATTCATCACTTATCTATTTTATTGAATTAGAAATTTTTTCTAAAAACTAAAAATCCGTCCAACCAAACATCAGGTCAATCATTCTCGAGTCAACCGTGTAGATCTAACAATTTTCCGGTTCAAAACAGATCCACAGAGTTGGACGAAAAACCGTTGGCTGTGGTCAAAATTCAATGGTTCATGTATGATTACTTTTTAATGTTCCAAAGATTATCTTTTAACAAATCTAATCCTCCAATCAAACATAATTTCATCCCATCCACGCAACAAACCCTGGATAAAAAAAAAATCCAAACATTTGATTGTACTTGAAATTCTGGTGGTAGTTGTGGAAGCCCCTCACTGATTGCCAACCGAACCATACGATAAATAAGAAAACCAGAACGATTTTACAGGTCAACTCGATGTAAAATCCTCACTAATTTTCATAAAAAAAGGGAGAGAATTGATTATGTAGACCGGTCAAAACCCTATTAAAATACCTTGATTTTTGATATCTTTTAATTTTTAAAAAATTTCTTTTAATAAATCTTGATGATCTATTCAGGTAGAATTTACCTCGATTTAGGGTTTAATAACTATTAACCGTACCATTTACCTCATGCCTCCCAATATTCCCAATATTGTAGTATTTCTTTTAACAATAGTATATGCGTACTCACTTTCTTGGGCTAATGTAAGGTTTGACATTTCTTGTCACGAATCTCACACTCGCATTATTTTCCCAAGTCCATGTGTTTCCGATTCGTGCTTGTCGTTAAGACAAGCTAGCCACATAAGAATTGGACAAAAACTTGTGTTCAACCAAAATGTTAGGTTGGACCCCTTTTTTTTTTTTTTTTCTTGGGTTTCAATTTGTTTGAACTTTGAAATATATATATATATATATATATATATATATATATATATATAGTTAGCAAACAGAAAAGCAATGTGATATATCTTTCTATTCTGTTGCATATATTTGTTTTAAAATATTCTGTATATCGTTTTGCTAGATAATGTTGGACCATAGCCCTCGACGAAGGGCCGCTCTATCTACCTATTTGTAGGTCTGGCACAATCTAACCCCATGTATACAGAGGTACAATGGGAGTTGATTACATTTTTACATGGCCCTCAAAGTTTTATTTCTTTTTCTTTTTAAGCCTTCTGCTTTAGTTTTTGACAGAGAAACCCCCACAATTCTGATCCGTGGCCACACGTGTCGCCCCATGCAACTATGTGACCATAAGGATATAAATAAATGGATGAGGGAATCATGGGTGACTGAGAATTTGAAAATGCAAGGGTTGGCAGGCCTGAAAGTTAAAGAATGAGGGTCAAATTGAAAAAAATGTAAGACTTGAGAGGACCACCTAATGTAATTTACCAGAGACATTTGATGTTCAGGGCACGCTACATCCTTAAATTTGAGGTCATGGGTTGCCTTCTGGCTTCAGGAGTTCTGGACCCCTGGAAGAAAGAGACATGCCTCCTCTTTATTTTAAAGCATCTGAACTTGTCCCACTATGATGACTGTATTATTCCTCATATGCTGTAAGAAATGACAACAGCTGAAGACACAAAAGTAAAATAAATAAGGGGACTGATGAATTTGATCCGTTTATTGTTTTTATTTTGCATAACACACACACATAAGACACACACACTATTTCATGTCATATCTTTCATCTTTTTATCTAGCAAGAAACAAAAAATATATATGTATACTAGTATATTATTCGCTCGTGCTCCAGCTCCACTATGGGTTATATTTTATTTTGAAAAAAAAACTTAAATTTTAATATTAAAATAATGTTAGATTTAATCTCACATTACAACCTAATCATGGCTTCAATGAGTTTAATAATTTTATTTTTTTTATAAATTATTTTTATTTAATTTTATGATAAAATTAGATGCTTGTAAAATCAAATATCAAACATAATTAATTAATAACTTGTTGAAAATTAAAAATTAAAAAAAAAGTCAAACAAATACTAAAGAAGAGTGAAATAAAAAAAAAATTAGAAAAATTAAAAGGGTCAAAAACTAAAAAAATATATATTAGGTTTACCCTGCTAAACCCGTGAATCGGGTAACTCGAGTCAGCAAGTCAAACCCGCAAACTAAGTAATGGACTCTATTAATTAATAATTTGTTTTTTTAACTATTGTTTATTTAACTATATGATAACAAAAATAAACAATCACAAAATTAAATATCAAACAAATACTGAGACTTTTTTTTTAAGATTATGATAATTCATAGAAAACAAAACGAAATAAATTATAAAATTAAATTCTCAATCAGCTCAATATCAAATAATAAAATTAAAAAAAAAATTTTTAAAAAGAAAAACAATAGTTTAACTCGCCAAACCCATCAATAGACTCATAGACTTTTAAAAATTTAATAATAAATTTTTTTCCAAAAATATTTTTTTACTATATGATAGAAAAAAAAATAAACAATTACATAATCTAATTTAATTAAAAAAAAGGTACCCCGCTAAACCCGTAAACTGGGACAATCAAGGTTATCTCATCAAACTTGCAAATCGGGTCATTGCTCCGTAAAATTTAATAATCTATTTTTTAAAATTTTATTTACCTAACTTTTGAAAAAATAAATCATATCACGATACTAAGATATTTTTCTAATACCAACCCGATATTGAAATATATTTTTTGATACCACGATAACCATATAAAAGATAAATTAAAATAAATTATTAACGCTAAATTCTTATAAACACATACTAAATTAAAATAAATTATTAACTCCGAGTCTCCATAAACACATCATATTTTTTTATATAACATTAATTTATATACTTTAAGTATTAAGCTAAAAGGTGTACAAAAAATATTGTTTCCCACTCTCGTTAGCTTGCGGAAATCCTATTGTTATAATTGGTCATTGGTTTGTGCTTAGCTTTACATATATTAAAGTTATTAGACCTATCTTAAGTTATATGAACCAGATTGATTTAAAATAATATTGTATTAAGATTTTTTAAAAAAATATATAAAAACATTGTTTTGAAAATATTTTTTTAAATTAAATTAAATTTTAACTAAGTTGATCGGATAGCATATTCACATCTGCTATAATTTATTTTTAATTGAACTGTGTTTTATAAAAATTCAATTTTTTTTTGTTAAAAATTAATTTTTTAATATGTTTTATATCGTTTTGATGCGCTGATTTCAAAAATAATTTTTAAAAAATAAAAAAAATATTATTTTAATATATTTCATCATGAAAAACACTTTAAAAAATAACAATAAAAACACTTTTACACAAACCAGAATTCAAATTTATCTTGTTTGGAATTGACCCATGAAGATAGATTGCGTTGAAGAAAACATTGCTAGTTGATAATCAGCAACAGTTTGCCAACATGTTAAGTACTGTAGATATACATGATTTGAAAGGGCAAAGTTCCTGAAATACCCCGTCCCTCTTCCCCTCCAATTTTGAAAGAGGATCTCTCTATTTACTTTAGGTTGTCAACTACAAGTCTACTGCATGCCTAAAAGTCAACAAACAGAAATTTTCTTGGTTGGTTGGGTTGCATATGTGGTGTTTTCTTCAACATAAATTTAGTCTTCTGGACTTGAGGTTGGGTAGGATTGCTTCCAAGCTCACTTTGCATCAAATAGTACCTCATCAACTTTGGCAAACTACTAGCTCTCTCTACTATCTTTTTCCTTACTCTGCTTCTTTGGATGGAAAGTATGGACCGCCGCCGCCGCCGGAAACAGCCTAAAATTAACAGTTCTGAGTCTGAAGGTTAGTTAAGAATTTTTATATTTTTGGTAAAAAGCTCTGGCTTTCAGCTTTTTTTTCTATCCCTTAAAGCAGTTAATTCTGTTCTTTTACAGGTGCCTCTCTTTGTAGAGTCTATATGTACTGAGATTTAGCTCGCTGTTAATTTCTTCATGTTCTTTATTATGCAGAGGTCAGTAGTATTGAATGGGAGTTTATAAAAATGAGCGAGCAAGAGGAAG
The DNA here is from genome assembly GCA_018804465.1 of Populus tomentosa. Taxonomy (NCBI): domain Eukaryota; kingdom Viridiplantae; phylum Streptophyta; class Magnoliopsida; order Malpighiales; family Salicaceae; genus Populus; species Populus tomentosa. The sequence goes on from CM031997.1 coordinate 1,670,028, forward strand.
ACCTCATTTACAGAATGCATAGACTTGTTGGTGAAAGGTATGCTAACACATTCTGCTGATGGCTATCTGTTCTATTATGATCTTCAACTAGTTTATCTTTTTGGTATGTGAGCAATCGATTATTCTATCGTTTTAGCTTTCAAAGGGTGGTTTATGCAGAAGCAAGAGCACTCTAATTTGCTCCTATCCAAAAAGAAAAAGAAAAAGGAAAACAAGGAAGCCAACTCCAAGTTGCTGCTGCTCATTAATTCTTACTGTATACTGCAAAAATGAAATCATTCTGCTAGTGTAGCATTTATGGATCGATGCCCTTATCCTAAGACCATGCCACTACTAATTATTAAATGAACAGACCAGGCCAACTGGTGGATTAACAAGAAGATGCCTTCTGCACTATCTTGCAGACAAAAAGTTCCTAGCATTTCACCTTTTCATACTCAAAATTTGTCTCTTCTTTCAACAATGCACATCAACTTATGTATAGTCATGTTGATGCTTACTATGATTGATTCTTAATATCATATATAAAATGGGACTAATTTGCAGGTGGGATTTGATAGCTGGAAGAATTCCAGGTCGAAAAGCAGAAGAAATAGAGAGGTTTTGGATAATGAAACACCGCGAAGGGTTTGCTGGAAACGGAAAATTGTATAACGAAGTGAAGTCTAGGACTTCTAGTTGAGCATTAACCTGCAATGGTTTTAAACAGTTTTTTACTTAATTTTGTTGATTGTTTCCTTCTGTATTCGTTTGTGGTTGTTTGGCTTCTGAAATTTGTGCAGGGTTTTGTTTAGTTTCTTTGCCAATGGAATTAATTAACAAAACTAATCTTCTCAAGGATCAATCCTTGTATTGGCTTGCATATTTGAGTAGGAGCATATTGAGGCAGGCATTGCCTTCAACTCCAAGACACATGTTCTTTAAATGCTGCTCAGAATTTTAAATTGAGGAAAAAACTGCAATACGATGGACGGTTCTCATCTCAGGATTGAAGAGTTTATATTTAATTTGTAAATAATCATATTCATGCTATCCAGAGCTGTTCAATGGTGCAAATTTCCATGGGGCTCATCCAACTTTTCCTATCAACATAAAAATGTATGACAAGTAGTTGAAGCCATGATAACCTGGCAAGAATCATTGTCCTAAGTCTGTAAAGAAAATGCTACCCCATCACCAAACCATTTTCAGCATAAATATTTTTGGAAAAACTTCAATTTACCCTTAACATATTACCTCATTATCAAAAGTCATAAACCTTTTAATTTTATCAATCTTGCTCCATCTTTTTTGATGGATTGAGTGGTGATGCTGTCTACTTTTGATTTAAGTATAGGGAAAATTTGATAAAATCAAAAGATTTATGACTCTTTTTTGATGGACCGAGTGGTGATATTGTCTAATTTTGATTATGTTTAGGGAAGATTTGATAAAAATCAGAAGATTTAGGACTTGATTAGCAATGAGGAAATACATTAAGGGCTAAATTGAGTTTTCCACAATCACTTTCTTCTGAGGTTTTCCCTTCCCAACTCCCAAATGATCCAACAAATTGTCATGTGCTCACTCTGACAAAGCCCTCAGAACCTTTCTACCAATAAATCTTGACAAAAGATTTTGTAATGACTGTTCAAAAGATGAGCTAAATACTGAAGTGATAACCTTTGGCAAGTTTTGCCAGCAAGGAAATCTGCTGGAAGATATAGAAAAATATATTGGTTTCTGACAACCTTTGGCAAGCTTAATGAACTGAATTATTGGATCACAATTTCTCCAGACGAGACAGTAGTTGAACTAATGGTCAACTGAACATGCACACAGCACACATAATAAGTCTTAGGATTTTGGATATGGTGCCAGAAACCTGGACCCAGTTTGCTTATGCGCCCCTGGCAGTCTAATAAAGTGCCTGGCCTGGACCATCCATGCTTGTGAGCGTATGATGGATGACAGCACTCGCTAGATCATGGTTCATGTTTTGTACTGTTACCTAAGCTTGACCTCTGCTTGAGTGACTGGAGTTACACCATCAAACCATAGAGCCAAAGAGCTTTGAGCACTGCAGTTCAGGTTTGTACGAGCAGAATACAGTATGCTGTCTAAAAGGTTGAGTACATTTGTGAACTGTGTAAGACATTATTGTATTATATAGGAGAGACAAGATTACATGTATATGTGGTGATTTGAAATCTCAAGTTCTGTAAAAAATACATATCACATGATATGAGATCTTGTCTATTTTCATGTGGTTAAAAAATGTCTATGATACAGATCATTAGTATGCAACAATGGCTGGTGATGAGGAGTCATCAATAGGCAGAGACTTCTTATGATTGCTGATCAATTCAGACAACATAGCGGCAAAGATAATCCACTCTCGTTGGATGCTTGAGCTTCATGAGTGCTTTAGCTTCGTGCTTCCGGACCATTTCTCTTGAGATATTTAAGTTCCCAGCGATCTCTCCTAATGTTCTATCCCCTTTACCATCCAGTCCGAATCTCTGACGGACCACCAGGCTCTCCTTTGGTTTTAAAGAATCGAGCTGGAGAGCGTTTTCAGAGATTAGATATTTGTTTCTGACAAAGAATTGAAACTAACAACACAAAGAAACTATGCAAGTTAGTTGAACTTTCTGCTTTAGAGTTCCTTTCAATTAAGTGATGCTCCTAGAAGCCCTTCTATAAAGTGCAAGAACATGAAGAGTTAAATTCTCTTCTATATGACAAATTATAATTCTTTTGGTATAAAATGCAAGTTGAAAGATCAAGGAAACAATAATGCTGGTGAAAGAAAGTTTCTCAACAGGACTATTTATGAAAGGATTTTGATCCTCATAAGATGCAAACAAGGGTAAACAATTAAAGAGAGAAAGCAATGCAGTACAAACTCTAACAGAGGAAAAAATGAGTGCTTACCACATCATCAAGAGCAAGCCTGAGAAGAGCTGATTGCCTCCGGTCATCACCTCCATTGACATCAGCCACTCCACTAATCAACTCTTCTTGCGTTGTTTTGTGTCTCGAATGGAGAGACAAAACAGGTTTTGAGGCCCTCATCACTTCATGGTACCTCTCGATGGAGATCCCTACTTTTTCAATAATCTCTTCCCCCGTTGGTTTCCTTTGCAGCTGAAACCACAATTCAAGTTTGGCTTTCTGGATTTCTGATCTAATCTGCACAAGTTGAAGCTTGTGTTATAGCATGTTCCTGCCAAGCATCCAACACAAGCTTTTAAATTGAAGTCAACGGAAGTCCTTGTTCAGGATTCAATATATGTAACCTTTTCCATTCAACACTCACTAAACAGAGCAACATTAGATGCAGAGTTAAAAGTGAAGAACTGAAACATGGCAATTTAAAACATTCCCTATACAATTACTACTTATTTCTGGCTTTTAGAAAATCCAAATATATGGTGCTATCCTAAGCTTCCTATTCCTTTCTTGCTTTGTATAGTAACTGCCTAGTTCCCAATTTTAAATGGATTGCAGGGCCCTATATCATTGAATGATGAATTTCTAACCACTCTACCAGCTCCAAGGAGGGAAAGAGCTTCAACATTTATCTGGTGCTTCCTTGCAACAAGAATAAAAGGGATAAGCGTAAATCATTGCGCCATTCAGAAGGGAAGAACACTGAGTTTATGTACAAAGAGAACATACCGATTCCAGGCCGAACGAAACACGTGTAAAGCTTGAGAGTGTCATGGACCTTATGATGGCATGTCTAATCCAAAACAGCCCGTAAGTGGAGAGCCGGAATCTCCTTTTGGGTTCGAAGCGATCAATTGCTGTCATAAGTCCCTTCACTCCTGCCTGACAAAGATCTTGATATCTTGGCCCACTTGCAAAGTCTTGAAAATATTTGTTGATCACAAACAATACAAGCCGGAGATTGTGCTGCAACAACATTGAGAATTTGCTGTAAATTTTTCTCCTCCAAATTAAAGAAGTCCTCAGGCATCAAAAAGGATACTAACAATGCCTTCTGACTTGAAGATGAAAGGGAACAAAAGCACTCAACAAGCATTACAATCCTGTGTAATTTTTTCAATCTATCATAACCATGTGAGACCATGTTTCCTCAGAAATTGAGTTGCTTCAATGCCACCAGTAGAATATAAATCATTACCTTAATAAGCTTGTTCCTTGCAGCTCGACCAACCTCTATTTGTTTTCTCACTTGGAGCACATCCATATCTGTTGCCTCAGCTAATTCACCCTCAGTTGGTTCTCTCCCCGAATTTTCTTGCAAATGCTCTTTCACTTGAAGGGATGCCTAATATAAAAGAAATGGAACTGAGCACCAGAAAACTACCATTCTAGCAGAAATAAAACACAACCTGTTTACAAAAGTTAAGGACATCAGGGGAAAGGTTTAGTGCTGACTTTCATAGGTTGCATCAACTTAAATAACCAGGCATGCTCTGCTGAAGTAAGGACTGGGGGGATCTTCATTTTTTTCCAGTCCAAGCTGGCCAAATCAGTTGAAGAAGAATACTCCCTCACAAGTTCATCAATCTTTTCATTTTCACTCCTTCGACCTTTTCTCTTCCCAACTGAAGTCACCAATTTTTCATCACTCTTGATCCTCAGTGCAATTCTTTTCTGAAGACTCAATCGTTTAGCCTTCTTTGCCTGGTTCCTTACAATTATTTTGCTAGTTCTACCGTCATCTTCCTTTTCACATTCACTAGTCTTCCTTTTCCGTTGCCTACATCTCCTAATCACACCATTTACATCCTCCACATCAGAAGTATCAGTTCCAGGGCTAAGCTTGTATATGTTCTCAAGTTTCGCAGCAGCTTCGTTGTAATCCACTCCCAAGGTGCACGGAGAGACTTCAGTACGGACAGCTTTTAATCGATTAGAAGATTTTTTGCTTTTACCACCATGTCTCTTCTTCTCCTTTGTTGTTTCTATGGGCAATGGGATTTGCTCGTGGGGTGCAACCAAAGCTGTTTCGTTGGATTTGTCTGCCCTAAATGCCACAATCAATGGCCTCTTTGCCGTAGATCTACAAGTTGAAAATTTCGTGTTGAATCCTAGTGGTGTCCAAGAAGCTGAGCTCGAAACACTTACAATTCCCATGCCAAGTTGAGTTATTACAAGATTATGGAAGTGTACGAGAACTTTTTCACTCCCCAAACACTGCAAACAAAAAATTTGCGTTTAGTAAGATTTCATTTCTTCACTTACTGCAACACACACACACACAAACACATAATTCGAATACCCAGGTCCTTGATTTACGATAAATTGTTCAAATTTCTCATAACCAAACGGTGCCAGCATAGTCTCAACAAAAACAAAATCATCAATTTGAGTGAACCGACCAATTATTTGTATGCATAATGGCTAGTTCTGCTTTGATCACAAACATCAAGAAGAATATCAACCATCAAAAACTAAATTTCCATTGACATCCATGCAACCTTCAACAAATTCTGATCATTCAAATTTAGCAGTAAATAAACGGATGCAAATCAAGAAATATAAACCCAGCTGAAAGGTCTCAGAATTTCCAACAAAATGTTTCAAATCACCATTAAAACATCAGGAAAAAAACCTCAAAGAACACCCCACTTACCCTCGGGCTAAGCATTCTAGGGATAATTGTAGTATATACAAAATATCATCAATGCCATCACCAATAAAACATCAAACACAGCAACAACATTTTAATTTGCAATAACTATGCGAGGATAAAACACAAGAAACAAGAGATCCCATAAATAAACTAAAAGGATCAAAACATTCTAATACATAAAAATCGAAGCTACCTATGTGAACAGAGCAGTAGTATCCTGTAAGAGTTGGCTGGCACAAAATCTTCCCGTCTAGTAACTGGCAAGTCTCGTTAGAAACACACAGGGAACACAGAAATATTCAAAAACTGTCAAATTTTAACATAAGCTCGTCAATTATGGTGTCCACTAGTTAATTTTCCTGATAATCAACAGCTAGAAAATTGGGGTCATTCTAATCAACGGTAAGGGAGCATCCAGGTATGTTAGTGGGACATGGGCGTTTAAGTGAAGGGGTGACGTGGCGTGAGGTGAAGCAGGAATCTAGTTGGACCTACGTGGCAATTATGAAGCGGAAGAGCAGAAATTTTGTAAGAAATGTTAGTGGGACAGGGGGATGGAAGTGAAAGGATGACGTGGCGAGAAGTGAAGCTGGACTCTATGGTGGACCTATGTGGAAGTATGGAGTGGAAGAGAAGAAATTTTGGATGATGTTTGTTACACGTATGTGGTTTTGATTGGATGGAAGATGTTGACAATTTGTGGTGGTCTAGGGGGACTCTACGTTTCTTGTTTGTGACCATTTAAAAGTGTCATATTTCAAAATTTAGAAGCAAATTAATGTGTGTGAAGATTAAGAGGCAATGAATCCTTGTCATTAATCTAATTTTGTAAATTCCAAAAAAATATATAAAAGTGATAAGAATCGGTTGAATGGATGAAAATAGAAATATAAAACAAATATATTTATGATAATTTTAAAGAGAATTTCTATGTTAATAAAACATGAGGGGTGTGTGTGTGTGTGTGTGTGTATATAATTTTTATTATCTTCATCTCTTCTATATGAAAATAATAACCAAATGTAACGTTAAAATCCTGGAATTTGTATCATTTTAATCCCTTAACTATTTTTTTTTAACATATCAACGGTTGTACTTTTAAATTGTGGTTGTAGAATAGGATGAGATACGTATTTGGATTGCTTTGTGTTTAGGGTTGGTTTGACTCTACTATTTAAAGGCAAACCACTTATTTAAGTTCAGTGTAAGAGAAAAGGGGAAACAAATGTTTACCTCAGAATCAATTTCCTTACATTTTTTTTTCGAGAAAGCTAAAAGAAGCAAATTCTTGTAGTTAATCATTTAGATTTTACCTCAGAAGCAATTTCCTTACATGTTTTTTTTTTTTGAAATAGCGAAAAATAACAAACACTTATTATTAATCAACTAGATTTTTGCTATGCCGTGAGCTGGAATAGTTTTTTATTATTATTATTAGTTAAAAAAAATATTTAGACAATGCAAACATGTTTTAAAGAATTAAAAAACAAGACTTGGGCATGGACCAGATTCAACAAAAACAAACTAGTAAAATTTAATTAAATAATAAAAGATTAGATAACTCTCCATAGGTCAGAATAAAATCGAGTTATCCTAGCTGATTAAAATCTTAAACCAAAGTAGGACAACATATTAATAGATTTTATGCAAAATTTTATCCCGATCTGATGATTAGATTAAGAGTTCTGTTCTTTAATGTAAAATTAGTCAGTTCATGACTTTTTGTCAATAATCCATAATTTTTTGTTCAATCCTCATATAAATCATATCAATTATCCTTCTAAATCTTTAGGTTTATTTTATTATTTTGAAATATATTCATTTTAAATTTTCCATTATTTATTTGTCATGTTTATCATTGTTTCAAGGTAATGTCATTGATTTTTAACTGGTGCTTCCACCTTCAGTCATGCCTTTTCGTTGCACTATTTTTTCTTATAATTTATTCTTTATTATCTTGCTAATTTCTTAGAAATATTTTATCATCTTCCTCATTGTCATAACTCATTTCTAAGTTATTTCCTAAAATTGCACATTTTCCTTCCAAAAAAAAAAATATAAAAAATAAAAGCCAGTGATGTGGAGAAAGATTCTAAAAAAATACACATAAAAATCAAGTTGTAATTTTAGAAGAAATTTGAGGCTTAATTGTACCCTATCATGCTAAAAAATAAAGAAACAATGCAAATTCAAGGTTAAATTAAATGATTATTGGACAAATCTACATAAAAATTAAGTCCAAGGACATAATTAAATTTTAAATAGGTTTAAGTTTAAGAATTAATTTGCATCCAATTAAAGGGTTTAATTAAGTGTAAGAACTAATTATACTTTAAAAAGATCAATTTTATTAGATTTTTAATTGGTGAAAAATTAAGTTTAAGAGTCTAATTTGAGTTTAATTGAGAAGTTTCAAATCTTAGAAGACCAAATTTAATTTTTACCAAGTTAATTGACTAAAATCAGGGGGCAAACTCGCAAGAAAATTAAATTTTTAGGGTCAAATTGCATAAATCTGAGACCAAGGACCACATTGAAAAAGCTGTGTAAATTAAGGGCTGATTTGTAATTTGATAGGGGCTAAATTACATTAAATCAAAAGTTTAGGATCAATTAAGGGTGAAATTAAACAAAATTGAAAGATGGAAGACTAAATTGAACTTTGAAAAAAACCACAATACGCGTCATCTGGTTACTATTCATTTTTTTCTCCAAATCTTGCCCGAAAAGTTGTCTCGGCGGCTACTTTTCAAATGCATTTAATACTTCATTTCTCCACCAAACTTGAACGCAAATGATCACTTGATATTCTCCATAACCCTATTTGGTCCATTTAGGTTGAATAACACCAAGGTGGCTGTGGCGCTGGCTTAAAGGATCCAACTCAAGCAGTCTTTAATTAACAGATTTGACAATTCATGGTATCTGATTTGAATCAATGGATGGAATCCGTCCTAACTGAATCAAGGGATAAGATTTGACACCATTAAAGAAATATTTTTTCTTGTTCCATCCTTTATAAATAAATTTGAATTTCATGACCCAAGCATGAAGAAATCAGAGGTAAAATTTGAGAAAAAACCATATTTACTCAGTTTTTTTCTGCCATTTTTCTTCTATCTTTTCCCTTTCTCGACCACTACTTTGGCTAGCTCCACCGCCACACCTCAACCATCGTTTTCACTACCAACCACTTTTTGGTCTTCCCTACAACACCAAGAACACCTCTAACCTCTCTTAACCTCCGGCCAAGTAAGGTTGCTCTTCTTTCTATTCCCTTGAAACGTGCTCGATAGCCAACCCGACTATCCTTAGCAATCAACTTTTTCAGGACATGATATAGCAACTTTAAATCAATATTTAGAATCGTTTTGGGTCGAATCAAAGATCAATATTTAGTACCAGTAAATATAACATGTCCGTCTTTCAGTTTTTATAATTAAAAGTGGATTCCATTACCCGAAGAGGAAGAAATCAGTATGCAAAATTGGCAAAAAACCATTTTTTTTCCAGATTTTTCTTTCCTTCCGCCGGCCTCACTTCCCCCCTCTTTTTCTCCCACCTCTGGCAATGCCACCACCTCCGCCCATCATGCAAGATCTTTCCTGCAACACCAGGAACTTCCCCAGCCTCTCTTCAACTCCGGCCAAGCAAGGTTGCTCTTCCATCTGCTACCTTGAAACCTGCCACATAACCATTTGCATGCAGAAATTCTGCATGTAAATGGCACTTTCTTTCTATATTTAGTGGGATGGACCCGTTTCCAGTCTAGCCCAAAATGTTTGGGCCAGGAAAAAAATTCTTGTAGTATCAGTGGAACATGAAAGTGAGATTTTGCTTTTCTTTTACTTAATGGATATGAAAGTCATTATCCTGTTCCTTCAAAGAATTATGGGGGTGTCCTGCAGAAGTATGAAACCATGAATACAAATGCAGTGAGAAATCAATGGCTAGAATTTTCATATGGATACTGCTGCAATATTAGGATTCATATCCCCAGGCCATTTTTCGAGTTATTCCCCGGTTAGGCAAGTCATCTCTGTATAACATTTTGCGGCCATTATAAATGGCTAACATGGGATATTGGGAGGGAGCAAAAGAATCCTGTAAATGAGCTAACACTAGGGGTCGATGGAGATGGCTAAACCACTTCAGGTCCATCTCAACGTGCTCTTTTGTTTTTAAGAGAACCCCGTGGAAGGTTGGTCCAAGAGATCCTGACTTCCTGCGAAAAGGCGTTTTCGACGCAAAATCCTAGTAGAAGCTTTGTAGGAGAGCTGCATCCAGTAGGAGGAGTTTCCGTTTGGAATTCTCGATCGCCGCCTTCACGCAGTGGAAGTCCTCGGAGTGAAGACTCTGACCGGTAGATCTTGGCTCTGGTTCAAGGTAGTGTTTGTCTACAAAAATGTTTTTGCGGTATAAGTTCGAGATTTTTGGAATGTTAATTGATTGCAGAAGAAGCATGACCAGGTGGGCAGGACAAGTGAGAGTGAACCAGGAATGGGACTGGAAGAGCCTCTTGCTGATGGATTTAGTTGGAGAAAACATAGATGATACAAATAGAGTGACATCTGAATATGGTTTTAAAATATTTATTTACTAGTTTTGTGAGATCGGATATATCTTTTAAAATATACATCAGAACGAGTTGAAATTTTATAGGAAAATACCAGATTCATAAAAGTATATTTTGGTAAATTTTCAGGTTAAATAGAATTCTAGAACATATTATTTTAGAAGGTAAAAATTACTAGATAAATCTTGTCAAATATCCCAAACTAGATTTTTATACAGTGTTTGTGACATATATGTAGCTATAAATGGATTTTTTTGCGAATCAAGCTTGGATGAAAACTAGACATCTCAAGTTTTTCAACCATATATGGTAGGCTCAGTGATTCATCCATATGAGAGAAAATAACGTGTTTGAAGTTAAGACTAAAAATCTGCCAAGAATGTACGAAAATTAAAGATTCCAGCTACAAGAAGGAATTTTAGCATGAAAACTTTGTTTTTATTATTTTATTTATTTAATGTTGAATAATTATTTTAAATTTGAGTTTGTTTTGCCCTATTAGATATTATTTAAAGGTTTATTTTATTATTGAACTTATATTAGTTTATTATTAGTTTAGGCCCGTCAAGTGTGTTTGGTATTGTGGTAGCTTTTGTGGTTGTGGTTTGAAAAAAAATTATTTTATAAAAAATACTTTTGGTTGAGGTTGATTTAATATTTATATATATTTGGTTAAAACTGTAGTTGAAATTGAGGTTGAACAAAAAGTAGTTTAATGTGTTTGGTTAAAAAAATACTTTTTAAATTAAGGTTATATATATATATATATATATATATATATATATATATATTGATGGTTTTTAATTTAAATATTGTATATTTAACTACTGCTATTACATCATTAAATAAATAATACTTATATCAAATACTTATTATTGTTCCATTAAACTATCTACAATTTTATACGTATGAAATCCATCTGACAAAGACTACAGTTTTCTTGGTTTCTTAAGCGCATAACAACATCAAGTAAAATATCATCAGGAACAAAATTGGGATTGCGATCAAATTCTGCAAATGCTACGTCATCAAGCGATTTCCTTCTAATTTTTTTTGAATAAAACACAATTAAAAATAAAAATAAAAAATTAATTTTTTTTAACTAGGTCAGACCCGTTTCAATGCATTTAGTTAGCTTTAGAATTCAATTATAATGTTTGATTTAAATTCAATTCATAAATAAGTTGAATTAAGATGTTTTAAAAATATATAATTCAATTCATTTTAATTTGATCATGTGTTTTGAGTCAAAAGGGTAACTGCCAAAGGGTAGAAAACAACCACGTGTTTTGACATCCGGACTTCAATATAAAATAATAAACAACAGGTTTGCGGGAAGCAGTTCTCAGCTACTTTTCGCAAACCTGCGATTGATTCTAAATTTTGTGTGGGTCTCATATCTAACAGTGAAGTGCGTTTTATTTTAACCAAACATTCAGTTTGTGCGGTTTGCTTTAAAAGCAAAAGTTACCGCATAAACAAACAGCCTCTTACAATCCAAAAGAGATATATTAGCTTGCAACTCAGAAGAGGTCAATTATGGTTAGTTAGAGGAACCATATCATGTTTTTTTAGCTGTAAATTTCTTCAACAAGCTGGAGAATAAACACGAGTTTTCATTTTGTTTGTTGCAAAACAACCTTTCTTTGTATGTATAAAAATCATACACTGACTTATCAAAGATTAACTGGTTTTGCGGCGTCATTCACATACTTAGAGTTCTTAGAGATAAGGTTATCTCCGGGTTTAAGTTTTTTTTTAATACCTTTGGTTCTTTGGTATTGGGTTGCCTCTAAATCAAAGTTCTATCAAACCTGATTTTTAACTTTCCAGATTGTTATCTACATCGTTAAAAGTTGTTTGACCACATAATTAAGAAGTCTGCATCAATAGATGTCAAACATGATCTAGGGACTGATTTGGAAAAATAATATGGGTTATTGGGTTAATTCATGAATTATTAAGTCAACCTAGATCAATCGTCTTTATTGTAACAAATTTTTTTGTTTTTTTTCCTTGGCTATTGACCCAATCAGGTTAGACTAGATTAACTAGACCATTAAAAAAAAACCTAACCAAATCAATCGAGTTTTATCTAATTAATTATATGTTCTCAATTCAACTATAAATTCGTTTGAATCAGACTCAAGACTTATATTTACTAGTTCGAACTAGCATAAAAGGCATGGGCATAAAGATATTCTAAGAGCCAAATATCAAAGGTGGCATCCTTTATCCTATGTAGAATTATGTAATTGATCTAAAGTGGTTACCCTTTTCTTCTTCTTCTTCTTTTTTTTTAATATAGAAATAGTGCTAATTAAATGACATTCTCTACCTCGATTCACTTGCAAAACATAGCAAGTCCCTTTCTCGTACATATCTGTGACCATGTCCTAGCAATGGGGCTAAAAAACCCCTTTTCCCTTTCCTTCTTCAGGTCATAACCAGAGAGTACCTTCTATTATGACTTGTAATAAAGCTCCAAAGTAGTTTTTTCATTTTTCTTCTTCGAAATAGTTGAGGGGAACCCTTTGTTAATTGGAAATTCCTTACTGTGGTCCCTAGGCTTCTTTCTTTAATTTCTTATAGCTCGCAACACTCAAACGCTTTGTATTTTCTCATAACAAAAGGATTATTTGTGCTTGCAGAGGATATTATAGATCGATGCACTCGTCGGAATGTCCGTGGCTGTTTAGCCACAAAGCAAGTGCAAAGATCCGATAAAGATCCGGCAGCTTCCCCTTTCACGACCCCAAGAAAATCAAGAATATGTAATACGTAGAACTTCAACCCCACAAAGAAAATAATCCACGTTCACAAGAGCTACTCTCTCGAACTTTCGCAGAGAACTTAGAGTCACAGCTGAAGACTTAGACTCTCACGATCAACAAACATTTCCAGCTCCCTTCAACATCCAATGTCAGGCCTAAAAATAATTCTGTGTTTTCTCCCTTCAACATCCACGGATTAAGCCAAACTTTGAAATTCCTTTTAGAAAACCCCTTGAGATTGCTGTTATTTTCATTAAAAAAGAGATTGAGTTTTTTCATTAATCTGTGTATCAAGGTAGGCTCCGAGTCGACTAAACACCCTATGACTCGTCGAGCCAGACTTGAAATTGACAAGTTATTGAGTTGACCTGCAGTACAAATCTAAGTCTTATCTTATTGGTATTAATTTCCGAAGGATTCTAGTGATTATATTGTAAAACTTAATTTTGTTTAAATTGCGTAATTAACTTCTTAAGTATCTGCAACCATTATTAAGGGTGTGCAAGTGCATCCTTTGGTTATAATTTAAATTGAATGATCTGTATACTGCACTCGGTATATTTTTTCGGTAGTTTAAGACTGCAGTTTCAAGATTTTAATTCTCTGCGGTCTATATAACTTGGCCTTTATTCTATAGTATTTAACTATAAGAATCCATAACTAATCTATTTTTTGTTATTTTATTTGGTACCCTTATATACAATTTATTCACAAATTAAATTTCTAGTTAATTATATTTCATAAAACTAATAAATTACTCCCTGTACTAAATATATATTACTCATGAGGAGGCCAGCCAGCATTGACTATCTTTAACTTGGTTGTTTTTAGTTTAAAAAAACACCCTTTTCCTAGTCAAATTTCCCATCTTATATATCTTCTTCTCTTTCCTCTGCTCTATTTCTATATATAAAAAAACAGAGTAACTTGAAAAGGAACATGGAATCGATATAGGGACTAAGCTATAAACAGATTGAGCAACATAGGGACTAAATATATAGTTTCCAATACTATGAGGATTAATTCATCATTTAGTTTTGTTAAAGTATAACAGCTACGTTATAATTTACTATTAAATTCAAAACCCCATCATTTTCTTTTTTTCTGGGAGTTAAACCCCCCCGGCTTACAGGACAAAACGAACTTGGGTCCAACTAGCCTTTTCCTTATCCCCTTGGACTGGCCATTAAAGAGAGTTTGTGCTAGGCCTGACCAGGCCCCGAGCTTGCAGCTTGGGGAGCCTCAATGATGCCTAGTTAGAACCACCAAGGTGGTCCGGTTACACTCCGATGATAGCACAACCGTGTACAGTTCTTTCAAACAAATATGAACAAGAACAATGAATTCTCTCCTTCATATTCAATTCCAAATGCAAGCGAGCCATTTCCTGTGGTCCATGACCCTTTAAGGCATTTATGCAGTTTCTGGCTAGCTTCCCTGCAGCTATCTCTATCCAAGATTATAGGGGACCAATACCCTACATATTTGATGCGATCCAAGCTCTTAAGCAAATTTTTTTGTCAATATATAAGTTTGGGATGAGTTGAGAATTGAAACTATATATAGCAAAAGTATGTGTTCCCATAAATATTAAATATAAATCTAATAAATACCTATTTTTCTCAAATGATTAAAAGAAAAAGGTATTTTCTGTTCATATCTTTCATAATACTTCCAAAACAAATAAATTTTAGAATTGCCCGCTAAGTTTTGGCTAGTGGTCCATTCATGTTTCCATCCCTCAAACACGCCACTTTATAACTTCGAAGGACACATCTAATTTTAGGGCTAAATATCCATGTATTTTTTATTTATTTTGTCTTGAAAGATCCATTTATTATCTATTATCTAAAATACCAACTTTATAATTTTTGTCATTTTTACATCCTCCAATCACTTAGTGTCATTAACGAGTGTCTCATGTCCCCAACGCATATTTTTTGCTAATGTACAATATTTTGGTCTTTAGATTTTTTTTGAAAAACTTATTTTGGTCCCTACATTATTTTGTTCTTGCAAATAATTTCTTACTTAAGATTTTTTGGTCATCATAATTTACATTCATATACAACTTAGTCCTTGAATGATTTTTTTTAAAAAATTTAAGTCCCTACATATCAAATATAAACTTAGTAAAAAAAATTAAATAATTTAAATAGTTGATGGGTAAGGTAAGAGTTGAGTGAATTTAAATAGTATGCCTATCATATTAAGAAAAAAAATGGTAAGAAAAAATTGTCATATCATATACCTATTATGATAATTGTTTTATATTTAAATCAAGATAATGAATTAAAAAGAAAAAAAATTATAACAATAGATATATGATATCATAGGAGATATTTTTAAGAAATGGTATACCTATTTAAATTCACTTAAATCTTATCTTATTCATCAATTCATTTTTAATTATTTGACTAATTTTGCCTATGTTTATGATTACCACATGTAGGAACTTATTTATTTTTTAAAAAAAATGTTTTGGAACTAAATTGTATATGACTATAAAATATGATAACAAAAAAAAAGATTCAATGAGAAGAACTTATCTGTAAGATGAAATAATATAGTGACCAAAATAAGATTCTTTTTTTAAAAAAATCTAACCATGATATATACATAATTAGCAAAAAAAAATAAAAATTGTGAGCACATGACATGTATCAATTTTCAATAGCTTTAATGAGATTATCTAATACGAGTATAAAAAAATAATGATAAAAATATAAAGTAAATGGTTGGTATTAAAATAAAAAATAGTGAATGGACATTTCATATATAAAAGAAAGAGTATGTCAAGCATTAACCTTTTCTTTTTTGCTAGGAATATTTTGTAGAATTTGGTCCATTGATGTTACTTGGTGTGGCTCTTTTTATATATATAAGATATTTGAAAGTGTGATGATGGTTATTAAAAGTATTTGTGTCTTATAAATTAGATTAAAATAATTAAGTGTATTTGTGTCTGAAATGGTTAACCTTTAAGAAATTATTTATTTATTTTTAATCCTTAAGAGTTATATTCTTGTTAAGTAACCCATATAAATTCTTAATTACGTTCTCTTCTAAAAGAGTGATCATTTGATATATGTCAATCCCTCTCAATAATGGAAGATTTTAGTTTCCTAACACTATTAATAAATGTCAATCCCTCTCAATAACAAATAAAATCTCAAAATTTTTATTTTAAAAACCTAAGACATAAAACTTTCGTTCAAAAAATAATTAATTTTAAAAATCAGATTTGAAAATAATCAAGTTCTAACGGTACAAAATAAACAAAACAATGATAAAAATCTCATCCATATAAATGAAAACTAGGAAAAAATAATTAAAAAGGTTTGCACAAAGAGGTTTAAGAAGAAATGTTTTGGTGAGAGAAAGAAAGAGGACCTTACTTCTGGGCTATGCAATGAATGTTTAATTTGAAGAAAAAAGATTCAAATTTTTTTAAAATTATTTTTGAAATACAAAAACAAACATGATCAAATTATATTATCATCTCTCAGGTTTAAATTTCTCACCTTTTTCAAGATATGAAAGAATTGAATTCTAATTTGAAAATTGAAATCTCAATATTGTAAAGGACTCAATTTTAAGTTATAACTAATGGATATTGTTCCCTCTCTAAGAGGAGGAAAATAATTCAAATTGTACTTGCAACTTCTAAAATAGCAGCATAGAAATTCCGTGCTTGGGAGAAATGAAGGTAGTGTGTACTTCATAATTAACTTTGTAACTTTCTTTATATATCTTATAACAACAATCTCAAAAGAAAATTAATGATGCTTATTGGATACAAATTTTCTAACATGAACAAAAAAGCCTGTTTAACTTTCATTTAAAATAATAAAAAATTAAAATTAAAAATTAAATGAACATAAAAGACCTCGTTTTATTTTTTATAACAGAAATTTGGAAAAACAATTTTTTTATGATCTCATGTATTATAATATCGATGTTGAATAAATAGAAAACTCGCGTTTTAAGGGAAAAAAAAATCATCTTCTATAGTTTTCTTTCTTCTAAAACTTTTATAGAAAACTGGAAAATTTCCCATTTTCGTTGATATAATGCTTGAACTCAAATATATATATTCTGATTATAAAAATTAACGTACATCATCTTATCCATATCAGGAATTAATCTATCTATGTTAATGATTGGATTTTTGTTCCGAGAAAATCGAACCATTTGAGTACTAAAATTCTTCATCTCTACCAATCATAACTATGAAAGCACGAGAGGCAAGAGGAGAGGCAGACACTAGTGAGTAGACACTACTAGAAAGACAAGAAATTTGATTCGACTATGAAATGGAAATTGAATTCGATCGCACAATGAAATAAATTAAGTTTGAGAAATTGACAACACTCGAGCAATACAAAGGTCACATCCTAGCTAGCCAGCTACAACAAGTCATGTCTCCTCTCTACAATTACATTAGTTAATTATGCAGGAAAGCTGCTAAATGCCCTCCTCCGCTTCTTCAGGCTGGCCTTCTAAAGAAGGAGACGACGGGGCTGGGGGGATCGACGGGGCTGGGGGGATCGACGCCAGCTAGCAGAATGTTTGCTGGATTTGTTGAGCAAGATCCTCGGCACTAAGCTGGCATTCGATTCCAATCTGTCAAGAAAAGCAGTAACTTGCAATCATTAGCTTCGATGAATCACTGCTGCTCTAAATAAATTTAATTTAGCACAAGGAGACATAAACAAAATTCGTAGAGGATTCAAACTCAGTGAAGACAAATGGCTAGCAGCTGCAAAGATACCCTAGTTTTAATGCTGTGGGTTCTGAGAGACATGCAATAATTAACTTCAAAGTCAGTACAAGTGTATGGTACAATGAGGTTCTTTCTTACAAATAGACATGAAATTACTACTATACAACTATGGCAATTATATATTTACTATTTTTACGACAATAAATCCCACATTTATTTAGTGAATTGTCATGTCCTTTTCAATTCAATTCTACCATTTTGAGGCGTGGCTGATTCGTAATACTGTTTAATTGTTTTTTCTTCCAAGAAAATTGAACTGTTAAAAAGAAGAAAATAAAATTAGCTTTCCATTCATGGACATGAGATAATAATTTCTTCGAAAAAAAAACATAAATAATCACTTCACAGGTCATGACATTCTATGTACTTCTGCTCACAAATATTTTCCCACTTCTTCCGCTAACAAAGACAGAGAGAGGTGGAGAG
Source organism: Populus tomentosa (assembly GCA_018804465.1). NCBI lineage: Eukaryota > Viridiplantae > Streptophyta > Magnoliopsida > Malpighiales > Salicaceae > Populus > Populus tomentosa. The sequence continues at coordinate 1,688,180 of CM031997.1, forward strand.
AGAACGAAACTTGATGAGAGGAATTGGTATGTCTGTCTTCGTACATATAATTTAAGAGGTTTACTTGGAGCATAGATTCCTTTTTTTTCTCTATCCATTATTAATTTGAACTTATATATCAAATGATAATTAAAATGGTGCAAGAAATTAAATTTGGAGGAGGTGACGTCTTTTACCTTGATTGTGAAGGAATTAAGCATAGTTTCATGATCTATTGTGCTAATGCTCACATGTAGAATCTCGAGGGCAAGGTCTTCAAGGGCAGAGACTATTTTCACAGCTTGACCAGGAATCCGAGGAGATACAGTCTTCAATAGAACATTTGGACCAGAGAACTTAACCTCAACATCAGCAATTGCTGACTTAGAATTCGCGATGAGTTCGTTAATGTTGTCATTAATGGAGGAGGAGGAGGAAGAAGTTGGAGATGGTTCGAGTGAGTTGGCCATGGTAGGAGAAATGTAACCTTGTTGCAATCTTGGCTTGTAAGCGCTACATGGTTGTGGCGTTCTTGGGCTATTGGGCAAATTAAGTCTAGGACTTAGTGGTGGTTTTCTAGGGCTAAGTGGAGGTCTTGGACTTGAAACGATCCTAGGGCTAAGAACTTCACTATAAACTTTCCTTTGCTTCTTGGCTTCAAGAGAATGTAGAACTTGTTGCAACTCATTGATGTAATCAACAACTCCTCCAATTATTGATGCTTGGTCTCCCTAAACATAGTAGAACAAGAAGATAGAATTAAGACAGGAAAAAAAAACACTAGGAGTCAAGGAAGATGAAGCAGAACATCGAAAGAGAAGAACAATACAACAAGTGAAAAACTTACTCTTTTGACGTAGAAGCAAGGCATGAGGGACCTTAACACGGACAAGTGCTCATTCATTTGCTTTCGCCGGTTCCGTTCCACTGCAATATGAGATATACGTTGCTGCCCATCTGGGTTCACTTCCTGATCTGAAGAAGCTATGGCTGCTGCTGAAGCTGCAATCTTTTGTCTCTTACTTTTTGGTGAGGTTTCAAGCTCATTATTGGTCTCATCAAAATCTTGCAGAGCACTAGAAGATGAAGACTTTTGTGAGACTAACCGCCTCGTTTCTTCGCTTTCTTTTGAGCTAGCAACACCTTCATCTAATGGAATCACGACTGGCGGAAAATCAGTTACACTGTCTAAACTCTCAAAAATAGCAAACAGATCGTCTCCATCAAAGGCAGTGTCGCCAAATTCAGGTTGTACTTCTTCGAGAAAATCAGACAAACTCTCACTCATTTTGAACTAACGTTTGGCTTTTCCTTTCTTGAAAAGAGTTTCCTTTTTCTTGGATTTTCCAGGGAAAGTGATGGGAAAAAATGAAGGGCTAAAGGGGAAAGAAGAGAGTCATGAAGTAGTATAGTATTTGTATTTTATAAGATTGTCAAGATCAAGAAAAGGATGCCAAAAGGAGTAAATATAAGAGGTGATGTGAAAGGTACTAAACTATCACCATCATTGCGATCTTTTTTAAGTTTCTTATATGAAAGTTACGTTGATCTTTGCCGTCTGTTTCTGGGGATCGATCTACCTGGGATTCAAGGAGCTGCAGGGCAGAAACTGAGCACAGAATCCCGAGAAAACGCATGCAAAGCCAAAGGACTGAAAACTCAGAAAAGAAGACGAGGTGCCCTTAGAGAGAGGGGGAGAGAGGGGGAGAGAGCGAGCGAGTAAGAGCGATGGGGGAAGAGGGGTTAAATAAGATGAGAATGTCAATGGAAAGCTGTTGAGATTGTATTGAAAGTTTTTTTTTTTTTTTATTAAAGCTTCGTGGTCATTCTTGAAGCTGATTATATATTATGTCATGAGATTTGAAAAATGTTGTCCAATGCATCCAAGGAGAATGACAAGCATGATGTCACCTCGAAAGGAAATTAAAAGTGTACTTGGTACGGAGATGGGTTTAAAGTGTGTGTTTAGTTAACGATTTTGGAAATAGTAGAAATCTATTTAATTTAACGGATATAAATATAAATATAAATAAATTTGTCTTCAAAATAGTTTTAAAAAGAATTTATATCATTTGGTAATGAAGAGCATGTTATGTCTATCTTCATTATTTACAACTTTTTATATCTTAAGACTATAATTAAATACTAAACAAGATTAAACTTGATAAAACAAGATAAGATTGTGTTTCATATATTTGAAGGCTGCATAATAGTATAACTAATAAATAAAAAAACTATATATTGCAATATAAATATTAGATTGTTTTTATTTGAAGAAATTTATAAATTCAATTGTTGTTTGTTAGAGTGGTGTGTGTGTGTGTATCTTGTAGGTTCCAATACAAGTATCACCATTCTTATTTTAAATCATTTCTAAAATTGTTGTCCAATTTATCCTCGTAAAAAATAAAAATGGATTAAAACACACTGACGTGTTATTAATTAAGACTTAGGATAAAGCCGGATAGGAAGGCAAAAGAGAGCGTATTTTTGACAAATTTAGGGATGATATTAGTGTCTAAAAAAGAACAGAATTTGCAGTGCATGCGTTGGATTTTTGTGCTTTGATTATTGCAAAGTATGTAGATTCACTGATCAAGCAAGTTTACTAGGATACTTCTCTGTGGATTTACAGCTTGTTTTGCTGAATGCTTTAATGGCATTGCAATTGCTAATGTGTATACATCTGTGCATGGAGACATGCTTAGAGATTGTAATGGATACCTTCTTCTTCTTCTTCTTCTTCTTCGTTCTGGTCTTGAAGGGCTCAAATCCTATATATCTTTCGAGGAAGAAGAAACGAGGAAGCATGCATGTCAGGAGACTTACAAGCCTCTTATAGGCTGCATGCCCCAATTAAGTTTCATTAATTTCTTCACTTTGTCTTATTTTATTTGCACAGAGATGATTCATAATTTGTGCAGTTACGTGTTATCTTGAAAGGACAAACTGTTAAGACGAATTTCCTTAAAATGCAGGGGTCAAAGAAGGCAGTGAAAGCTCTTTTAAAAGAGGGGAGTAACTTCTTCTCTCAGGAACCATGAATGCCGTGGCTATATATATATATATATATATCTGTGTGTGTGTGTGTGCGCGTGTGTGCTGCGAAGCAAGGGATGTGAAAAATGTTTCACAGAAATATAATATCCCAGGTCCAAAAAAAGAGTGCCTTACAAACCCTATTTATTCTCTTTTATTTTACAAACAGTTGAGGGAATTTCCAGAAAATCTCTCATTCACTGTAGCAGAGAAAGCAATCTATAGCTGTACTTTCGTATGTATTATGAAGTTGCAAGTTTCATACTTTAGACTGCAAGCAAACACCATGCATGCACTTTCTTGGATTAAATTTATTTTTTTCAAAAAAAAAGACAAATTGTCATGTTAATTAATTATGAACTAGGTGATTATAGCTCAATTAGTCGTTGCTATGGTTTGTCATTAACCAATTAATAATTAATCATTATAGTATCAAAAATAGTTAAATATATAATTCCTTGATTAACATTAACCATATATGCATCCTCAGTTCAGAAGTTTTTTTTTTTTGTCCTAAAAATGCCTTTTGATCTTCTCATCAAATTTTCAAATCTTATCTACTTCTCTTTTCTTTTTATCTATTTCTCAAAAAGCAAAAACAGAGTATTTTGGAAAAATGCGTGAAATTGACTATGTTATAAACATATTTAAGAAAATAGGAATTGAATATAATATAGTTTTGAAAAATATGAGGATGACTTAATTAGTTGTCACAATATAGGGACTAAGATATAATTAACTGAAGAATGAATTTCCTTTTTTCCCTAATATTTCGAGTGGAGGTGATTTTAAATCTTGACATTCCAACTTTCAAAGACTCTGTATCAAAAAGATAAATAAACATAAAAACTTCCAAAGCCGTAGTGTTGATAACTAGACTACTGATTCATTGTTTAGAAAACAGCTAAATAATTTATTGCGCTAGATAAATAAAAATTTGACGTAAAAAAAGTAAATAGATTTTATTAATATGTTTTTTAGTAGGAAAAAAAATAAAACTAAGTAGAGATTCACCTAATGTGACCTAGTTAGCTTGATAAGTTTAAAGACAATGAGGCAATCAATAAAAATATAATTTGACTAAAACACATCAAGATGATATATTTTTTTTTAATATTAAAACAACAACATGTTAAATTGACTCAGATCAACTTAAGTTAACCTGTCAAATCCGCTACACAAGTCATGAGAATGAGATCCTAATAACCCTATAAAAAATAAAAAAAAATATTAAACACAATTCTCAATCAACCCAATATTAAAATAATAAAATTAAAAAATAAAATTCAACTAACAAAATGAATTGAGTCAACCTGAGTTGACCTACAAAACCTAAGTCATGAGAGCGAGATAACCTCATAAAAAACAAATAAAAATAAATTATGAATCTCAATTCTCAATCAATTCAAAGTTAAAGGATAATATAAAAAAAAATCAATTAGAAAAATGACACAAAAAATCTAAATAGTCAACCGATAAAACTATGGCCCAAGTCATGAGATTAGGATAAACTCATAGAATGTAAATCTAAATAAATTATAAAATCTAATTTTCAATCAATCCAATATTGAATGATAAAATGAAAAACAAATAGATAAAAAAACCATGTGTCAACCTGCTTAACCTGCAACTCAAGTCATAAGGCTGTTATAAGCCCCATAGAAAGCAAGTAAAAAAAATATTACGAAACCTAATTTCTAATTAACCCAAAGATGAATGATTAAACTGAAAAAAAAAAACAATAATAAAAGACTTGAGTCAACATAGATTAATTTGCTAAACCCGAGGTAAAAGACTAGAATAACTTCATAAAAAGTAAATAAAAAAAATTATAAATTTTAATTTCCAATCAACTTGATTTTGAAATATGAAATTGAATATATATTCAATTAAAAAGGGAAAAATAAAATTGAGTCAACATGAATAATTTGTAAAACTTGTGACTCGGGTCATAAAACTATGATAATCCCATATAAATAAAATTTTAAAAAAATATAAAGTTCAATTCTCAATTAATCCAATGTTGAAAAATAAAGTCGAAAAAAAATTAATTTGAAAAATAACAAAAAAAAATTCTCAAGTCAACACGACTAACCTACAGAACTCGTAATCTACCTCATGAGATATGGATAAAATTATAAATAAAAAACAAAACAAATTATAAAGTTTCATACCCAGTAAATCTGTTGGATGATTGTAAAAAAAAAAGAAGCTTGAAATTAAAAAAAATTCTTGCCTCTTCATTTGCTACAGTGAAATGTAAATGTCTTTTAATAAATAATAATAATAATAATAATTCTATTTATGGTGCAACTAGTTTGAATTTTTATAGTAGTGATTGGGGAAAATTATTTTTAGGAAAATTATCATTGCTCAGGAAAGAGAAAAGAAAAATTGTAAATAGCTTGACTGCCATGATATGGAGGCAATGGAAATTACAAAATTCAAACGATTGTTTCAATGAATTCTACCAAAAAAAAAAAACATGTTTGGTTGGCTCTAGCTTTAATATTAACAACAACATTTTCTAAACACGACAAAGTGAACATAAGGATGAACTTGTTAAAAGAAATAAGAAGAAGAAATAAATGATAGGAGAAGATGATGATGAAGACGAGTGCTGAACAAAAGTCAGCAACTTGTCTGCTCAAAATATTTGATATATTACAAAGATGGAGACCTAGCTTTCAATGCGCAGACACGGCATCTCCGTGCCTGCTATGATGATATGATTTTCTTGATCCATATCCAAAATATATTATATAGTTATTTTTATCGTTTTTTATGTATAATACTCTTGGAAGATTTGATGGTGAAATTTTACATTTATTAAGAAAATAATTACATGGAGTTGTAAAATGTTTTGATATAAACCGACAAATTCATCAATATAATTATTTTGTTGATGATTGCATTGGTGATACACAATTCCTACATATATTTTGTCATTGATTCATTGGTAATAAAATTGTAAAATATATTTTTAAAAACAAATATTATATCAATATTTATATTAATAAATAATTTTACCGATTAAAGTTGATATCTTTAACAGGAAATTTGCCGAGGATAGGTTTCCATCGTAAACCTATACATGATTTATATATATATATATAAAAAAACACATAGCTTAATTGTTAACAGAGAATATTCTATCCGTAAAAATTAATTTTATGTTAAGTATTAATTAAATTAGATTTTAATGTATAAAAACTGATCCGAAGATCATAGACAAGAAAAAGAAAAGGAAAAAAAGATGTTTCTCTGAGATTGAGGGGTCACATACGACATGGCAGAGATTGTAGGGGAGGAGTAAATGCAAATTCAGTATGGGATTGCGATGAACATGTCTTTATCATTCAAGAACTTGTGTCATCACAATCAATTAATATTTCTTCCGAGTAGATACAAACATTTTCTCTAACCCATCAATTTCCAACATTTACCATCCTCAACAACCAAACCCCCCCCCCTCTCTCTCTCTCTCTAGTCTCTGGTCTATAGATGGAGATCTAGTGCAGATGGGATTTTCGTTGGCTGAACCAGAAGCTATAACAGCCGTGAAAATTATGTAACTGTGTAAATTCTCGCTGTTACGTAGTTATTCTGCTGCTGGTGCTTTTTTATGAACAGTCTAAAACCCCAGGTTCAAGTTTTCCGGTGTCAGAGAGATTCTTTTAGGATGCCGTTGTTATGTATGAAACCAGGGGACTGCTCTGTACATCAGTGACCTTATATCCTTCAACAGGAATCTTATCCCAAAAGGAGATGCAAGCTAGTTTAATTAGCCATCATTTAACGTACTGATCAAAAGCTTGAAGCAAATGAATGGTGACTCATGTTAACTACTGTGGATATTTTTTGGACCACCTTTGATTATAACAGTGGAATTCCTCTTCGCTGCAAAATTAAATGAGCTTGCACTAGGGTTTCGAGGTTAATTTGTCGTTTTTTATTTGTTTGGAGTCATAATATTTTTTTATTTTTTTATAACAGTGTAATTATTATAAAAGTTAAAAATCTAACCTTTGATGTTGGAGTAACCTTATAGTAATTGTATTTTACAATGAATAGTTTAATTAATTATTGTTTATTCAGCATTTTCATTTTTGTAAAAAAAAAAAAATTATTTTGCCTTGTTTTATTTTTTTATGTTAAATTTTATCTTAATTTTTTTAATTATTATTTATTTTATTTTGTGTTGATTTTTTTTTTTAATTACATTCCTCAATATTTGTTTGATTAAGAATCTCACTTCTTTATTTTTTCTCATATTTGTTTTTAATGATATTATTCTGGTTTTATTATCCAGGTCTTAAATGTGAAAGATTAGTCCAAGTTTTTTTTTTAAAACACTTTTTTTTTCAAATATTTTTTTAGCATAAATTTCTATGCTCAATGATCTCTAGCCACGTGCATGAGAAATATAAATACTTGGTTCTTGGTAAAATCCAAAGAACGATGGGGAAATAGATTCCTTGTACATGGCTTGATCACAATAGTTTGGTGCATGATTCGAATCTGATAATCTGGAAATAACTTTCAATTCACCTGTTTCATAAGTCTAGCTAGCTAGTTGTGCGGTTCAAAGCTTTGAATCCAATGTTTCTTTATAGTGCCTGTGGTTTTTTTTGATGTGTTGATCGATGTGTTAGCTTTTTATTTATAGATATGGTTGTAGTTATTTTTTAAAATATTTTTTATTTAAAAATATATCAAAATAATATTTTTATTATTTTTTAAAATTTATTTTTGAAATCAGGGAGATAAAATAATCTAAAAATATAAAAAAATATATTAATTTAAAACAAAGAAAAAAATAAAAAAATTTCAATTTTTTTTTTAAATATTTTTAAAACACAAAAAACAAACAAGGCTAAACAATCTTATTTCTTATTTCTTGTTGAAATATGGTAAATTGTGAACAACTACTATTTTAAATGTCAATGAATTGTAGCTAACTGGGGTTTCTATCTCCCTTCTCTTTAAGAAATCTCGAATTCAAACCTCTCTTTTATAATTAAAAAAAAGCCCTACTAATCTAAACTTTAAGTTCCTATGTTGAAACATAGTATAGAATAAATTGTTGGCTTGCGTTGCTGGTAGTCAAATCACCAATAAATTTAATGTAAAAAATGTTAAGACATTACTAATATTTTTGTAATAGAAAAAAAAAAGAAGCAATATTCAATATGACTTGTTTAACATGACAAGTTTAAAATTAATTTAGACGATAAGTAAAAGCATAGTTTAACTCAAAAAAATTCAAGATAAAATAAATATTTTAGATACAACAAATCTTGCATCTTTGCTTGGACAATAGATGTTCAAGCAAATATAACCGCAAATTGTTTTTTGCATTGTAAAATTAAGTCTATGGATAATGCGGATTCTGAAAATCTGGATTAACACTCAGACGATGGATGTATTTAACAATTAGATGTTATAATTAAATGATTAAATTATCGTGGTACAATAAATATTGTTTGAGTACCTTCTAAAATATCCAATAAAAAATAAGGTCATTTTAGAGTTGTTGAATGACAAGCAAATTATTAAAAACATCTTGGAAAATGTCAAAGAATATAAAATTAAAGATGATGATTTTGTATTTGAGCCCAACTCGAGCAAAAATATATTCAAAACAACATTTACATTGAATAATTTTTTCTTGTAATATGAGGATATTATATTGTAGCTTATTAATGCCCTAAAAAGTTAGAGATTGAGTCAAAGGAGATATCAATTTCAAGAGAAAACAAGTAATATTGGAGTTTTACAAAGATGCGCGCGCGCATATATATATATATAGTCCTTTTGTTATTTATTTTGTATCACTCAAGCTCTTCTTGTATGCCTAGTTATTATATATGTTAGAAAATTAGTTTATAACATGGCTAATGGGAATATACGAGGCCAATTTAAAAGTAGAGTCTAGTAATCCACTTATTTTTTAGGTTAAGAATTTATTGGAGTTTAATCTCAAATATAAATTCTTTAACATGAAACATTAATATAATTTAAATAAGTTATAAGTGAATGAGAAATTATTTTCAAAGAGTCTTTGGTTGACATATTTTGAAGAAATTTACAATCCTCTAAACATTTTATCCCATAGAAAAGAAACAAGTTTTTCTAGTGGTTCATTTAGTGAAAATGTAAAAAGTTAAAATTCAGCTCAAATGACACCCCAAGCTTTTAAATGAGAAATAACATAAGTAAAGTGTAACGGCCCGGCCGAACTTGCCATATATTATCCGCTTTGGACCTTACCGCCCTCATGGTTTTGTTCCTGGTGACGCGAGCCCACTTCTAAGCCTGAAAATAGCAATTAACATGTACATATAAATATAAAAGATAGTAACAAGCAATAACAATGGCAGACAATAATCTCTACGGAAGTCCTTTTTATAGATAAAATTAGGCATAAACCTCTTTTACAACATATATTTTCCATCTATTACCAATATCCATCTAATATCCTATATCCAACTTGACATATATTGTCTGCTTTGGGCCTTACCGCCCTCACGGTTTTGTTCCTGGTGACGCGAGCCCACTTCTGAGCCTGACGCCCCAAAACACGTATGGCAGAGTTATGCAGCGGACTGGCCCTCCCACCATATATTGTCTGCTTTGGGTCCCACAGGCCCGCACGGCTTTGTTCCTGCAGAAGCAAGCCCACCGTGGGGCCTGACTCCTCAGAACGCGTATAACAAGTTGGCAACCAGCACCACTTATAAGGCCCTGGCTTTGGACGCTCGCTTTCGATGTGGGATATCACATAAAGTGAGTCTAAACCTAGCTATGTTTAAATAATTTTTATAAGAATAATTTTTTGAGCTACAAAAAATTATTTTTTACCTTCTAAAATGTAGATTTAAGTCTAATTTATGAATAATTATTATTTCTTCCAGCTCATTGGTTTATTCAACCTATGAATGTAAGAATCTGATTAATTTTTTTCTATATTAGTTTCTTTAAAATCTAAACAATTGTTTTTGAACTAAAAACCTTGTGATTTAAAGGCATAAATGTTCATATTTAATTTTGATTTTATAGAGGATAATAAAATATGATAATGGGAGGAATTTTATCAGTTTTGGTTCATGAAATTCTCTATAGCGCTACAAAGATGTTTCTAATCATTTATTTTGCACTGTTTTTGACAAAATTTTTACATAATTATTTACTTTTCCTACATTTAATTTTCCATCATACTCCTTGTCTTAAGCTCTATTTTATGATCTTTATTTTTCTCATAATCTTGAGCTTAGGTTTGATTTTCATAGACAAATAATTGAGTAGAGTTTTCTAGATTTGTTTACCCTTAATTAGAGATGGATTTAAACAAGGTGTTTTTTAAAGGTGTAGCTAAAGAAGATGGTGATGTTGGAATCTTTATGAGTAATAAAAAAAACATTGATATTGGAATCTTCAAAGGCTTATTGAAGTTAATTATTTTATACTGAGTGATGGGTAATAAAATTTTAAGGATAAAGAATTAATCTTTACAACAATAAAATTTCAACATGGTTTTTTTTCTAAGAATTTCAACAAATATCCTACACTTAGTTTTTATTTAAGTATTAATTGTATATATGTTTAGTATACATTCTAGTCTTTTATAATGATTATTAAATTACCATGCTCTTATAATATTTTATAATTATAAACTAAATACCAACTTTTCTAATTAATCTGGTCATTTTGGACAACGTTATGTATGTTCTATGCATGGGTGATTTTCTTCATACAATAAGTGTTGACTTGGTAAAGAGAAACGATGGCCTAGTCACTTTTTTATCTTAACAATATTATTTCAAATTTATTTAAAAAAATAGAATTTATTGTGTCAAATTCACTCTTTATTCTTTTTTACAAGATAATTTTTATATAAAAAATAATAATACACGTGTAGAATAATTACTCGATATTTGAAAGTTTAATAATTTTTAAAAATAATTATGATGTTATTTAAGTTTTATTTTTTTTTATTTTTTTTGGTGAAAATCACATCATTGTCTTTGGTTAACAATAAATGCACATGCTTCACCTATAGGGTCATGATCAATGCTCTATGTTTCACCAATTGTATCTATTTATCATACTCTTTCATCCACTCTCCATCTAAAATTGAATCCAATTAAATTCAAGATTTTATAAATTAACTCACATGTTGCCGTGTTGGTAATTAGCTCATACGACACATGCATAAGATGTCAATTCATATATATAATAATTGAATTATTTATTTGATAAGAACCGGTGAAAAGCAAGTCATTATGCTAACATGATAGGAAAAGAATCTAGTATACAAAACCCATGGAAAGATAGGTAACAATATTAAAATCGTGTTTTTCAAAATTTTAATTTTTTTATTTAAAATTAATTTTTTTTTATGTTTTTGAATCATTTTAATATATTAATATCAAAAATAATTTTAAAAAAATAAAAAATATATATTATTTTAATCTATTTTCAAGTAAATAACACTTGAAAAAACGAATCACTACCTCACTCATAAATAACAATCTCAAAAACAAAAGGTACAAACCAGCCAGTTGGATTTCGAATCAAAAAGTATATTTATATTTTGTGTGAGGAAGTTTGTGCTCCTAATTATCTCAACAAGAAGCTTGTACATTCTTTGCTTGAATAATGCATCAATGATCATTATTCTTTTTCCATTGCACGTAGTGTGTGTGTATAAAAGCTACTCATGATAACATAATACAAGCACACGACTCTTGATAATCATTTATATAGCCTACTATGTCATGTAACATGTGAATGGGAATGTGGGACAAAATTTAAAGACAAAGTTTGGAAAATTAATAAGATGGGACCTAGCACAGCTTCATTTACATTCCTCTCTGAAACCTCATTTACTTGCACCACGAAATGTATGAGCAAAACATTACTCCTATGATCATTACAGTATAATACCCCTTGAAATCCGTCGCCTTCCACGGTGGCAAGGGTAGTGCTCCCCGGAAATTGTGCTACTGGGTGGCTGTCGGGGGTGGCCGGGACGGGGACCCACCAACTTGATTGTATATTTAGATTTCTATGCCCCATTTTTTATGTCATGTCCCCATCCTGGCTGAGAACCGTTGGAGGCCAAACTTTGGTGCAGCTCCCCCTTACCACCCTCTATTAAATTCAGTTCCTATTATAATTTAGGAAATCTTCTGGTATCTTTCTCAAAAGCTATTGTAGTAAATGATCGAAAGCAATGGTGTATTCCCGTCCAGTACATGACAGGCGTTAAACTGAGGGTCCTACCTGCAAGAAATTAATATTAAAATTAAAATGAATTTACTACTACACAGAGGGGAAAAAAACGAAAAAAAAAATTTAAACTGATTATTGCATTTCTAGCTCGTCAGGATCATCACTCTTTCTAATTTTAAATTATTTTTCCGTAAAAAAAATTTAACAATAGTAGTAGAAATGCGTGTGTGTGTGTTCATGAATTCTCTTGAAAGTCGAGGCCAAAACAGGTTTTTTTAGCCGAGAGAGTCAACTAATAAGTGATAGAGAGGAGGACACCTTTTTGTCTATAAGGATATATAGTGGTGCCAAGTCAACCATGGGAATCAACTAGTGGAATTTATTGGCAAATTCCTACTATCATTGTTGTTTCAAAATAGGGTAAAATGCCAAAAGAAAAATCAACATTTACTAGACAACGAAAGATGCTAGGAGGGAAGGGCTACCAAATATTAAAACAAAAAAAAAATTGTCATTTGGATCTCCCATCTATCAATTAAAGTTTCCCAATTAACCTTCACTATTAGGGTTTTTTTAAAAAAAAAAAAACCACCCCTCTTCTTAAGACAAGCATGCCATTTCTCTTATGATTTCAAAGACTCCAAAAATCTTAAGATAGGGTTAATTGGGTTGTGTCCAGGGAATCGTTTTGTTTTTGGGACTCAATTAATTGGGGGATACATATGTTCTTTGCCCCAAGAAAAAAGGTCGTCATCAAGCAACATGTCATCACTTTAACTTCCTCTAATTTCTTACATGATAGATGTTTAATGTTTTCTAGACTTTCTGAGTTTGAATTTAAGAAGAGTTTAATTAAAAATATTAGCACACCCATACCCATAGTGAAGGCAAACCATCCATGGCAAAAGTGAGAGATGACATGAAACCAGTAGGTATGGGGGTGTTCACTGTTTAGAGTATTAAAAAACGAGTTGCGGTGGAGGACCGCAAGAAACAGTACAGCAGGTTTGATGCTAATAAATAATGTTTAAATTCATCAGACACCACACTTCTTGTCATAGATAGATTTAGCTCTTTTCTTGTCGTTTTAAACTCGGAAGTGACAAGATAGTTTGGCCCTTTGGCTAGCTAGCTAGCTAGCTTGTACCTACCTCTGCAGCAGAACTGTCTTCGTAGATGGTTGGTTTAATAAAAGGGGCCGAAGTTATTCAGCCTACCCACCTTCTCTATGTCTCTCTCTAGCAGTTTTTGAATGGTTGATTTATTAGAACGGGCCATGAGTTGTTGAGCCTGTACCTATTCCCTCCGTCTGAATTATGGAACATGCCCTCTTACACAGAGCCCTGTTAACCAGATGTTGTAAATGTGGAATAAAAGATGCCACCCACATACTTCGCCTCCAGTACAAAACAAAATTTAGAGCTTCAAAAACTCATTGAAGAAAGTGACAAATGAATATGAAGGTGGTTGGCCAAATGCATTTGTGATTGTGCTCAGGCCCACTCCATGCTGCAGGAATGTCTGGAACGTATGGGACCTTAATTACTCAAAATCACAATGGATTTATGTTTTTCTCCTCATCTTAGCGCAAGGGGCTGGCACTGGCATTGCAATCTAAGGAACTTACAGCAGTCACCATTTGTTGAATACTTGTGGTAATGGTGATAAGAATGATTAGTGAGGACGTTTAAAAGCATTTGATTGCTCCTTACAGTAAGGGTAGGTTGTAAAGACGAGGAGGTTGAATTTCTGGTATCAATTTCCTCTAAGAGAAAAATAATCAATATTTGTGCATTAAAAAAAAAAAAAAAAGAGTTCAGAACAGATACAAAGTAAATACAGGCAATTTTACCTTTGCAGAGAAGCTAATAGTAATGAGACAGCATGCAACGATCCTGTGACTACAATAACACTGGAACGGTTACCTGCTCTTCTTCTAAGAGTCTCATTTGCAGCCCTCATGGCAACCTCCGGTGATTTCTCAGTAGCTAGTATGATTTTGTTTTCCTCTAACAATTCTCGGTTCTTCTCCATTCCATCATGAAAAGTATTAATGCCCAATTCTTCAGAAGCTTGAATCCAGCAATCTATTAACAAGGAAGCTGAAGCTGTTCGAGATTTCCCCCCGGCAATGTCGGCTTCTGTAAGGAAGACAGCCTCTAATTGCAAACCTGGAAAAGTGTCACAAACTCCTAGTTAGACCTTCCAAAGAATTTCCTGCTTGCACCTCTTCGCGAGCATCGCTCAACTAAAGAGCATATACTAAGACCTGTTATCAGAAATAGAGAATCTAAGATGGCAGACAGAAATAGTCATTCCCCAATTGTTTTTTTTTTTAAAAAAAAAAATGCAGTTGTCATTTAAGAAAACCTGTAACAACATCAATAACCTCAACTAGAATTGTATCCAGAACTCTTCAAGATTTATTAACTCCCACAAATCCCTAAGTTCTCTGCATTCTAATAGCACGTTCTCATTTTTCTCATGTTGTCCACCTCCACACTAATCATAGACTGCCAGTACAAAAGAAACTCAAAATACAAAGGAGATAGCACCTGAAAGAAATTCTCTCGCAAAAGCTAAATGGTCTTTGTCACTTGCCATTGCAACTACAAGAGCCACTCGTGCATCAGGAAATGCCATCTGTACTGTGTCCACCAAAGCTTTAGCAGAGTCTTTAGTGTGAGCTGAAAGAGTATTTACAATTGCAATTAACAGAAGAGTAGACCTCTGTAGAGAAATACCTCCTTGAAGCACGCTCAACCAGCAAAATGAAAAATGGACCCCAAAACAATATTTAGAAGGCGTATAGGAGGCATGGTTACCAATCTGGAACATCACAAGTAAAAAACAATGCAGCATAAAGCAATAACAAGTATTGAAAGCTGCTTAACATGAGAATTCACCTCCATCAAGCAGTATTGTCGCTCCAGGTAGTCCTAGCACCTCAGCTTCTTTGGATGATAGAAAATGACTTCTTCCAAGCAAGAATGTATTCTCCAAACCAGCCCTAATAGATCTGTCTGAAATTCGACATCCTGAAACACATTAATAGAAACAGTGACTTGTAGTGGTAGTAGTAGTGGTACTAGTGAATAGTAAATTTGACTTAACAAGCACTAACACAGTTAGAGCTGGCGCATCTAATAGAGGGTTAAGGTATAGAGCAGAAAAAGCCCAAAACAGCCAATGGTAAACATAAAACTAATGGAAATTATATCAAGGACAGAAAAAAAAAGCTATATTTTTCCCTTTGACAGTCCTAGGTCAAAAAAGATATGAATCAGTGCAATGGGGAAGGGTAGCAGACAGACATGTGACAGAAAAATAGTGGTAAGCATATTCCACTTTACAAAAAACTCATTGTCTAGTCCTCAACATGATTCTACAGCCACCAAACGAAAAAATTTAAGCCTAGTTCAATATTGTTTAGCACTAAAACCAAACAGAGCAAGCAAAAAACACAAGTGACCTTGATCTCGAAGGCAGAGCGCCACGCATGCTGCAGATGATGCATTGTGAAGTTGGTGCCTTCCAAGCATGCGCAGCTTCACATCTGATAACTCAATGAACTGCATTGGATTACAAGTTCATAAAAATTAATAACGGAAATAATATCCAATTTGAACAGAAAACTAATTTGTAGAATGTGAGACTCAAAAATATGGTTTGCTATAATTAAAGGCAAGTAGATAGGTTCAAACTAAGCAGAGACTAATGCTTCATTGGAATACCAGTGGAAAATCCCTCTCAACTTGTATCCTTATATCACTCAATTGGCAAGGTCTACCATCGAGCATGATGAGGCCTTTAATGGAAGTTCTGATTCCAGCATCAGATGCTGACACCACAGGAGAACACATCACTGACGCTTTATCACGTAGTATACGATCAACATGTGAAAGAAAAGGACCGCCTAGAACCACCTGAGAATTTAAATCACTCAGAAATGTGAATGATGGGAAAAATCAATGTATTTGGAAAAACTTCAGTGCTCATGGCTATGCAACAAACAATTGGATTGCTACGCAACAAACAATTGGATTGCTACATCATTAAGTGGGAAAAACTGCAGGATGCAACATCAATTCTACGCAATTACTCTTACAGATGTAAAAAATACAGCTAAATTCTAGTTGTGCTAACATGCCTGTACTACTCCATTCACTTTAATACCATGTGATGTGCTCATTTTGTGCATATGTTTGGATGGAGGGGTAGAATCTTCGAGGATCACTTCTCCTCAAGCCAGTTGTTGTGTGATAGGATAGCATTTCTCGCTTCTTTGTTGTGTAACGCGTGTGGGGTTTTTAGGGAGGTTTTTCATATTGATATCCAGAGGGATTAACTGGGAGGATATCTTGTTCATCCATTCTATTTTCTCTAATAATACATTCTTCTTCAATCCAAAAGGAAAAAAAAAAGGATAGAGTGATAGATGGGTTTGAATTATTCGTTCGCAACAAGTTTTCACTAATTAAATCTTCACCGCTAAAAACTCACTAAAGAAGTACATGGAAAACATTTAGCTGTGGAAAAAAATTATAATACCACAAAGAAAAGCGAGAAAAGCCAGCTCCAAGGAAGTATCAATCTCATTTGCACAACAGCAAAAATGGTTAACAAATTACCTCAAGGGCAGCATTGGCTGCTATTTTCCAATCAAATTTTACTACCATCAATCCAAACAGGACATACTGTGTGACTAAATCAAGGACTTATGAAATACGGACACAGACGCACAGATATTGCAGAGAAGGGTAAGTTTGGTGGTGAGAGCAAAGATAGAATCCAGTGGAATTACAGAGTAGATGACTTCAGTTATTTTTATAAGAGTGTAGTTCATATAAGCATGAAAAGAGAAAAATAATAGAAAACAAATAGTTAAGGGAGAATAACCTAACTGGGCGACCATACTTAATGATTCCTGACTTTGCCACAGCAATGCTTTCCAAGGAACCACCAAGTGCTGCCAAGTGCTCCTCGCCAATTGTTGTTATAACAGAAGCAGCAAGTTCAGAACTACAAAGGATATTTGTTGCATCTCTTGCACCCCCTAGCCCAGCCTGTTAAATTGAAAGTTAGATTAATACAATATTTTTAGTATAGCCCTAAATTAGTTTTTCTATGAGAAGAAACAAGACAACTAGTTACCAACTCAAAATACATGAAATAGAAAACATCATATATGCACATATTTAGCACATGAAAAGCAAAAATCACAGTGCCAAACATTAACAAAAAATATGCATAAAAATATATTGGAACAAACCAACAAGTAAAGACTGGAAGGACAAAAATGAAATAACCTCAATGACTGCAATGTCAACTTTCTCTTCTGCCATTAAGGTGAATGCTGTAGCAGTGAGGACCTGAAAAGTTTTCATTGTTGAGTGCCAAAAATGGGAAACTATAATTTAGAGAGAAAGGTTACAAGCATACAAAAGACAAGGATTAATATGCAGATATTTCATGAAAAATAAGGCAACATTCAAACCAACGATGGAAAGAATTATGAATAAGCAAGGTCCACACACATCCTGTGCAATTTCCACCCATGATTTGATCAATGTTGCAAGATCAAATTTCAAATACGAAACTTTAAACAGAGAGGAATATATACCATTCTGACAACCAAACTACGAAATATAGCTGTAATAGTTGAAACAAAAAAAAAAAATTATTAATGAAGAAACAGAACAAGGTTACACAAAGCATAAAAAAGTATCCTCAATAAGAGACTAGAAAGGCTAGGAAATTAAAAGAGAAGGGCCTTTCAAATCCGAATGATAAAGTCAACTCAATACCTCAAAATGCGTCAGAGACCCATTTTCTAATTGAATCGCCTCATCAAGTTTTGGTTTGATCATGTGAAACAGTTTGTTCAAAGTCTTTGTTGACACTGGATTGCCTGATTGTCCTAATGAAATCCTTTCCCTTATACTCATCATATGTGGACTGCTCAAAAAAACACAAAAACCCTCCATCAAAAACAAAATGAACGTTGAAAGTCGAAAACAACAATAACCAGTACATGATTGGTAGTAATTTTTTTAACATGATCACCAAATCATAAAATAAGTCGCAAGCATACCTAGTATAACAACCAACAGAATAGCCTTCTGCCCTCAAAATATTTGACAGATATGCAGCTGTTGATCCTTTCCCTTTTGTCCCAGCAACATGCACTGCCTGAAAATAATCCAGTTTCGCACTAATCACGCTCAATACACTATCTTAATAGCAAAACCAGATAAAAAACAACCATTTAATCAAGTTTCATGCTAAGCGCATTCAATGCCTAAGAGAAAACAACAACTTGACTAGCACCATTGAAAGAAAGAAACCCAGAAAGAAAAAGGATAAAATCTTGGACCTTGAATTTGGATTGTGGGTTACCAAGCCGGTCCATGAGCCTCCGCATCCGACCCAGATCGAGTCCATCATCTGAATCAGTACCAGCATCCTTAGGCACACCTAATTTCTCATAATTTTTAAGAGAATCCAAGTAATCAATGAACTCTTTTGGCTCTGGTTCCTCTGTGTATTTAGAAAAGAGGAATCTCGTCATAGTGAGAGAATGGATTATGGGATTTTTTGGATGGTTTCGTTTTGAGGTTTGGTTGAGAAGTGGCAAAAACCTCATCTTTTTGTACTTTTTTCTGTTTGTTTCCCGGGAAAATGAGGGGAAGTGGAGTCAACTGAAAGTTTTTAACGTTGTTTCGGAATTTTAATTATTGAATTATTGTACTGTCATGTGTGTCAAAAATAGGACAATTTCATCATGGTTTATTTGTAAAGTGTGTCTGAGGACATATTTATAGAGAAACGCTTCACTTGAGTTTCTACAGTATTAGATTTTGCAGTATTAACCCTATGAGTTAATGTTAAATGTTAAGAAAAAAAATTAAGAATACACGTGATTGATTAGATCAATGGTAACTACCATTAAATCCCACATGAAGATTACAATTTAATGGCTTTGGATTTTTTTATTTTTTTAATTACAGTTCCAAAAAGAGTCTTAATATGCCTTCTTTTTTTAGTACTGGTTTTATAAGCTTGGTTGTAATTTCATCATAATTTATTTATTTGTTATTATTATTAAGTTCTAAAAGCATTTTTGGTTTTGTATAAATAATAAAATGAGAAAGTTGTTAAGGCGTGTCTCGCATGCATTAGCACATTAGCCTCTCTCGCAGTGCGTGCGACTAGCCCTGGTGGTTGTAATCGTGATTACGCTGCATCATTTGATTCATAATAGTAATAGTAGTAGTAATATTTATAGGAATAATGCTAATAGTTATAATAATGAGTAGTAATAATGCTAGTGAGGCTAATAATAATAACAAGAATAACAACAACTACCACCACCACCACCACCACCACCATAATAATAATAATAATAATAACGTCAATCTTCTTTTTATTTTTCAGTTTTAAAAGGTTAGTGTGACTTGCAGGTTTGTTAAGGTAACTTAGGCTGCTTCAATTTACATGTTTAGTGAGCTGTCTTTTTGTTTATTCTAATTGAACATAACTTTTTTTCTCGTCAATTTCTTCCTTATATAGTAAAAAAAAAAAATAGTTTAAGAAGAAATTTATATTATTAAATTTTATAAAATCTATGGGCAAGTTCACATATTTGTCTAGTTGACCTGATTCATAAGTCTAATGTGTTTAACTTTTTTGTTTTGTTTTTTTCAACATCTTAGTATTGGGATGATGTTTAATTTAACAATCGTCTATTTTTTTTGTCATATAGTTAAATAAAAATAATTTAAAAAACAAAACCAATGATAATCTTGCTAGAGCCCATAACCCGGTTCATAGGTTCAGCATGCTAGCCCGAATAACCTGATTCACAGATTTGATGAGTTTACCCATTGCATTAATATGATTTTTTTTTTGTTTTTGGTCATTTGATTTTTTTTTAAAAAAAAAACCCTTAATTTTGTCCTTTAATATTATTTTAGTTGGGAAATAAACTGCATGATTTATTTTTTTATTGTTTTCTATAGGGTTATCACTATCATAGTTTTGAAACCTGACCCGGTCATCGACCCGGTCAAGTGATCAGGTCACGGGTTACATGGATTAACCCGAGTTAACCCGGGTCAACCCAAAAAATAAATAGTTACAATGCAACAAAATTAACACCACATTTACTTTTATTGAATCAACACATTAATTTCTTCTGCTCACATCACCACTAACTATTTTAAAAAACCCTAACAAACCTAATCCCCAAATCTCTACTTCCAAATCTTTAGTTTCTCCGTTCATGGCGGTGGCGACTGTGCTACCCGATGAGGTGGCTCTACAACTGAAAATGGTAGGGGTTAATTCAATGGTTGTTAAGGAGTATGATTCGGCTAGGCCAAATGATTATGAAGATTATAGGAGGGAGAAAAAAAGGAAGGCGATGGAAGCGGAGAGGTTGAGGGAGATTGAGAGGAGGAGGGGGAGAGGGAGAGGGAGAGGGAAAGGGACAAGGATGTGAATATTTCTGGGGAGGAAGCGTGGAGAAGGCGTGCTGCCATGAATGGAGGTGTTCCGAGGAGTTCTTCGCCACCCAGGAATGGGGATGGGTTTAGTATTGGGACGTCAGGGATGGTAGGGTTGGGAGTTGGTGCTGGTGGACAAATGATTGCGGCGCAGAGGATGATGGCGAAGATGGGGTAGAAGGAAGGGCAAGGATTGGGGAAACAGGAGCAAGGGATTACGAAGCCATTGATGGCGAAGAAGACTGATAGTAGAGTTGGGGCTACAGTGAATGCTAGTGAGAAGAAGGTGAAAAGTGTGAATTTCAATGGAACTCCTCCAACTCGGGTTTTGCTTTTTAGGCAATAGGTGCAATAGGCCGGGACTCGGAGGTCAAAGGAAGAGAAGAGGCAGCGGTAGCGGCAGGAAAAAAAATTGACCGGGTCTCACTTGGGTTTGACCGGGTGGATCGAGTCGACCCCCTGGGTTGACCGGGTTTCCCCAGACCAATTTTCAAGCGGGTTTTTGCCTCCACTCGGATCGGTCCTAGGCCCGGGTCGGCTGGGTCCCAGGTCGACCCGTCGGGCCGGTCCGGGTTTTAAAACACTGATCACTATCTTAAATAAATATTTATTTTGAGGTTGGTGTTCAATTTTGTGAGCATATATTTTTATCATGTAATTAAAAAAAATTATAAAAAAATTATTAAACTTAATATAATTCATAACACATGTAATTGAGGACTATGATCAATTTAATTTATCATTATTTCAACAATATTGTTATCTTGAAGTTTTGTGAAAAGCTATATTATGTTTTTACCATTTATTAAGATTGTATTTGAACCAATGAAATCAATCAATTTAATTTGAGCTAACTCCTGCATGGTTTAGTTAGAAACTCAAGTTAGACAAAGAGTAAAGTTGTGGAGTCTCAAGAATAACCTATTAAGCTAGATTTCATAACACAATCAAAAAATTCTTCTAGCTCTTAATATTTTTTTATATATTTTAAAAATTCATCGAACTCACAGTGGACTGGGGGACAATAGATTACTAACTATAATAAGAGGTCAACTAATTAATTATGGAAATTTTACTTTATTTGTTAACTTTACAATGATAATGGAGCGTTTCCACTTGCAGTTTTGTAATTAAAGCTAATTCTTATTGAAAATCAATAATAAATTTAAACGAATACTTATATCTCTTCTAAGAAATATCAAGATATATTAATATTTTATTTTTGAAAAAAAATATTCTTATTCTTTTTATTATGTTAATTAAGTTGTTTCAGAGTATAAAATTATGAAGTTTTTAAGTAATTAAGTAATGTATTAAATAAAGTCATAAAACTTGTGACAAAAAAAAAAAAAGGGTAGTCATACCAATTTATGGAGTACAAATAGCACCTTCTAATTAATGTATGTGTAAAATAAAAGTTTTGAGATTGGTAAAAACTCGCAAATAAACTAGAAATCTCATCAAAGAAGATAATAGTTGATGTGAACTTTATGAATATAAAGATTCAAAAACTCACAAGTAAGATTGACACAATCTTAAAAAGTTAAAAATCAAATTTAATAAAAGAGTAACACAACAATTACCTTGAACATAGACACCAACATTATTAAAATATAAATCTCTACCTAACAATTAACGGATCATGAATAAAAAGTAGATGGAAGAATGCTACAAAGTCAATTATGCTTTGATAAGTTCGATTGTTTTTGTTTAAACAAAAGAAAAATATGTTGCTTAAAGCAAAACACCAATTCTATTTAATAAGTCATGGTTGTTGAAGTTTGACAACAATAAACAACTTAAATAGATTCAAATAAACAACTCAATAACCCTAATAAATCATATACTCGAGGCCCAAAACAAGTCCCAACAAAAATTAAAATCCAAAATATTTAATAAATCTTAAACAATGACTAATAAACTATCATGAGTCCAAATTAAAGTAAAAGTCCAAACTAAAACTAAAACAAGTCCAAAATAATAAACATAACACAAAACCCAAATAATAAATACAGTTCTTCATGAAACAAGATTATAAAAGTCCACAAGTTAAAAATAAAAAAATAAAAAAATTCATATAGCACCTTCTAACCTATATCATGATGTCTTTCTAAAAACTAATTGACCTGAAATTTTTTTAAAAAAATTAATCCAATCCAATAGTTGGATTAAGAGTTATACTTATTAGCATAAAACCATATCATATGTAATATTTATGCTAAAATATGAATTTGATTACTCAACAGTTACATGGATTATATCAACAATTGCACACAACTAAAAGATCTATTATCCTATATTACTAAAACAATTAAGATGTTTTTGGTGTTTCATTGTTCATGTTCATATAAACATCAAAGAATGTTAATATATATTTTTAATCATTTTGATAACAATTTCATGTTGTAGCCCAGTTGATTAGTACATGGATCAAAGACTAGAAGTCATAGGGTAAGTGATGCCGACAGCAATATATTCTTTCAGACAATATATAACCTGTCATATGTGTATCTTTTTTTTAAAAAAACTAAAGGGTTGATGGACAAAAAAAAAAGGGAAGCAAGGCTAGGCAAGCTGGATTAGCCTCCAAGCCTACACACGCCTAGCCTGCTATTAGGGGCTGAGCACCGGGCTAACCCTTTACTGTCTTTTTTTTCTTTGATCTTTTTTTACCACTTAAAAAAATTACTAGATTGTCTTACTCTTAGTTTTCACATGTTGTTAAATGTTATTACAAATATTTATTTGAATTTTAATATAATGTTTTTCAATTGTTATGTATGTGATATGAAAATAATACTACTAATAATAAATTATTCATGAAAATTCGATTCAATTTTTTTTATAAAAAAATTTAAATATATTTTGAATATTATTTTGTTATATTTATAATTTTTTTTATCTTTCAATCACACATAAAATATAAGCATACTATTTAAATATTTTTCATTAACTCGCTTTAACAATCATAAAACATATTTTTTTAACATAAAAAATAATTAAAATTTAAAATGTTGTGTTCGCTAAGATAAATAAGATATATATTAATATAAAAATTTATTTTAATAGAAAAAATCAAAATAATTGTATTTTTAGTTTAATAATAATGTCTGATAATTCACTCAGACTTGGATATATATATATATATATATATATATAATGTAAATATTATAATTGTAAATATGTTTTTTTTTTCAAATATAATACCAAATATAAAAGGTTATAAAATAAAATCCCTAAATGAGTGTATAAAACTTTTATACACAAAAAAACTCAAATATAATAAGTGAGTTTCATTTTGGGGTTCTTTTAGCATGAATATTTTATTGTTAGATTTTATGGATATAAATATTTTGGTCTTGGTAATTATTTCATAAACTTAGTATAAGTTTGTTTTTATTATAGAAATCATGTTTTATAAAATTTTGATTTTTTTACTGTTTTTAGATTTTTTTCCTCATGTTAAAAATAAATTAAAAATTAAAAAATATATTATTTTCATATATATTTTTAAAAAACTTTTAAAAACAATTATATGTTAATAAAATATGCTTCTCCATCCCAAATCAAAAAAGTGCTAAAAAATAAAAGGTCCTTGTGTCCAAACGATGGAATTTTGATCCACGTGTCTGCACACGTATTTATCCGTTGACCGTTTTGGAAATAGTATTTTGACTGGTGTTTGTACACGTGGCGTATCTAGTAAGATTCCCTAACGTCACCGAGCTGCTCAGTTATAATTGTTTGTCTTGTCCAACACACTCTCCACTCTCTCAACATCTATTAAAGCCTGAAAAACCCTAGAGGTAGAAAGAGGCGAACTTCCAAGACTCAAGCTTTCTAATTATTAACTACCAACTTTTATGGTAAGTTGATTTATTTCTTCTTGGGGTTTTCTTTAAATACCTTTGTTATTTGTTTTTTGGTAATAAAATTGTTTCTTTTTTAGAAATTTCATTCATTGTTTTAAGTTTTAGGGCGTGTGTGATAATTTTGAATGCAGGTTTTGAAATGGGCTCATTGAGGTAATTGGTAAGGTGCAATCTTGTATCTGAGTTTTGAGTGTTGGATTCTTGTTTTTAGACATGGAGGTGAGCGCAGAGGAAGTGGAAATCACAGTCTTGAAGAATTGTAAGTGTGGTGAATTTGAGAAGAGGATAGTAGAATTAGAATGGGAGATTCAAAAGAAAAGCATCGAGTATCATGTACTTGAAGCTAAGCTTAAGGAACTTGGAGAGGAAAAAAATGGTCTTGCAAATGAAGTAAACGGTTTGAGGGCAAAGATTGGTGAAGTTAAAGAGGTGGATGGTGTGGTTGATTTGACCGCGGAGGAAGAGGAAGATAAGATGGTGCAGTTAATGATTGAGAACAAAGTTTTGGAATACGAGAAAAAAAGCGCTTCAAGAGAAGTTGAAGCTTGGAAGGAAAAGTACAAGGAATTGGAGTTGTATGCTTTGAAGCTGAATGGTGGTGTGGTATTGAAAGGTGGGAAGCGAGGTGAAGATGGTGCAGATGCTACTTGCAATACTCCAGGTAAAGGCTTTTATACATTGACATTGTTGATTTGAACATCGAGAGTATGTAATATCTAGGCTGATGGAATTAATATGCTAGATTTTCTTGTTGGTGAATTTATATATCTTAGATAAAATCCAGATCTTTTGAGTCTTTTATCTATATATTTGGCAATGTTTTGGAGGAATTAACTCTTGATCGTATATGCAATTTGGCTGTGATTTGATCCTTCTTATGAGAGTTTCTAAAAGGGCATGGTCCCATTTCCATTGTTAGAATTGTTTATGACAAAGGAGGAGCCGGTGTTCCTGCAGATCAATTTCTTAGGTTTATCATAGAATTCTTGAGTCAGTTTCAATTTTATCCTGTTGCTCCCAAAGGTTGCATCAACTTATTTCTTATAGTGAATTTTGCCATTAGCATACCAGAATACAGCCTTTCTTTTCTGGAAAAAAAGAAACAATGCTGTTCTGTTCCTTGATTAAATAGGAAAAGCTGCTTTATTTACTTTTCCTGGACTGAACTTTCTTTTTGTTGAGGTAGGCACACCTTTCAATGACATTATGTGTAGCCACACTGTTTGCGGAAAGCCAAGTGTCTATTTAGACTCTGAAGGGAAATGTAGTGGACAAGTTAGAAAGAGTTTATCATTTGAAGAAGGCAAAAGCCCAAGCAAAAAGATAGCCCCATCAACCCCAGGTTATGTTCGTCGTGCTGCTCCAAATTTTATCAACATTGGTGACAGTGATGATGAATTTGATGCCAACGGTATACAAATGTTTACTTCTGATGGCCAGGGAAATGGAAAGGTTTGCATTTCAATGGATCATCCACTAGAGAGAACTCCAGATAGTAAAACCCGAAAGATTTCAGAGATCAGTTTAAAGGGGGCAGTTTGCAACCAGATTCGCAAAGAATATATGGATGCTGTCCATGATAATGTTCCACATGTTTCGACTCCCAAAAGAAAAAGAGCTGCTAATGTTATTGCTAGTGATACTGAGAGTGATGTAGATGACAATGTTCCAATATCTAAACTAAAGAGGTTGCATCTTCAGGAATCAATTCCTCATGTAGTAAGTATGGATAGTGTGCCTCCCAATATTGATGATGTTAAAGGCCCTGTAACTCGTTCAAGGCGGCGTTTAGCAACATTGAGGAATGATGAAGGAAAAGTTAAGGCAAGTATCTCTCCAAGTAACACCTCTAAAACCAAGTACCATCGAGGAATTCCTACAACAGATGATGTTGAAGATAGTGAATCTGATGATGCTGGATCAGACAGTGAAAGTGGGAGCTTGGATGGATTTATTGTGAGTGATGACACCTATGCATCTGATGCTGATGATACTTCAAGTGAGTCAGAAGAGAAACCAAGTGATGGAAATGATGCTTTTGGCCTGTCAGATGATGGATCAGATGACGACACTGACTTTGGGATGATTTTGTCTAGATTTCAAAGGAGCAAGGATCATAAGTTCAAGTGGGAGTTTGAGGGAGATATGCTCTCAGACTTTGGTAAAGATCCTGAACTGTGTATGAAAGCTGTGTGTGCTCTCTATCGGCAGCAAAGTGATGAGGAAAAACTTAACAAGGAAACATTGCATGGCAATGGTCGAGGATTTAGCAAATTTGATGCTCCCAGGTATAAATTTAGATTCTTCAATTTGTTTTTTATATTGGCCAACAGCAGTTTAAAAAACTCACTCATGAAATTCTTTCCCCTTAATTTATATATAAGCCCATGCGCATATCAAGTCATAGCATCTTCTTCAATATTTCATGAATTCTGCGAGTTTTGCTTATTCATTGACTAATCCCTTGGGATGTATTATTAAAAGTTCCTTTTCCTTCTCCCTTCGGTCTCAATGAGCTAATAAAAAATCAATATATAAGCCCTCAGATTCTATGTTTCCTTAGGATGTATTATTAAAAGTTCCCTGAAATTTTGATCATTCTGCTAATCCTTTTGAGAAATCTTACAGGGGCAGTAAGTTGGCCGAGTTTCTCATTGATGGAGATCCCTCTGGTGATCTAAAGAAATCTGTCATGGAGCTGCAAGCGCACAACTCGAAAGGTGTTACACTGTGCCGAAAATTGGCTACTCACTACTCTAAACAATTGTTTCAGATCTACAAGAACAAAGAGGATCCTCTTTTCCTCCCACAAGACCAGGCGAGTCAATGAAACAGGTAGAAACAGAACTCACAGGATGATAGACCTAGAATGGTAAGAGAATGGTATTTTGTTGTTTCCCCATCCTCTGCTAGCAGGTTAATCCTTTTGGTTTTTGTGAAATGTATATATAACTTGTAAGCATAAATAGATTCTATCACCGTGCCTCTATAGGTTTGCATGTGTTAGCGGAACATCCACTCCTTCCATCTCCTTCCATCTTTTGCTAATTTATGTTCATATTTAGTCCTAAGTAATGAGGTTTGGGCCTTCAGACTTGTATAGGAGAGTATTTGGGTATGATCTTGTTCCATTAGTCATCTGTGTTTGTAATTCTCCATGAACTTTCATTCCTCTTTGATGACATGAGATGATACGAGTGTTACTCAGTTCTGTTATTGAGGGAGTTTCCAAATATTTGGTGGGGATGATGGCCATCTGTCTTCTCTTTCAAACATCTCCAATCATTTTATGCAGGCCATTTTTTGGGGTATATATGAGAAGAAAAAAGGGGGCGAATATTCTGGTGAGGCTGCTCAGTTCTTATGCTTTTAAAATCAAAACTGTCTATACTAAGTTCTGCGATACAGTAGAGCAAGGCTCAGCTATGCTTACAAGAACTGTATCATGTTGGTTTAAAAATTTATAGACCATCATGAAAAATATTGTTCAAGTGAACAATACTTTGAGAGGAGAGAAACAATGAATTCTCCTCCTCAATTAGTTTATGTTAATTTGGCTTAATTCATTCACGTTAACTCAAAGATGTTGTTTTGATAAAAAAAATAAAATTAAATTAACTCATGGATCTGTAAATTAATTCAATCAAGCTATAACCCGAGGTTTAGATTTGTTCATATTACAAACCAAGGTTTATAATTATGATTTAAGAGTTTATTTAAAAGTGTAATTATGATTATTTTTTAAAGTATTTTTCATGTTGATGTTGAGATGTATTAAATTAATTTTAAAAAATATATATAAAAAATAAAATTAATTTTTTACAAAACAAAAATTAAATTTTTTTGCACCCCGTTTCCCAGCGTCATCTAAACTCTCATGTCATAAATGCTAAGTGATAATGGCATTATAAATGGGAATCTCATCACATTCAATTGATATAATTGCAATGATGTAATAAATAATCATTTCGTAGAATCACATTCATGATATTATTACCATTATGGAACCAAATAAATAATAAATAACCAATCTTAGCACCAACTGTTGTTTTAAAATCTTGATTGACTTGGGGGATTGATTCCAGATCTGCAACCCCGTCTAGTTTGAAAATGATGATTTTTTTTTTTAATCAAAACAATATCATTCTGAATTTTTTTTTAAATAATTCATTAAAATTGATCTAGGTTGTAATCATTTCAATCTATAATTTAGATCAAATTAATTTCTGAATCAGATTTTAAAACTAATAACATTATTATTCTGAAAAGATTAAATGTATTTACTATTATTATTTAGACGTTACGCTTGATTTATTTTTAAAGTAAATAACGCTTATCTATTTGAAAAATAGGTTAATAATTCAATCTTTTCCTCAATAAAAATAATATAAAATTTTGTTGCGTTTTAAAATTATTTGTTATGTTTTTTTTTAAGGACAATTCTAACTAATAGGGACCTTTTAGACTTGACTCCATCAACTTTTTCTTGGGCACCTCTATTTTAAGGGTTGAAATGTTGTGACTAGAACAAAATTTCATTGTCTCCCAAGTAAAGATGTGGGAGACTTCACTAATATAGGGAGAAATTTAGTAAATTAATGGCCTTAATTTAATATCATTGATTCTTTGTCATGAGAAATTATTAGATATAATTTATTTATAGACACAAATCCTATATCCATGCATGTTCTCACTATAAATAATATTCCCTCGTCACCTCTACATTTAGCACCATTGTTTTCCAATATTCTCTTCTTCTCTCTGTCTTTCTATTTCCATAAACTTCCTCTCGATTGTTTTTTCGAAGAGAGGGAGTTTTTTTTAAGGAAGTAGCGAAGAAAGAAGAGATAAAGAAGAAAATGGCTGTTTCTAACATTTCATTTGGAGTTTTAGCTGCCATTGTTGCCATGATTTGTGCCATCTTAATGCCTTTGGCTCATGGCCAATCCTCAGCTCCTGCTCCATCACCCACAAGCGATGGTGAGTCTATTCCGTCTTCTTGCCAGCTTCTTTCATTGACATATAAATAAATGGACAGATATGAAGTTGCCAAACTTACGAGAAAAAAAAAAAAAAAAAAGCTTCGTGAAATATTGTCAATTTGAATCTTGTTTCGTAGAACTTGTTTTTTTGTTTTTTTGTTTTTTTAACAATTTTATTTCTTCCCTTGCCTTGCTTATTTTAGGGTTAAATTAAGGCTCAGTGTTATGATATTGGTCTTCAAATTTTGGGAAACTGAATAAAAATCTACCCTTCTAAGAATATTATTTAATAAAAAATAAAATTCACTCACCCTTTTTCCTGTTATATATTGTGCTTGCAGGCATTGCAATAGATCAAGGAATAGCTTGTATTCTGATGCTTGTGGCATTGGCGCTCACATACCTTATTCACTGATTCAAAAACCAGAGGATGTTGTTTTGCTTTGAAGAAGAATTGTGTTTGGTATGTTTTGAAGATCCAACTAGTTCCATATGTAACATGTTGAAAACTTTTAAGGATTTTTTTTGTCTTGGAAGAAGTAGTGTGTTGTCTCATTTTATTACAGCAAATGTGACAAATTAACTATTTTTTTATTATTATTTTCAAATGCCCAAGTTCTTGTTTCCATTCAGTGATTTAGCTCGAAATGTAAGAAACTGGCAGAAGAAGTGTAGGAGAGTATGCAAGTCCGCAGAAGAAAATAAAAAATAAAAAAAACACTTTGATCAGGGAAAATCCCCAAAAGTATGAAAAATTATGTTCCTCTAGAGCAGTACACGTTATGGACAACCTGGAAAACAAAATTGGATGATGAAAAGAGTCTATCCTACTCTTCCAGGCCTAGAGATAAAGCACCTAACCATGATTAAACTGCATTTCTTCTCTGCTTGCATGTTATTCACGTAGTTACTACTGACTGTTTTTCCAATGTCAAAAGTGTTGCTCCCGTGCCATCACCGAGCATTGCTTCTGTGAAAAATAAAATAAAAATGGTAGCAGTACACCGATCCCCATTTATTCTGAAGTTGCATATCTGTGATGCAGAAGATGCTTCACGACTTCATAAAACGAAACCACAATCCCAACAGATGGCCCGGCACGGCCAACACGAGGACCAACACCGGTGAAAAGTGCCCTCATTCCTCCATCCCTGTTTCATCAAACAATAAATCATACATAAATTAAGAAGTTCAGAAGATCTGTCATGGCAATGCAATCAAGTGGTTTGCATGCCAGCAGCCTACAAAAAACACTGAACAACCATTTGGCATCTTGGATTAAAAAAGATGAGCTTTAATCAACAAATACATTCATGAAATTAGGAAGGTACCTCCAAACCTCCTTCAATGTTTGCTGCGTGGTCATCCTCAATGCTCTAACAGGATCCTTCTGAAAATCAAATGATGATATCAAATTTGTCAGACATTGTAGGTCAAGATAGCAGTGCATAAATCTCAATTTTCAGGCCACAATCTGGAATCCGATTCAGTTGGTTCCTTTTGTTCTCATTTGATTTTCATGAGACAAATATATATATTTCATTGCACTGTCTACTTCTATTTGTTTTTCAAAATATTGATTCCGAACCAGTATTCATTGCCCCTAAATTACATTCTACATGGCACACCTTAGCACATGATTGGAGGCTAACATCTGCATAAAATTGCATTCAGAAGGGCAGGGGAAAGCAATAACCTCTATCTGCCGGCGGGTTTTTGCAACATCTAGAGGGCATGTAGCAGCAGCAGCAAGACTTCCTGCTACAAAAGCAGCAGAAAAGTTTGCTCCAAAGACTTTAAAAGCATTGGGGTCCTCACCAACCAAACTTAGAAGCCTTCTCCTGATCTATATCAACAGAAAAAAGAATTTGCCATTTCTCAGCAAAATATACAGCATATAGACAATAACTACATCCAAAGTCCATTAGCCTTTTTTTTTTTTGGTAGAAATGCAAGAAGATGGCTACTTACTGGCTCAAGGGTTGACCAACAAATTGCCGAGTATGGAACATCACGAGCAAGTTGTGCTCCCATGCCTGTCCACAAGATGCGATAGCCTCTCACTGTTGCCAGAAACTGTGTTAGTTATCGCAATAAGTCGTTCCAAGACAGTAAGTTGATTATTCCGTACTATACATTAAAAAAGACACTCTTTGACTTTGGAGACCTTCACTTTTAGCCTTTTTTTTTATCTTCCAACTTGAATTCTATGTTGTCCTTTTATATTTGAGATATTTTCACAGGTTTCTTAGAGGTGGTATGTATGGATTTTAATGAGCCAATGCCAATCAGCAAGAAAATATTTTTTCTTTCATGGATACTGATATCCACTGAACTTTAATTAATCCTCACCAGTCATGACAAACTAGAAAGATGAGTCTGAGGCAACAACCTTTTATTAATTGGTGTAGGTGAATTTCAAATGAGGCATGAAACAGGATACATATTCCACTACCTTCAATTTCCAATCCAAGAAAGATCCAACATTATGCAATGATAAAAGAACCATTTACCATTTTGAACATTGTTTGTACTTCTGACATGGGAGAGGACCTCGACTAATGTTTTCCAAACTCCCGGAGGTTTAACAGTTTGAGCTGCCTTAAATGCCTACGGTTGAAGAAACAAACAAGTCAAGTAAGAAGCTCCCCTGAAAATAAACAACAATCCAGGATCAAGTATTAAAGCAAACACAATTTCATATTATAAACTTAGTATTTTAAACAATGTCTAGGGTGGTAAAACATATACTAAATCATTGAAATTGTGTAATTTCCAGTTAAACATGTTCTGCCACAAAATAAATTAATGTATTAAGGAAGATTGCGAATAACATCTTATTATGTTAGTTGTACTGCATTATGGAATTTGGGAGAACAGTGAGTAAAAATTGTTATCCGCGTAATTAATTGGAAACAAAGATCCATGCACCAAATTGTAATTCATAGAAAAGAAAGAACATACACTATATATATACATAAACACACAAAAAACAGACATGGAAATCATCTCAAATTCTATGTTTCCAACAGATAGCATCAGTCCAGACTATGTTGGGTGACTTAGAGATCAAATACAATTATAGAATACAGGAAGAGAGAGAGAGAAATTACAAAATGCCATGGTAAATCATTATCTACTTAAACAGGTGACATCAACAGTTCCGTTTCTAGCATCATGTTGAAACAAAGACATCAACAGTTCCGTTTCTAGCATCATGTTGAAACAAAGACATCAACAGTTCCGTTTCTAGCATCATGTTGAAACAATGACATCGACAGTTTACTACTAGTTGTAGGATAGGGAGCTTGGAATCTGGATACTTGTATCGGTACTGGAGATGTATAAAAGATGAAATCATTTCTTTACCATGCCAACAGGGGGGTTCATTCCCAATATAACACAGACAAAATATATATATGAAATCATTTATCTACCTGCATGCGGGTTCTAGCAAGTTCAATAGGATAGCAAGTTGCGCAAGCTAACGAACGTGCCAATGAGCCTGCTACCAAAGGTACATATGGAGTGGCACCAGGAATATTTTGAGCAGTTAGATCCTCCAGCCAGTTACGAAATAAATCATAGCATGGTAGGTAGATCCCAACCTGCATGAGGGAGTACGAACAAACATAACTAAGAGCTGATATAATACAAAATATTTCAACCTTGCAATAGAACCATCTCTCAACTGAAAATTTCCTTGC
The DNA here is from genome assembly GCA_018804465.1 of Populus tomentosa. Classification (NCBI taxonomy): domain Eukaryota; kingdom Viridiplantae; phylum Streptophyta; class Magnoliopsida; order Malpighiales; family Salicaceae; genus Populus; species Populus tomentosa. The sequence continues at coordinate 1,721,503 of CM031997.1, forward strand.
TGATTGAGGGACTTACTGTTGGTACAGCCAGAGCCAGACCAGCATTTGTGCCTCTCCATAGCCTCGCAATTCCTTCCTACAAAATTTTCCTCCAATTAAACAATTGATAGTGGTTCAAGCCCATAGAAAAATCAAAACCAGAGTCACTATGGATAAAACCCTAGAGTTGAATATGCAAATCACAATCTTTTCACAATACTAAAGATCAATATGCAAGCCTGCAACTGGTTCACCCAACACTATGTCAAACTTTTGATATCAGCATCTCAGATGACCACTGCAAAATACAAATACAAGCATTTCACTGTCCAATCATGCTGCTTGCTGTTCAATCAGTTCTTTTTTGTTGTTTCAACCCTAGAATTATTTACAATTCTATATTATCACAAATTACTAACAAATCACCAACCTGCCGTATGATTTTGTAGAAAACATCTAGAGTTCCCTTATACTGAAAACAATCAGGAGGACAAATTGACACCGTTCCATGAACCCCAGCATGTGTACATGATGGCGAACACCTTAAATCAGCGAACATCTGAGCCAACACCAAACATCCCCAATTAATTGCAAACTTTGGCAGTGCGTAGAATTTATACAACTTTACATCCAAAATAAAAACGAAAAGGAAGGAAAGGAAAAGAAAAGAGAGAAGTCCATACCATGGTTGGCCCAAAATATGCCATTCTACTTATAATGTTACTCAAGGGGTGTGAGTATGCAACTCCAGCTGCCTGTGTTTGCAACCTTGTCTGAAATCAAAGATCATGAAATAATTCAGTAATCACCATGCTTTTAAACTTTTGAACCACTAAAAATAACATAAAAAACAGAAATCATATCCCATTAAAAAAATGAATCAAAACTCGCATTCAAGTAACACCAATGGATCTTGTAGACAAAACTCATATCATTTATCAACAACATTGGCATAAATTAACAACCCAAAATCACAAAATCAAACAAAAAGAACACCTCATTTTCAATTTATAAAAAAAACTCAAAAAAGATCAACATGAAGCACAAATATAACACTAATAAAAAAAATGTTAAACAATATTGACATAACTTAAATATCCGAAACTGAAAAAAAAAAAACTGAAACCCATAAAAAAAGAAGGAAAAAACGTAAATAATTACCTTGACAACATCAAGAGGGTTAACAATAATAGCAGACAAAAAAGCCGCACCAGCAGCAGACACAGCTCTTTCTCCAATCCCTAAACTCACATCTGTCGTCGTTGTTGCGTATGCACTATTCGATTCTTGTTGCACCTGCGCATCACAGAATCCTCTCTCGGAAAATCCTCCATGATCATGATTACCATCAAGAGCCAACAAATCATGACCGTTTCTGCTGCTGCTGCTGCTGCTGCTATCGTTATTTATCTCCCATTGATTTTGAGTTATCTCTGCCCCCATCATCTAAGAAAAAAAAGAAAAAATTTTGAGAGATTAAATAGATGTTTATAGCTAAAAAAATAATGGGCTTTTGGTCTTAATTAAAGAGAGCATTTTCTAGAGATTTTTGTGTTCTTACCGCTTCCTTGGAGAGCAGGAAAACGAACACGAATGGTTGAAAGTAGGGGGTAGACTGTAGAGAACCCTGTTTGTGTTTATACTTAGGCCACGTTTGGAGACGGCTTTTTTTCCCCCGAAAGAAGGGTTATTTTAGGGTTTTGATTGCCTTTGGTTTTTAGACTTTTTTTTTTTTTTTTTTTTCCTGTGGGCTGTTGTAATATCAGTTTTTTCTTAGAAAAACAAAATGTATTGTTAATTTATTGTGGGTTTATTAGATATAAATTTCACAAGTTGATCTAACTTCAAAAAATTCAATTGATTATTGGGGTAAATCTTTTTTTTTAATGATTGATTCGTCTCCTTGATTAATTTGAATTATAAAGGTTTGAGAATAATTTCTTATTTTGTTTTTATTTTAGATTTATGAATCTTTAATTTAGCATTAATAATTTAATATTAATTGTTTTATAATTTACTTTTAGAAAGTGAAAATCATGAAAAAATAACAATTAAAAAAATAAATATAAAAAAATTGAATGCAACATTATTTCTCGTATTAATGAGTTTTTATAGGGTTAAAAAAATATGGATTAAAAAATAGATAAAATATCAATTTAACATTCAAGAATAAAAGTTACCATTTATATTTTTCATAACATTAAATCATGAAAAAATAACAATTAAAAAAATAAATATAAAACTTTTATTTTATATAAAATATGGATTAAAAAATAGATAAAATATCAATTTAACATTCAAGAATAAAAGTTACCATTTATATTTTTCATAACATTAAATTATATTTTTTAAATTTAATTATATTGTTAGAAATTTTATAATGTGAAAAATTATTCATTTTATTTTCAATAAGAAATGATTTTGATTTCATTAATGAGAATGATTAGACAATTATAGTTTCTAATATCTCATGTTTTCAAAATAGACCTTTAACAAGATACATTTATTTTCAAATTAATTAGAAAAAAATAGTTATCACAAACAATTTGAAAATAAATAATAATTATACAATAAAAAAAATTGTGATAGTAATGCGATAATGGTTACATAAACTGAACAAACTCACTAAATTGCCTTCCCTGAGTTAAGAAGAAAGATAAAGGTTGCGAAAAGAAAAGGACTGCATTTTGTATTGAAAAAAAAGGGAGGAAACAAACGGGGCCTTATGGGAGACTTCAGGGGCGCCGTTAATGTTAACAAGTTCCAGGGTTTTCTAGTTTCTTCCGTGGCCCTCAAGCGGAGGCGCGATTCCCGTTTAGAATCAACGCTACCGAAGTTACAGCTGGACACTTTCAGCAATATACTGTTCAATGGGCGCGATGTCAAGACAATTTTCATAACTAATTTTTTTATTATAATAATGAAGATAAATATTTATGAAAATTAAAATGATTTGAATTTAGTAGAAAAACATATTTCTTTAGACAAAACTCATTTTTCGTTTTTTATTTTTTAAATTTTGACAAAAATATATTCTTTTATAAGAAGCATTGTGATAGATGATCAATTTTATTAGGAGTATAAGCTAATAAAAGTACTATTAGAAAGGCATGGTAGGCAATGACAGTATATGAGATAATGTTAAAATCAATAGCACTCGCTTAGTGGGTCATTAATTTCAGGACTCGTGATATTAATCGAGGTGCGTGCAAGTTGGCTCGAACACCCATGTTAATCTAAAAAAAAAAAAGTGGGCTAGTGGCAATGAGGCTTGGAACCAAGTGATCTTGATAAGGGTTTTATTGACATTCTGAGTTCAAGTTTTAGCATATATGCTTGTTATTTCCGCGATGTTTATTTATTTGTCGAGTTTACAAAATGTTCAGTAGATTCAAAAATTAATTATAGTACGTGTAAATTAATTCGAACACCCCAAGTTATATATAAAAAAATAGGCTCCTATGAGTTGGACTTAGATGATGGGTGAATCAACATATGAGTTCATGGGTGAATGATTTAATATATGGGATTGTAAAAAGAATAAGTGTTATGTTGTGTATGACTTAAGAGGGGTTGCATATGAATTTCTAGAGACATAGGAAATATTTTTCTTCTATGATGTTTTTTGAAAAAAAAAATTATATTATTTTTTAATTTATTTTAAACCATAGTCATAAAAACTACTTCAAAAACGAACCTCCTCTGAACTACACTGCACCGTTAATGAATGTTTTAATTGATCAGCATTGAGCTGTAGATAAATAACATAATGATTATCAGCATTAAAAATCAATACATCCTACTTTTTTATACAAGAAAAATAAAAATAACATTATTATCTTTGTTTGTTCAATTACTATTATATAAAAAATTATTTAATTAAGTCTATAAACATGAGAGATTTATTCTTGCTGGTTGAATCTCATCTTTACATAATAGTAAGCTAACATTAGTCACTGACAAGCCATCCTTCGTGCTTGCTAGCACCCCAACAACTATGAAAATTGTTGGCCGGTTAAGATGAAAAAAAAATAAAAAAAAATTCTTTTGAACATAAAATCAAACCCATTCGGAAAATATTTAACATGTTTTTTTTTTTAAATTACAAAAAAAAAATATTCCAAAACCATATTGTTTCAATTTTTTTAAAATAATAATATTATTTTAAATTGAATTATAATTTATACTTAAATCAAGGCCAGATTTTATAACTATGTTTTTATTTCACTTTACCATGTCATTTAGATTATTAAAAAATAACTAAACTTCACAAGTTTTAGCAAATTAAAAACTTAATCTATATGATTAATAACCTTCCTAGAATAAGTGTATTTTTGGTAATATGGTGAAATGTATTTTTTTAAAATAATATTTTTAAATTTAATTTTCACGTATCAAAATCATTAAAAAAAATTAAAGGCTTTGAATTGCGAATTTTTCATATTAACTTACCAAATAGCAAATTTTCTTTTTTCCAAAACTTAATTGTACCCAAAATCGAACAAAAAGCCATTTTCCATCTTCACACCTTTCCTTTGTGTCACCTTGCTTATCTTCTTCAATGAAATGAGAGATGGAGGTCGAAGAAATAGAAGCTGTGCTAGAAAAAATATGGGATTTACACGACAAATTAAGCGATGCTATTCACTCAATTTCACGCTCTCACTTCCTCAGTTCAATCAAATCCCTTAAAACCAACAACAAGAAACTGAACAGCGAAAGCGATGTCGGGTTTGAAGAGAACAACAACAGTAGGGCTTCTGGGTTCGTTTTTGTTAAGGACTTTGGGGTTGTTGACAATGACTTGTCGGCTATTCAAGAGGCTAAGAGTCTTAACTCTATTCGGGCTGCTCTTGAGAATCTTGAAGATCAGCTGGAGTTCTTTCATGTGAGTTTTGGTGCTATGGGTTTATGGATTTGTTTAGTTTATTGATTGGTGGGTTTTGTTTTGATTTTGAGGAATTTGTGGGACTTTTGAGGTTTTTCGTTTATGGGTATGGTATAAAATAATTTGTTAGTGAAGTCATGGGAAGAAAGAGAAATCTTGAATCTAGGATTTGTTTGTTTGTGGGTGAAAAAATTGAAAGATTGATGTGAACTAGGTGCTAATTGTGTGTTTTACAAGCAAATGGGTTTTTATTTATTGACTCTTCGGTCACTACTTTTTTGATAGAGAATTCATGAAATTATTTTTATCCTTGGAGGTTTAATTTGATTGATTTTGATTGTTTTGCCTGTTTGATAAATTCGCTTGCTGGCTCGATTTGGATATTTGTTTTCTTGTTAATTTGAAAGAGTGTGTTATCCACTTTTAATTGTAATTAGATGAAATTGAGGTGATTGAAAGGCTCGTGAATTGTTTATACACTTAGATATTGTGGGGTGTTTAATGACTGGAAGTTGTGCAAAGGACTAGAGGAAGTGAGTTGCTTAGGAACAGGATAAGTATTCTGTTGATTCTTTCTAGGTTAAATAAGACCACGTAGAGTGCTAGTGTACAACTTCTTCGGATACAACTGTTTTACTGTTAAGATTGCTTTGACAAAAAGGACTTGTTTGAGCAGCGCCTGGTCACAATAAAGGTTTCTGAGTTCATTTCAGTTCACGAATGGTGAGTTGTGCTATGTGAATTGCTGTAACCACCGGTAAGGAGGGGGTAAACAGATCTGATTGATTGTCATTAGATATGATAAAGACCTGCTAGTGTTAGGGACAACATGGTATCAATTGGTAGTCTCAAAGAGAACAGAGAGAAACAGAATTGGCAATCACACATGATTGATTAAAGTAAACAGAAGTCATCTGGTCCTGTAATGAACAGAATGTTTGGGGCAATGCTATGTTGAGTTGTTATAGGTGCCAATAGCGATGCTCTTCAACTATATTGGTCTTTGTTTTTCATGCTTCAATCTATGTTTGTGGAATTATTTGCTTCGCATTTCCAACTTACACATCATTGGATGTATATGTCATTTTGTCTGTTATGCAGACTGTACAAATACATCAACGGGCTGAGAGAGATGCTGCAATTGCTCGATTAGAACAAAGTAGGATTATTCTGGCTGTGAGATTGGCTGAGCACCATGGTAAGAAGTACAAGGTAATTGAAGAAGCTCTGGCATTTGTTGGGGATGTAAATGATGCAAGTCGGTTTGTGTCCCGTGAAAACCTTTATGGTTCGCCTACAAGCCCATCAGGTGAGAACCTGGTTAGGAATGAAGGGAAGGGGCCTAACACGGTGATCAAAGTTCTCCTCTCTAGTTTTGAATTTGCAAAGAAATCCCTCAAATTGGATCTTATGGGTGGCATATTGGGCAATGCTGCTTTGTTCACGGTTAGCATGATTGCCATGCTCCATCTGCATCAGGTAGCCTACAAGGACCATCCCAATAAGCAAGAAGATCTTCTCTACAGAAATAGAAATGGGAAGAAAGTTTCTGGGCTGGAAGGATCTTCATCCAATGGTAGTTTGAACCACTTGGATGTGCTGTTAGCAAGGGGTTGAGGTAAAAGGCCGAATTTTTTCTTGCAATTAGTTAAATGGTGGAAGCTATGCCATTGTTGTGATTGAAAAAGCTTCGTTGTTTTTTGCGGATTTCTTCCCACGCAAATCTGGAGATGTCGAGAAAGGAGCTAGCTCAATTCTTGTTGAGATAGAGCTAGTAGTTTCTTTGTTGATAATTTCTTTGTTTCGATTGTGTATATCCTAATATCTAACCAAGTTTATCTTTCAAGTGCGTGATGCCATCCAAGTTTTTCTGATATGAATGCCTATCCTTTGCTACCATTTTACTTTTCTCCCGCGTCAAAGTTGCTTTGTAGATCACAGTTTTCCACGAGGGAACTATTTATAGGATTGGTCTTTGTTATAGCAAGCGTTAGATATTGCTATATGGTTCCTTTTCTGGTTCGATCGGAAGCCCAACAGGCTTAGCCCTGTCCCAAATCCTGTTCTCATCTTTCTAAATATTGTAGTTGAAATTCCAAAATTAACGCATGTTTGATTGTTTTTGCAGCCCTTTTGAATTTTTTTTATTTTAAATTATTTTTTTAATTGTTTGGATGTGTTAATAATAAAAATATATTTTTTAAAAAAATTATTTGATAAAATATTATCACAGTACTAAAATAACTATAACCTGTGCAAATGTCCATGTTAGATTCCATGTCGGGGCACCATAATTCCAGGACCGATCACTTCAAAAGAAAAGTAGGGTTTTCTCTTTCTTATTAAATATCAGTTCCTGTATGTTTGCTGCTTTACCTGTACGCTACTCTAACCCCAGAAAAACTGTTCTTTAAATTAAACAGGTCGACAGCCCTCCTCGTTCAACCTCATCCTCAACACAGAGCAAGCTTTGCTGTCTTACCAAATGGATAAAAAAGAGGAAATTGCACTTGCCCGGATGAGAAAATCAGTCCAAAAAATCGGTGGCTCTACTGAGGTATGAATGTCTTCCACGCAATATGAACCACGATATCCTGTAGAAACGCAACTTTGTGCCCTATTTATTGGAGTTCAGGTTTGATTCTTTTTGACGCGGTGGTTTTATTGGCAGAGGTATGGGGACCCAACATTGACAAGGTTCTTGAAGGCAAGATCAATGGACTCGGAAAAGGCAGCAAAAATGTTTGTGCAGTGGCAGACATGGAGGGCTAGTTTTGTTCCAAATGGGTTTATTCCTGAATCTCAAATTCCTGATGAATTGGAATCAAGAAAGGCGTATTTGCAGGGTTTATCAAAAGATGGTTATCCAGTTTTAATTTTCAAAGGAAGTAGGCATTTTCCCTGCAAGGATCACCTTCAATGCAAGAGTATGTATCCAAAATTCCCATCTCATTTTAGTAATTTTTCTTTTTTCTGTATTGTCACTCTCATGTGACATGTGAAATTACCTAACAAGCACGAGGCATTTGATTCCTCTTCTGCTTTCGTTTTGGTGCAGGGTTTGTGGTATATATGTTGGACAAAGCTGTTGCAAGGTGAAATTGGTATACTCTGTATTCGGTTCGGTGGTATTATTGTTGTAGCAATTATTTTTTAAAATAATTTTTGTTAACATATATTAAAATAAATTTTTTTATATAAAAAAAATCATTTATGACATTAATAGAACAATATGAAAACACAAAATAATAATTTGAAATAAATAAAAAAAATTCAAATTGATTCAAAAATGTTTTTGAAATACAAAAACAAACAAATAAATTTTTAAAAACCGTAGATGGTAGACCAGCACAAGACTGACTTGAAAAAAGACCTACGTCATTGAGTTATAAGTTAACTCTCAGCTAACCGAATCAACTTGGATTGATAAATATTGTTAAAATAATGTAATTTTATTATTTTTTAGTAAAGAAATTTCTTTGATATTGATTTGACCAGGTTTAGTAAATTGAATCACTAAAAACCTTCTTGGGTTAGTAAAGAAAACTTGGTTAGCCGGGTTTCACTATGTCAATGTTTTTTTTTTCAACTTGAAACTCGGTATGGATTAGGTTTCAGGTTATGAATTTTCCTGGATAGCGTGAACTGGGTTTAACAACCATGACTTGAAACCGTAACTTCTGAGTGATCGGGAGTTTATCATTTCCATTTTTCAAGGTGATATCTCCTGATAACAGGAAAATGCTATCGAACCGATTCGTCATGCAATAAGTTCATGCTATTGAGGGATCCATTTGATATATCCATTCATAAGTATCTTTTGGCTGCTTACGTTTTCCTCTGATCTTCAGTTTAACTTGTTCATGAGTTGCACCCCCTGAAACCTGATTCTCCTCAATTTTGATCTTGACAACTACAAACGTTATTGCATTTTCATTGCATATATATATATATATATATATATAAAATGTTTCCATTCATCGGACAATGTAATTTCTGGTGATCAGAAAGGTAAAATGAAGAGCCCATGTTCTGATTTTTCATAAAGAATATTTGCTTATGCCGTTTCAGGGCAATTAAAGAGCATGAAATAGGAAATGAGAAGTTCATTTGCCTTATTGATCTGCGGCAACTAACATACAAGAACTTTGATCCTCGCGGATTAATCAATGCTGTGCAATTTCTGCAGGTAATTATTCTTATGTGTCTTTCTTTGATTTTTCTTTAATTTTAAAACAAAAAAAGGAAAAATCCATTAATGTGATGAAGGGGGGAAGGGAAAATTGTTAAGTAAGCATGACCTAATTAGTGATAATTCAAAGTATTTGACAAAAGAACATTAATTCACTTGTTAAACTATTTAACCTAATCTTAATCACTTGCTAAAAAATAACATGTGTTAAAGAAGTGTGTTTTGTTTCATTTTAATTTTTCAATTTCATTCTTCCAATTGCTTTCCTTGTGTTCCAAGAAAGACATTTACATCATCTTCCACTCTGAATCATATAGGCTTACTATCCTGAGCGTTTAGAACAGATGTACATGTTATTCATGCCCCGATTCTTTCAAAGTGTTTGGAAGATGGTTTGCCACTACCTCGACAAAGGAATAAAAGAAAAGGTATGGATTTCATTTATTTTTAGCTCATTCGACCTCCCGATATTCATGTGATGTAATTCAATCTTTTTTTCTCTTTTTACTTAAAAGAGTGTGTGGGTGTTACTATTTTTTAATTGCAGAATTGTTTTCATGTTATTTGTCGATACACGACGTTGGGCGACTGCTTCATTTTTTTTTTTTTTAACAAAAAGATTTTTTTCAATTGGGGGAAATGAAGATTTTATTGGAGTCGTCATCTAGTAATATGAGGGAACTAGAAATTCCAAATTAGACACTGGTCCCAGAGATTTAGGTACTGGGTTAGTTATGATTAAGGGAAGATAGACACCACCCTTAAAACATCCTTTCAAGAGAAAGGTTACCCTTACTTGTGTGTTTTTTATTTGATTCAAATGCTATTATATTTTGAGCTTATTTGTAATTTTTTTAAAAAATAGTTAACGTCAATTCCTAAAAATAAGACACACGTTAAAAATGACATCAGTTCTTAAAAATAGAAGACTCGTCTAAAATATCGACATTTGACCCTAAAAAGAAGATTTACGTCTGAGTTACCAAAAACAATTATGGACATAATCCATATTTGTTTGGTATTTAAACTTTTTTTTTTACATCGGTCATTTTCTATAAAAAAAGACGTGTCGACAAATAATATTTGTTTAAAAAAATAAATATTTTGATATCATTAAAAAATAGGTATAACTATTCTTGAGAAGCTGGGCTTTGCACCCACGACCGATATGATAAGATGGGTGTTGGACCTGCGTTGTTTTTTTATATTTATTTTTTTTTACATGCAAGAAAATTTATATACAAAATAAAAAAATGCTAGAAATCTAAAAAAAAAATTACCTGAGTGCCACTGTATAGGTAAAAGATTGAAATATCCTCGGATTTCTGGAAAAATTATGAAAATACCACTGGCGGCGCGTGTGGCTCACGCGCGGTTACTGTTGGCGGCGGTGAAATTTTCCGGCGAGATTTCTGGCCAACCGATGGTCGATCCTGGTAGATCTGAGATCGAGGATTCTGATGGTGGTGGTCTTGACGACCATTGATGGCTGATGGGAGAGAATCGACGACTTGAAGCTTCGGTAGCTAGCGAAAATCGCGGCCTTTTTCCGGCCAGATGAGGCGGCGAAAACGCTGAAAAAGGCCGGGGTTTTGCTTTGTAGGAGGTTGGCGACCTTTCAGTGGTGGTTTGGAGGCTTAAGACGGCCGGAGATGGGAGATCGGAGGAGAGAGACAGTCATCGGCGAGAGGAGAGAGAGGCTCTGGGTTATACTACGGTGTGAACGCTAGCACGGTACACCGGTGCAGCTGAAGCCTGTGATTTGTTGGATCTCTGATGAAAAGATTGTGTGGTTGTGATTGACTCGATCTGCAGGTTGATCGGACGGTCCGGATGAGCAGAGGTTTGATCTGGTGTGGCGCGGTGCACCGAAAGCTCGGTACACCGGGTGACGTGGTGCAACGGGATCAAAGCTTAGATTATTTCAAGGGCTAAAATGTGTTTGGGTTTTAATCTAGTGTGGTAAGCCTTATTGTATCCTATTAAATCAAAGGCCCAGAACTAACACTATTGAATCCAATGGTTGGGATATGTTTGGTATTTTTCAATTTTTTTTTTTAAAAAACAATATCCTACTCTCGTGAAGAAAAACTAAAAAAAATATGAATAGTGGCAAATCAATTCTTTCTCTTCTTTTCTGGTTTTTTTTTTCTTCTTTTCCTTCTGCTCTCGTGGCTATTTATAGTCAATAAGCAGGGGACAACACGCATCTACCTTAAATAAAAAATTGTATCAACACAACTGCTCCGTCTATAATGCAACTACTCCGTTGACAAATGTGGATAAAGTTTATTGGTTTTAACTGATCTTACTTGAAATGAGGAAAGGCCATCTTTGATATTCCTTTCACTTTCTTTAAAATTATCCTTTGCAGTCCCAATTTGAGCCGAGTCTATTTAAAGCATTTTCTTTCATAAAAACCTTAACTAAGATCACACCCTACACTAGGGGGCAAAAAGAAAAATATGATTAAGAAAATTGTCTTGAAGGCATGTGAGCTTATAAAGAAAGTCTGACAACAAGGAATTTAATAAAACTCCAAACAATTGAAAGAATTCCTGACAAATATGGGAGCAACAAAAGAAAACAGAAGTTCCTCATTTGAAATAATTAGAACACTTGCGAGTTTCCTCACATTTTATCATCGGGTTGGTCTCCTGAAACAATTAGACCACTTGCGAGTTTCCTCGCATTTTATCATTGGGGTAGTCACAAAAAAAAAAAAAAACAATGTTGAAATCACTTTCATGTATTTCACAGACGGGTCGGTTCACTAAACCATTGTTGAATTACTTTAATGTATTTCACAAAATCAATATTGAAAACACTTTCATGTTTTTCACTTGGGCAGATCGCTCATAAGAATTAGACCAACTGAAAAATCTGTGTATTTTTCAACACCGCCATCATTTTTCTTTACAAAACTTACTATGCATAGTCGACCAGGGTAAAAAATAAGTTTCGGGTCAAAATCATCATTTCCGACCAAAACCGAGTTCACCGGGTCAATACGAGTCAAACCATGTCGACCAGGGTAAAAAGTGAGTTTTGGGTCAAAAACCATCATTTTCGACCAAAACCCGGTTCACCGGGTTGATACCCATTAAATGTTTTTTTGATATTCCATTTTTTTTTTTGCGGTTGAAACGGGCTTTTTCTAATATTGATTTGAATTTTTAATTTTACCTATATAAATATTTATTATTATAAATAATAAAATAAAATCAATAATACAAAAATTTGTCAGCGGAGCAGTTGCATTATAGACGGAGCAGTTGTGTTGATATAATTTTTTATTTAAGGTAGATGTGTGTTGTCCCCTACTCATTGGCTATAAATAGCCACGAGAGCAGAAGGAAAAGAAGAAAAAAAAACCAGAAAAGAAGAGAAAGAATTGATTTGCCACTATTCATATTTTTTTTAGTTTTTCTTCACGAGAGTAGGATATTGTTTTTTAAAAAAAACAATTTGAAAAATACCAAACATATCCCAACCATTGGATTCAATAGTGTTAGTTCTGGGCCTTTGATTTAATAGGATACAATAAGGCTTACCACACTATATTAAAACCCAAACACATCTTAGCCCTTGAAATAATCTAAGCTTTGATCCCGTTGCACCACGTCACCCGGTGTACCGAGCTTTTGGTGCACCGCGCCACACCAGATCAAACCGCTGCTCATCCGGACCGTCCGATCAACCTGCAGATCGAGTCAATCACAACCACATGATCTTTTCATCAGAGATCCAACGAATCACAGGCTTCAGCTGCACCGGTGTACCGTGCTAGCGTTCACACCGTAGTATAACCCAGAGCCTCTCTCTCCTCTCGTCGGCGACTCTCTCTCTCCTCCGATCTCCCATCTCCAGCCGTCTCAAGCCTCCAAACCACCACAGAAAGGTCGCCAACCTCCTGCAAAGCAAAACCCTAGCCTTTTTTAGCGTCTAATTTGGGACCAGTGTCTAATTTGGGATTTCTAGTTCCCTCATATTACTAGATGACGACTCCAATAAAATCTTCATTTCCCGCAATAAAAAAAAATCTTTTTGTTAATTAAACAAAAAAAAGCGAAGTCGTCGCCCGATGTCGTGTATCGACAGAATGGCAACTCCACTGGGGATTTAGGGTTGAACCAACTGCTTATGTGTGCTTTTCATTTTTTTTTTATTGCTCTTTATTTTTTGAGCATTTATTTTATTTGCGTTATTTATTTTATGCGATATCTATTGTAAATCATTTTAATTTTTTAGATTGCACATGCATGCATGTTATTTATTTGTGTATTCACACACTTCACGGTGAACCCATAAAAGCTTTGGACCCGAGCTTGTTCTTTTTAAGATTAGAAAAGAAAGATTCAGGTGGCAAGTGTGACTTATATCCACTGATGCTCATTTGAACTTTTGCTTGGATTGTAACTCACCCTATGCAACAGGTATTATGGAATTTTCTTCCCATACTCATGTTATATAAGGTTAAGAGGCCGACTACCCCATGGGTAATTCGGGCAATCAAGAACCCAAAAAATAAAAATCTTTAAAGGTAGACTAAACTGAGCCAAATCTTATGAGCCACATCCTATTAACTAGGATATACCTTTTAGGACACAAACAAATATCAATGCATTAACATATACATTTTATATTCTCATTATATCTCCACTGATCTTTATAAGAAGTGTGAGATAAAAAAAAAAACCATTATTATTGAGGAATTTTTGACCAGATCAGAATTGAACCAACATGATGAAGGGGATTGTTTGCCATCAGAATATGGCATCAAATTTTCCCCCTAAATCGGTTCAAGTTCATGTAGGTTTGGAGTCCTTAGTGAGAACTTTCTTAAAAGAATTTGATCTGGTATGTTCCTCGTCATAAGTTAAAGGAAAACTTGAAACAATAACAAGCATGCATAAACCATATGGCATTTTGCATCCATTTAGGCATTTCATTTAGTTTACTTGCATAATGCTTTGGATTTGTAAGATACCATGTTTTGCGAGTCCATGACAATCTAATGTACTACCAACCATTATTCATACTGATAAAATATGGATCCAAGATATAATTTGGGTGATAGTTGTTCCAATTACATGTTTTTGAATTGTTTGGTCATCTCTTTCAAGGGAATTACTCTGAACATTATTCCAAACAAATCATTGATTTATTTCATTGAAATCACAAACAAAATTAGTTCTTTTAAAACCTCATTTAAGAAGAATGGACTCTCCTGTAAAAAAAAAAGTTTGAAAGATCAAATTGTTGAGCCATTGAGATCATGCAAGAGCTTTTTTGGTGAGGTATATGCAAAGAGAATTTCCTGGCCAAAGCTTTATTGATTTGATTGGATGAAACACATCATACATAATACTTTTTCACAGAATCAGAGTTCACAGGCCTAGGTAAATCATCTCCATCCATCCTAGTTAACAACAGAGCCCCTCCGGAGAATGCTTTCTTCACTATATACGGGCCTTCATAATTTGGTGTCCACTTGCTTCGATCTTCACTTGGTAATGGTAAGATTTTTCTTAGTACAAGATCCCCTTCTTTGAATTCTCTTAGTCGAACTTTCCGGTCATATGCTTTGGCCATCCTTCTTTGGTACAATTGGTGATGGCAAATTGCAGTCAACCTCTTCTCACTTATCATGTTTAGCTGTTCATATCTCACTTTAGCTCATTCAGCTTCTTCTAGTTCAGATTCTATTAGTACTCTCAAAGAGGAAATTTCCACCTCTAAAGGCATCACTGCCTCTGTCGCAGGGGGGTCGCGACGTCGTCTGGCAACGGCGGAGGCTCCTTGCCGTGCCTACTACTATGAGGTGTGTCGGGAAGGGTTTTGGATTATGATTAATTTTTAGGAGTCGCCACCTAGTATTATGGTCACTAGGAACCTATGGTCTGCGAGAGTTTGAGTAAGTGACTGGTTGTGCAAGGGGAAGACGCATCACCCTAATGCACCCTACCTAAGGTAAGCTGCATTGTTGCTTAATTGTTTTTTGTTTCTCTAAGTCGGGTTGGTCTTTTTCTAAGGTTCAAGGCATATCTCTCTTCATGAGAGAGTCTCTACCTTATCGGGTTAAATCCTAACCGTTCTAAAGTCTGAATTTTTTTGTCATCACATTTATTTATATCTTGTATCTTTAATACTTGAGGGTGTACTTTATCATGTAATTTTAAACCCCACGAATATTAAAGTCTACATCTAGACCCTAAAAAAGATTGGAAAATGTTTTTGATATTTTGGCCAAATCCTAATGGATAAACTGGTTACGATATCCATTTTTTTAAAAAAAAACATGAAAAAGATGCAATATTTGTTTTTTTGTTTTTACGAAAAATATGCTTGGAAAAATTTTAGGATTTGGCCGTATACAATGAAATATATTTTTTCTTTTTGAAAATGTTTTTGCATTTTTTTGGTTTTTTGTTTTTTGTTTTTTTTGAAAAATTTCAGAGAAACACCGGGTATTTTAATACCGGATTCGTATTTACAATATAAATATATAACCCGATATTATGCAAAATGGATAAAAAAAATATTTGAGAAAATCACAAATTTTTTAAATGATTTTTGAAAAATTTTGGATTAAAAAAAAATAGGGGCCGGGCTAGACCAGACCAGCCCAGCCTTTTGGGCTGGGGCAAAACTAGCCCGACCCAAGGGAAAACTTAATTATTCTGCCGCTGCATGCAGAAATGAATTCTGCATGCAGGGCCTCGACAAAGAAGAAGAAGTTGCCTGGCGTGGGAGGAGCAACCGCTGTCTAGGTGGATGACGAGAGGCTGGGGCGGCGTTGATGGAGAGCTTGGCCGCCGGAGTTACTACTATGCAGGAAAATGAAGTTTGCAGATGAGAGAGAAGCGTTGGAAGGAAAAAAAAAAAAAAGAGGGTCGCGGTGGCTGCTTGGTGGCCGGTTGGCTTTTTATGGCAGAGATGGTGTTCATAGTGGTGTATAAGCTGGGTTTGTTGGCATTGTAGCCGGAGAAGGCAGCTGTGGAAGGGGTGGAGTGAGTTGCAGAAGGCTGACGGGGAAATAAGAAAAATGGAAACAGGGGGAGGCTGGTTTTTTGCGATATTTGGACCAGAATTTCTCCTCCTTCAGGCCATCAACTCCGCCTCTATTTATAGGCGGTGGAAAAGGGTAATCTCGTCTTCACCGGGATAAAATTTGATCCCTTGATTACCTTGTGAAGGATCCCAACCGTTGGTTCAAAGTAGCCTCCTTGAGTTGTCAAATCTGTAGGTAAAGGCTACTTGAGCTGACCTCTTCATGCCGTTGCCGGCGTCGCCGTGCTGTCAATCATCTTGAGCTGTTCACATGGGGTTGTAGAGGTACTGCAGGGGATCCGTTTCGTGCAAGTTTTGTTCGATTTGATGGAGAAATAAGGCATTAAATGCACCTGCAAAATAGGCTCCCACGCAGTTTCTTTCGGGTAAAACAGGGAAGACAATGAACAGTTACAAGACGACGCATCGTCTAGTCCTTTTTTTTTTTTTTAAGTAAAACGGCGCCATTTTGGATTGAATTAGGGATTTTTGCTGAATTTCAATTTAGTCCTCCATCTTTCAATTTGTTTTAATTGCACCCCTAATTGACCCTAAATGTTTGATTTAATGCAATTAAGCCCCTGATGAACTTCAATTGGAACCCCGAAGTTACGCGCCTTTTACAATATGGTCCTTGGTCTTGGAATTTGTCAATTTAACCTCTAATTGACCATTAAACTTTTAATTTTTTCAATTTAGCCCCCGGTTTTTGTCAATTAAGCCCTTAAAGTGTAGCGCCTCTTGCAAATTGGTCCCTGGATGTGAATTTTGTCAATTCAACCCCTAATTGACCCCAAAACTTCAATTTTCTTGCAAGTTGACCCCCAATTTTAATCAATTAACTTGGTAAAAATTAAATTTGGTCTCTTAAAATTCTAATCTTCTTAATTAAGCCCCAATTAAGCTCCCAAACTTAATGTTTCACCAATTAAGCCCCAAATAAAATTAATTTGACCCATTTAAAATAATAATTAAGTCCTTGCACTTAATTAAATCTTTTAATTGGACTCAAATTAATTCTTAAACAGAATTAAAATTCAATTTGGCCCATGATTAAATCAAATTGGCCTATTAAAAATTTAATTATCTCCTTCGACTTAATTTTTCACTAATTAAGCCCAAAATAAAATTAATTTGACCCATTTAAAGTATAATTAAGTCCTTGCACTTAATTAAATCCTTTAATTGAATCAAAATCAATTCTCAAACATAATTAAAATTCAATTTGGCCCATGATTAAATCAAATTGGCCTATTAAAAATTTAATTATGTCATTGGACTTAATTTTTAAACAAATTCGTCCAATAATCATTTAATTTGACCTTGAATTTGCATTGCATTCCTATTTTTTGGGCATAATTAGGGGGCAATTAGGCCTTGAATTTCCTTCAAAAATTACAGCTTGATTTCCCGGCCTACTTTCTCCACGTTACCAGCCTTTATTTTATTTTTTGATTTTTATTTTGAAAAACAGATTAATTTTTTAGGGAATAACCTAGAATTAGGTTATGACAGCCTCCATCCCAAATACTAATGAGTAAAATGTAGCTCCAATGGATGTCCTTACTGCTATACGATATGCATGCAGAGCAAAAGGAAGCATCTCATGCCAATCCTTATAAGTGACTATCATCTTCTGGATAATCTTCTTGATATTCTTATTTGTAGCTTCGACAACCTTCATCTTTGGTCTATAAGGAGATGAGTTTGAATGTTTAATTTTTCACTTCACACATAATTCTGTGATTATTTTTCCATTAAAATGTTGGGCGTTGTCGGTCACTATCTTCTCAGGTGAACCATACCGACATATCAAATCTTTCTCAATGAAGCACTTGACCACTTTTTGATTACATGAGCATAAGAGCTGGCCTCCACCCACTTTGTGAAATAATCAATGGCTACTAAGATAAATTGATGCCTATTGCTGGCCTTTGGGTTGATTGGACCAATCACATCTATTCCCCACATTGCAAATGGTCATGGTGATGTCATATTAAATAGAGGAGCTGGAGGTGCATTTATCTTATCACTATACACTTGACATTTATGGCATCTTCTGACATAATCGATCCAATCTTTCTCCATAGTCATCCAAAAGTACCCAGATCGTTGCATTTGTCTAGCTATCATGTGCCCACTTGCATGAGTTGCACAAATTCCTTCATGAATTTCTTGCAATGCTACCTTAGCTTCGGTTTCATCTAGACATCTTAGTAAAGTTCCATTGAATGATCTTTTATATAGAATTTCTCCATCTAGGTAAAATTCCATGGCTAACCTTCTCAAGGTCTTCATATCTGCTTTAGATGCCCCAAGGGATATTCTTGATATTGGATAAATCGCTTGATGTCATAAAACCAAGGGTTCCCATTTATTTCTCCTTCAAGTGAACAACAATGAGCTGGAAAATTTTTAATCTCAATACGAATTGGTTGTACCTTGATTCCGTAATCAATTTTGGCCATAGAAGCTACGGTTGCCAAAGCATCAGGAAACTGGTTTTTGTCTCTTCCCATATGGGTAAAATCTATCTCATCAAAGCCCTCAGTCAGTTTTGAGAGATATTGTTGATATGGGATCAATTTTTCTTCTTTGGTCTGCCATTCGCCTTTCACTTGAAAGATTATTAACATTGAATCCCATAGACATCAAGCTTCTTTATTTTCATCTCTAAAGCTGCTTCTAACCCAAGGATACAAGCTTCATATTTAGCAGTATTGTTGGTACATTCAAATTGTAGTTTGATTAAGATGGGATATTGCTTCTGGTCAGGTGAGATTATCACAACCCCTGCTCCATTGCCAGATACATTCACTGCCCCATCAAAATACATAATCCACCAATCATTCTTCTCTTTATCTTCTTCTACTATCAACACATCCTCATCCGGGAAGTCAAATTTTAAAGGCTCATAATCATTGATAGCATTATCTACTAAATGATCAGCAATTACACTTCCTTTTACGGATTTTCTTGTCTTGTATACAATACTCGACCGACATTACTTGCCATCTTGCTATTCGACTTGACCAGTAAGGTTTCTCAAAGATGTATTTAAGAGGATCCATTTTTGAGATCAAACAGGTGGTATAATATAACATATATTGTCGAAGACGCTTCGTGCTCCATACAAGAGCACAACATAGCTTCTCAATCATAGTATATCTGGATTCACAATCGGTAAACTTCTTACTCAGATAATAGATAGCTTGCTCCTTCCTTCCAGACTCATCATGTTGTCCCAACACACAACCTATTACTTCCTCAGTTACTGTCAAATACAAGATCAAAGGTCTTCCAGGCACATGTGGCACTAACAAATGTGGATTCTGTAAATATTGCTTTATTTTATCACAAGCTTCTTGACAATCTTTGTCTCAAGTACCAGGATTCTTTTTTTAAAGCAATCGAAAAATTGGCTCACATGTTGCTGTTAACTGAGATATGAATCACGCGATGTAATTCAAACGTCCCAAAAAACCTTACTTCTTTTTCGGTTTTAGAAGGTGTCATGGCTTGAATTGCTTTCACTTTATCAGGATAGACCTCTATTCCTTTATTGTTTATCACAAACCCTAGCAACTTTCCAGACTTCACCCCAAAAAAGCATTTTACAGGATTCAATTTTAACTGATACTTCCTTAGTCTATCAAATAATTTTCTTAGAATCTAAACATGATCTTCTTCATTCTTAGACTTGGCAATCATGTCATCCACATACATTTCAATCTCTTTGTGTATCATATCATGAAAAAGTGTCACCATTACCCTTTGATATGTGGCTCCAGCATTCTTTAACCCGAATGGCATCACTTTATAGCAAAATGTTTCCCATGGTGTGATAAAAGTGGTCTTCTGTTTATCTTTTTCAGCCATTTTAATCTGGTTATACCCGGAGAATCCGTCTATGAAGGAATAAGTTGAGCTTCTAGCAGCATTGTATATCAGGATGTCTATGTGAGGCAAAGGAAAATTATCCTTTGGACTAGCTTTGTTTAGATCCCTGAAGTCTACACATACTCTGATTTTATCATCCTTCTTTGGTACTACCACTATGTTCGATACCCATTGAGGATATTTAATGACTTCTAGAAAACCAGCATCCCACTGCTTCTTTATCTCTGTCTTGACCTTGAGGAGAATATCCGAGCGAGTTCTTCTCAATTTCTGCTTGACAGGTTTACATCCTTCTATCAAAGGCACTCTGTGTACTCAATATCAATGTCTAAACCAGGCATATCTGTATAAGACCAGGCGAACACATCCACATACTCTTGTAGTAGTGAGGTTAAACTGCATCTTTCTTCTGTAGTAACCAGAGTTCCAATCTTTAGCTCCCTTTTATCTTGCTCGGTGCCTATATTTATCACCTCTAATTCTTCTTTTGCAGGTTTCCAAGCATGCTCAGACTGTTCTACTCGTCTAGTAAACTCTTTCATATAATCTTCATTCCATTCCTCTTCGTCCATTGCAATCACATCCTTATCAAAGTTTGGCCATTCATTTTCAATGCAATATGTTTGTGGATTTATGGAGGATTCGCTTTCAGAATTCCTGAAAGCGAAAGGTGTTTTTAGTGTAAATGCGTATCTTGTAGCCAAACAAAACAAAAGAAGATAACAATTGTTGAAGAAAATGCATAATCTCAACAATATTTTAAAAGTTGACTCAATAATTATGAAAAGACCTTATGTTGACATCTTGAGCCAAGATTTCCAACTAGGTACAAAAGCAAACTACAAAGCAAAGCACATAAAAGCAAATATAAGCAGACGTTTATTCATTACTTCTTGAAAACAACTGGGGCTTCTTCAATCTCCCAATTATGGAATACTTCATCAACCGAAAGCTTTCGCACAAAGGCGTTGGTTGGAGCCTCTTCTAGAGAGTGGACAGTTAACTGAGGTAACAGTTCATCTTCTTTTGCTGTTTTTGGCTCGTCACTAGAATTCCAGCCTTTTCCTTCACCTTCCTCTACATTGTTGATATCCATGAAAGCAAGTTTCTATCCCAAGACTTCCATCATGTTTTCAGGTATCTTCCCCAGACTTGGATACTAGGGCCTGCTCGAGTAGACTTGTAAGTTATGCTATATCATTTTTCATGTTCTCTAACTCTCTTTAATAATGAGCCTCTACATGGGCTCTTTCTTCGTTCTCCATTATATTCCTTCGTAGTTGAGTGTAATGAATTTTATGGCCTTTTGGGGGACTTATATTTCAACCTGAATGTATTATTGATTTTGTTTTATTATATATAATAATAAATATTTATATAGATAAAATTAAAAATTCAAATTAGTATTAGAAAAAGCTCGTTTCAACCGCAAAAAAAGAAATGGAATACCAAAAAAACATTTGATGGGTATCAACCCGGTGAACCTGGTTTTGGTCGAAAATGACGGTTTTTGACCCGAAACTCATTTTTTACCCTGGTCGACATGGTTTGACCCGTATTGACCCGGTAAAGTCGGTTTTGGTCGGAAATGATGGTTTTGACCCGAAACTCTTTTTTACCCTGGTCGACATGATTTGACCCGTATTGACCAAGTGAACTCGGTTTTGGTCGGAAATGACGGTTTTGACCCGAAACAGCCCGAAACTCATTTTTTACCCTGGTCGACATGGTTTGCCCCGGTGGACTTGCTTTTGATGGAAAGATGCGGTTGACTCGAGAAAAATATATTTTTGAATTTTAAACTTTTTCTTAATTTTTTTAGATTTTTATAAATAATAATATAAATAAAATAACATTCAAGAAAATCTTGGTGAATCTAAAATTGAGTTACAACACTATTTTTTACTTTTTTTTGTGGATATTTTCCCCCTTAATCTAGTATTTAATAGTTGTGTTATAAGACCTGGTTTGGTTCGGTAGGTCAACCTGGTAACTTGAGCTTAACTTGAATTGAGTTAGTGAAAAAATACACGTTTTTTTATTATTATCAACACGTCGTTTCAAGAGTTTTTTAGGAGTGTTCATGGATATAATTGGATTGGGTTTTTGTCTATAATTATATTCAGTTCAACTTCTGATATTTCATAAATCATAAACCTGACTCATTTAATTTTTTTAAACCAGAGCGAATTGAATCTATCAGGTTGGACTGATTTTTTTATGGATATTGACTTCCATGGGTTGGGTTTATATTGCTAATTTCTATGAGTTGAGCTTAATAAATTAGTTGAAATATGCTATAAGTTGTAACAAACAATTTAGACAAATCAATTGACTTAAAAGAAGGAACATGTAACAACAAATTACATTTATTATTATAGGATATAAATGTTTAGTCAGGTTTCAAAAATCTAGATCCACCTTTCAACCTGTAATATCTATTTATTAGAATTTTTTAACTCTTTATCATTTATAATATTTATATTATCTAACTTTAACAGATAGGGTCGGGTAAAATAATATAGATTTCAAATGGCAATCTATATTCCAGTAAATCAAATAATAGGAAATAAACAAAGTTTCTCTTGGAATTCCCTAATTAATTTCACTTTGAAGAAACGAAGATCATCAACTCATGTTCTGATGTTCATCCCAATAAAATCTTGTAACATGCAAAAGCCTGTTAAATTTCTATAAGCAGAGATCGTTTTCCTTATTATATTAACTTTGGCTGTCTTAATTTGTGACGAGAAACTGCAGATTGAGATAGTGAAGAATGATGAAAAAACAAGAATCGAGTTTGTAAAAAAAATTGGTGAGGAGGTCTTGCCCAAAGAGCTTGGTGGTCGAGCACAACTTGTAGCTCTGCAAGATGTTATAGGGCCCCAATTGAACTGAAATAATGTTGATATAGAGATCAGAAGAGCTATAATCATGTTTTTTTTTTTGGATCTTCCTTTTGTGTGAGTGTTAACTAGTTCTTCTTGTTGACCATTATAGCATTATAATTAAGGATTGTGACAAGCTTTTCTCTGCTGAAGATTCATGCTTTGGCTATGAATAATACGTTTTTGAGACTTAACATTTTCACACATGACAGGTTTTTTACATGGACTCGTAATTAAAAACTTGATTGTTAGATTATTATTTTTTTCATTTTCTATGGATAAGATAGAGAAGTTTTTTATTTAATATATAAACTTATCCTGATTCAAAACCAGCTTGTATGACTTTACAAGCTAAAATTGTTTCTAATAGATAGTACTAGATTTAGTTATCT
This sequence comes from Populus tomentosa, assembly GCA_018804465.1. Classification (NCBI taxonomy): domain Eukaryota; kingdom Viridiplantae; phylum Streptophyta; class Magnoliopsida; order Malpighiales; family Salicaceae; genus Populus; species Populus tomentosa. The sequence goes on from CM031997.1 coordinate 1,744,795, forward strand.
TGCTCTGGCTGGGTCGAATTATTTTTAATAAAAAAATAAATATATAAGTTTTTTCAACATATTTTCTATATAAAAAATCTTAAAGTGTAAATAAAAAACTTATATAGATTGAGAACCATCTATGTAAATAAATGAAAAAAAAATCATTAGCGATAACTAAAGATATAACTGGAAAAATCAATAAATCGATGTAGATCAAGATATTTGATTTCTCGGCAAAAATCATTTACTCGGTTGTGTTCAATGATTCTCTTTATTAAAATTATATTTTTATTTAATCAAATGATAATAGAAATAAATACTCACATGAAATTGATTGAATAAAATCAAAGGAAAAAAATATTATGCAAGGTTACACTTATTAGAAATACTAACCAAAAATAAATATTTTTTATTTTAAACATTAAATTTCATGCATATAAAATACACAAAAGAAAAAAATTATATATGAATTATAATAATCTCTTCAGAAATTAAATACATAAAAAATAATTAAAAAAATAGCCACTTTTAAAAAGGAAAAATTAAAAAATTAAAAATAAGAGAGAAGAGGTATTAATTGAAATATAAATTAAAAAACTATAATAAAAAAAATACATATTAAAAAAAATCAATTAAAAAAAAAAAGAAGAAGAAGAAGATAGGTATGTATGGCTAGCCTAGCTAGAAAGGACTAGCGTGCATGGGCTCTTATTTTTTAGAAAAATACTAATGAAGTAGATAACATGTCGTTCATCCTAAAATTTGTTTTATATATATAAAAAAAAAGGCTAGACAAAGTGTCATTTGTTTTTCTTCTATATTATGATTATTGTGATAGCTAAACAATCAAGGTTCGTTGTTTTTTGGCATATAAACTTATTTTCAACTTGCTTTTCTACCCAAAACAAATAGGAAAGGCCTCAATACCTTGATAAACCCATCAATAGCCTTAAACAACCTAAAAAACCATATAAAAACACAAAATCAACCCTAAATCAAAAACCTTCCCTAGCTTATACATGGTTTCTTATGCAATTTTTAAGATGAAAAAAGGCCTAAGAGGGACTCCCATCACCAAATAGATTTTGTTGACCAATTTAGTGGCCGGAATTGGTATCAATGCCTATTGTCTCTCTCTACTACTAAAATTCAACTATTCTCGCTTTTCGCTCAAATTAGGAATTTATGAATAAAATAAAAAATAAAGTTTTTAGAGTAAAATTAACTTTAAAAAATAAATGAATTGGAGGGACACAATATTTATAGTTAGAAAAGTATGAGAACTATAATGAACATTTCTCCCAAAGTTTAAAAAGTCATTTATTCCTTCTTCTTTTTTTCATTTTAGTTCTTTGTCTTATATAAGGGCTAGCTAAATAAATAAATAAAATGGACAAAAAAACACATAAAATAGTGAATCCACGCTTCGTGTTTCGTAAGGAGATTTATAGTGCAATCATGCATGATAAACCTCTCAAGACTTTTAATATTTCTTATAACTACCCATAGAACAAGTTATGATGCATATATAAGATGTCATCATTAAGCAATTTACAGTTGAGCATATAAGATGTCATCAACGTCCCTGAGGGATGTAGCGTAGTGGCAAAGGGCTTGAGATCTGCACAACAGATCTCGAGTTCGAGTCAGGACGTGCACCTCTTGTAAGAGTCTGGGACAGCCGGGGTTTTACTCACTTACCTGGGCCCACAAAATACGCTTTCAGGGGATGAGGTTTCCTCGAATCCAAAAAAAATGATCTGACCAACCTTAAAACCTAATCCTAAATAATAAAATTGACTTTTAAATCGATTTGCTAGTTAAGATATGAGATGGTTTAAATATTTATTAGTCGTGTAATATGCATCACTATATGGGTAGGGTAGGATTCCAAGTTAATATTTAATAAAAAGAAAAGATAAACAAATATAATAAAAGGATTGATTACTATTTAAAATACAAAGTAAATTCAATTATTTTTTTAAAAAAAATAAGACAGAAGACATAAATCAATATTTAAATAAAAATAAATGATAGAAAAGGATAACAAAAAAAAAAAGGGTCAAGTGCTAATAAATCAAGACTACATGTTTAGCCTTAATAAAAAAAAATCTCAATCATAATTGCTCTTGGAAGCCCACACCTGCACTTGGGTTTTAATTTTTTTCTTTGGAATTGACAATGTTGTTGTTTGCTATTTAAAAAAATAAAAAATGGATAACATGTTGCTTAGGATGACAATGGGTGACATGTTATTTATTATAATTGATTTCAATCAGTGATTGATAATTAAAAAATCAAGATTCAAGTTTTCAAACTCAAGTATACAATTTTTAGCTTCTTTTTACCTCAATACACCTATAAAACACAATAAAAACCGTTATAAACACTTATCAACCCTAAAATCACTTAAAAAATAAAAATCAACCGAATAAAAAAGAACAAAACGAACCCTAATATATTTTTTCATGCATGTTTATATAAAAAAAAACAATTATTATCGAACTCTTTTTATCAAATAAAATCTTTTGATATCAAAATTGATTTTTTTAACTAATATAATATGATTTGTTGATGACTTTCTCTCTTTATTGTTGTTTTTCAATAATTTTTTCTCTTTTCTCTTACTTTTAAGAATTGAAAATAAATAAAATAAAATAAATTTTTAGACAAAAACCAACTATTCAAAAACTATTGAGATGAAAAGAAGAAGAAGAAAATAGGATGATTTAAAAGTACTTTTTGAGTGAATTTTATTGTATACTGGCCGTGAAAAAAACTTTGCACACTTCACTGCCAAGCATGCACCAAATGATCACTTCTGTAACCATTTTTTAATATTATCATCAAATCAAAAATGGCCGCCATAATCATGATTGGATTCCCAGCCAGACTCTCCAAAGAACATAAATGGATTTCTGCACCCACTTTGTTCTTTATGGCACGCTGGCCCGGCTCAGGTTGATGACAGGCCTAGAAATTATATGACCCGGGATCGGACCTCCTAAGCGTCCAGCCCGGTTTCCGGGTCATACAGCACAAATTATCAAAGAATTTACTACTGCATCAAAATAACAATTCTAATCCAGCATATTTATTGTAGTGAAAATAAAATATGAATTCTAACAAAAATTGGACTCTAGCAATTTTAAAAACCTGTATTTTTTTGTCTTACAAAATATTTGTACACATTTTTTTGTTATAAAAAAAGTTTCAAACTCAGACTTTTTAATACTATTCCGATCTGGCCTCGAAAGGTCCTTTTAAGAGATGCTGTGAGGGCCTTTCCCCAGCAGTTTCATTGCATTTCCAGCTTTCAATTCAAGGGACCAGCCTCAAAGTTAGCCACTCAATTCTTTTTTTTTTTTTTTTATTTACGTGAATGTCCGGACCAACTTGCATGTATTTTGACTAATATCACGAGTCTTGAAATTAACGACTATATAAACCTTTAGTGGTCCTGAAGGAACTCGAACTCGTAATTATTGAGAAACAAACTCAATACCTGACTAGTTAAGCTACTTTTCAAGGTTTTAGCCACTCAATTTATTTTTTTTAATTCATGTGGGGTGTCTAGGCTAGTTTGTGTATACTTTGACTAATTCTTACAGGTCTTAAAGTTAACGATCAAGTAAATTTTGAGTGACGATCAATATTAGTCACTCAATTTTTTTTTTTTTTTTTGGTAACCCTAGGTGTCCGGGCCAGTTTACGCGCACCACAACTAATCCCAAGGCCTATTGAACATCCTGCAAGCCCATTAGGCAGGTAAGGCACCGCGAGGATGACAGGCTGGTACTTTTGAGAATCGAACCCAGGACCTTCACAAAGACAAGCCTTGCTGTTGACCAATAGGCTAGACGCTCAAGTGTTTGTCACTCAATTCTTGCATAGATTAGTGATGGGTTGGATATTATATAAAAGACTTTTTGCAGGAAATACTTGAGAAGCCACCATGTAGGGTCAAAGTTCCAAGCGTTCCTTTCAGAAGGCGTGACAATGGCAGGGACACTTGATTTCCACATTGGACCAATCTACGGTGGCCATGGACGTTTCCCAGTGAAAACATGCTCATGTAGCAATTAGCATGACGTTTCACAACCCAACATGCATTGCGTGGATTGGAGGCTAATAGCTACGTCTCCGTCCCTGACCAGGTCAAACTGGAATTTGAAGTGGCTTAACACGGATTCCGACATTGGAATGCCACCGTCGTGCAAGAATTCAACAATTCCCACCATCACCCCGGCACTCGAACGTCTTGGGCAAAAGATATTGTTAGATTTGAAGTTGCTAGCATTCATGTTTATTGATGAGTTTCTTGATATCACAATGAATGCTTTTTTTTAAGTTAATTTTATTATAACAATTTAATTTATTAGATAAAATTCTAATATATAAGTTATATTATTTTTAATGGGAGTAAAAAAAATTTAAAATTTAAATTTATATATAATTATATTATTTTGTATTATTTATTAATTTTAACTATAAAAAAATAATAAGATTTAAAATAATAATTTTTTTATTATTAAAACTTTAATATCGAATTATAGTTTAATTTGTTAATCAAGGTGTAGGGAAATTTGACATACTCAAATCTAATCTCATATTAAGGAGCTTAATATGAGATTTGAATAGTAATTTTTTATTATTTTATTATCTTTTGACTTTTATAATTCTTATAGATATATAAGATTTAAGTGTAGGGAAATTCGACACACTCAAATTATTATGTATTTTTAGCATGTTATTTTTAGTCTTTTATATATGTTTTATATCTAATAATAACTTACTTAACTTATTTTGTTCGTATGAAGATATAAAATGTAAAAATAAGTTAAATAAATTTTTTTAGTATAATTTTAAGCAAAAAACTAGAAAATATATCCAAATTGTTTTAGAAATCCAACTTTTTTTAAAAGAAAAAAACTAGATTATAATTGATCAGAGCAAATATCTACTAGATTAGATAATCTCTAAAGATACACTATACAGATTCAAATTGCGTTGAAAATTAAAAATCTAAAATTTGACATCGACATCTCATTCGATATCAAATGATGCTCGAATTGTAATTTATATTATTTTTAAGCCACCAAAGTTAAAATTATACAGATCCAGATATCTATAATACATGTACGTCGACATGCTTGCACTTTCTTAAAATTCATGGTCAAAACCGTGAAGCAAAATATAGGATGTCAAAAGTCAAAGGAGCCGGTAATGAAAAGGAATGTCGGAAAGTAATGTTTTGTGTAAACACTTTTGATAGGCAAAGAACTAAAAATAAAATAAAGTATGAACACATAATTAGCCTTATAATTTGGACGATTGTCGCCTAAACACTGTCTTTGACTTCTAATTGGATGCATGATCCATTTTAGAAGAAGAAAAAAATAATTTCACTTTCGAAGTCTTAGAGGACAACAGCAAAACATGCTCCCTTTTTTGTCCTACTTTTCTCCCTCTTCGAAATCTTTCATGTAATCCTATGTGGGACATGCTACCATTCCCATATCATGTGTTCTTGGTGCTCTAGAATTTCAACTGAGTCAATTTTGACACAAAAATAATAAAAAAAAAAATTGTAATAAAAATCAAATGTCAAAAATTTGATACAAATGTTCATTGACTTCAAAGCCGGCTTGTCTTCCTAGCTTGTCCGAGGTGAGATGACATGTGAGTTTTGAATTTATTTTGTTTTTATTAATGTTTAGTAGTATGATATAAGTATTTTTAATTAAAAATAAATTAAAATAAAAATATATATATTTGTAAAAAAATTTATATTAATACATAAAAATCATTAGAAAACATTAAAAACTACCAAATTAATACTTTTTAAAGCTAAATATAGTTTTGAAACGAACCCAAAACAGTTTAAAGGTAAAAATAAACAACTTTCATGTATTACACTTATTTTTTTTTCACTATATATTTATACTTGTGTGCAAAATATTAATGCAAAGAAATTAGTTAATTAATGTTGGGTTCATATTTAGATATGATTACGTGCTTATCTACATGGAAGTATGTAAAGCCTTTAGGAAGTTGCGAAATTTTGTGGATAATATTTTATTTCTTGTTCACACAACTAATCTCCTTGTACTGATTAATTGTACTTTCAAGATTCTCATCCTGTGAATGGGACGTTCTTTTTAATTTCTTAAACAAAAATAATAATTTGTATTTTAATTTCTCTACTCTTATGAGTTTTATAAACTAAATATTTAAACTATTAAATAGAATTTCATTGACGGTTTTATATAAACTATTGTCAGCATTAAAATAACGTTTCTTAAATAATATTTGATGCTTCAAAGGAAAAGGAAAACGAGCTGTCAAGAACCCTTTTTAATTTATGGTAGACAAAACAGCGTATAGATCGACAGCGCCGCTGTAAAGGAAGCCCCACCGTGGGCACCAGGGGGTTGCGTCTCTCCCTTTTATCTGCAATATTTATCTGTTTAATCATTCTTTTTAGAAAAGAGACGGAGGATGCAACTTGCATACAGCGTTGAGCATGAATGATTTTGATTTTTCACAATTTTGTAGGACCTTCTCACCTGGTAATCATGCTCCGAGTTCCCACCATCATAAAGTGAAATCTTCATGGACAAATGGTAAAGCTGTGAGAGAAATCCATGGAGAAAAAATCTTCAAAATCCTCTCCGACGAGCTCAGCTACTTGTTAGGTGCAGGTCAAAGGAAAACTATAAGAACATCTTAGGCCCCATAACCAGATCACCTTGCAGTGGCCGTCCATGGAGTTCGATATCTATGGTGATCGTCACTGCTGGGGGCAACTTGTGATTTGTTTGGCCTTCTGATATATACACCTGCATGTAATCTATGAACATGCAAGTATAATTAGAAAAATTCAGTGAACAGAGACTAAAGCTTTTCATTCTTGAACAAATTATCTATATATATCCTGATTGAAGAATAATAAAATGTGTTTTTTAAGTTATCAAATGCTGTAAGAATAAAGTGTATATAAGACTAATTAAAACCTAGAAATTATCCTGATTGATTATAAAACCTCTTTTATATATGTAATTTTATCTTATTGTGGTTATATTCAATGGCGGAGGAGGGGGGCAGGTAGAGCCCCGGCCCCTATAAGAAAAAAAAAATTCAGCTTCTTCCTAATCAGCATATATAATTTTAATAATAAAATAACTGAAATTTTAGTTCATTTAAAATAATTTGACTCTCTTTAATTTATTTATTTTTTGCTCTGCCCCTGGTTACATCGATTATGAATTTATAATTATATAATTTTTATTGGTTGATAAACCTAGGAAATGAAACACACAAATGCCTTCAACCCGTATTATAATGATTTTAGGAGATTATTGGTCGGAATCGATCCATATGTAATTGTATTAGGTTTTGATGTTTACAAGATAATTTAATTAAATGGTGTTGTGTTAGAAAATAAATTAAAATTAAAATTAAAATAATATTGTCTTGAAAAAAATTCAAAAATAAATTTAAAGTTGATTTAATTGGATCTTATCTAGGTTTTTATAGAGTAAATCTCTCATCTAAATTAAAATAAAATATGATCATATTATAAATCAATAAAATTCCATATCAGCATGTTAATTTAGCATGTTAAAATTGTACAAGTATTGATTATTATGACTGTATATAATAGATAGGAGCGACGTGTATCATGATTAGCCGTGTTTGACCATTGAATCATGACTGCCGCGGTGGAAAAAGAAAAATCGACTGTAATGGGGTACAGTAGTCCCGTACACCCTTCACGTGTTCCACCATCTGATTGTCTTCTCTATTCCCCCCCCTTATATTGAGCCAGATGTCTAGGGCCCACCGTAATGGGCAAAAGTCTGATTTCGCATGTGCATGGGGGCTCATGGTAGCAAACCAAAGGCTTGATTTTGCGGGTCCCAAAAGCGAGATTGGACGACAACCACTTGATTGGTCAACCTCTGATGAGATCTCTGAGCTAAATTGTAATGATTAGTGATTGTTAATTGACCATGATTTGGGTAATGTCGTATTTGGGGCCAAGGCCAGGATTTTTCTCGTATCATAAAAATCTTGTTTCCAATTCGTCTAATTTTTTTGAGTTGAAAAGAGGGGGAAAATAATCAATCTAAGCTGATGTACGGATAGCAAAATCTTTGTCTTCAAGAAACCATGAGTTTAATCCACATTATAAGTAATCATTATAGGTTGAACCCAGGAAAAGTTGAAGACAAATAAAAATAAATAAATAAATATATCAATCCAATTGTGAAAGTGGGAAAACATCCTCCCATGGCCACCAAGGAGTGAAAAAGCTGAACAGTAAATTATGAATAACTACATGAAAATAACAAGACCACATTAAAGATCAAACACCTTCATTGCCGGAGAAAATAACATGAGCGTATAAATACAGACAAAAATTACGTTTTTTTTTTTAATAGGGAAAAAGAAATCAAAGAGAGGAGCCTAGGGAAATGCATGTAAAAAGAGAGTATCAGGGGATAGTGATGTTCTCAAGAGGGGGACCAAAAAAACAACACAGAGCTTTGGAGAAATACAAAGTTGAGAACAGAGGAGAGCCAAAACCAAGAACAAGTGAAAAACAAAGAGGTTGAGGTGCTGTCACTGTTTATTAATTTTCTTTGCAACATATTGCAGACTCCCACCCTCCCTCCCATAGTTTTAAAACCCGGACCGGCCCGGCGGGTCAACCCGGAACCCGGCCGATCCGGGCATGGGACCGGTCCGGGTGAAGGTCAAAACCCGCTTGAGAATTGACCCGGCCAGACCCGGTCGACCCGGCGGGTCGACCCGGAACCCGGTTGACCCGGCAAGACCCGGTCAACACCCGGCCCCAAACCCGTTGACTTTTTTTTTAATTATTTTTTTTTTTGCTAAAACGACGTCGTTTTGATTTTTAAAAAAAAAAATTTAAAAATAAATTTTGACCCGGCCGACCCGGCGACCCGGTCGAGACCCGGTGACCCGGTCAAAACCCGGAACTCGGGCCTTGGACCGGGTCGACCACCGGGCCGGGTCTTAAAACTATGCTCCCTCCCCCTCCCTCTCCCTCTCTCTCTCTCTCTCTCTCTCTCTATATATATATATATATATATATATATATATATATATATATATATATACAAGTTGGCTCTGATGGCGAGCTCGCTTCTGAGTCCTCTTAAAGCCTGCAACCCTACCTCTTAACCCCTTCTCCTAGCTACTTTCATCTTCTTAACCAGCAACCTCTGTTTATGTTCTGAACTAAAAAGTGGAGCTAATTTGTGCCACCCTTCCACATGGCCCAAACACTAAATAATTCTAAACTATAACTTAGGCCTTAATTATTGTCTTAAGAGATTATTAACCTAGCCCCCTAGGTAGTTTAGTTCAAAAACCATCGTTTTCTATGTCTACATTTTCATTTATAATTTTGTAAGTTCGTCAATTTTGTGAGTTATCTATGGGTTTAGATCTTACTTGAAAAAAACAAATTTGTTAACCGTTGCAGTTGAGGGATTAAACTGCAATTTTTGAAGCTGAAATTAAGAGATTATTTTATCATTTGCTTATAAATACAATGATTAAATAACAAAATATATATACTTTAAATTTTTTAACAAACAAATATATTAAAAGCAATCACTATCATACTTTAAAATAAAAAAAAATATTAAGGGGTGAGAGGTTAAGGGAGTGTGTGCCCTCAGGTCTTCCACCATTAATGTTCTACAGTGAACAGTGTCTACAGAGCACATGATACATTCAGCAGAATTTAGAACTTTATTATAGGCTTCTACTGTATTCAGTGTTCATATTTTGTATTTTCTCTGTTTTTTTTAATGGATGTTTAGGCAGCAGCCAAAAAAATTTATACTTTTTGGCTCTTCTGTGAAATTTTTGCTGATTTAGAAAAATATATTAAAGGTTTTATGCATGACAAAATGGAGCTGTCCATTTTACAGCCAAAATAGGATAACTTATTTCTAGTATTATTAACTTTTAACGGTCAATTTAAAATTTAGTTAATTTAATTTAAAATCCAGGATTGAGTTTTCAAAAAAATAAATAAAAGTTAACTCAGATATTTTGATAATTAATTTATAATCTGGTAAAAATCTTGTTTGATTTCAAAAAATTCTTAATGCTGATGTTATTTTAATTTTTTTTAAATAATTATTAAAATTATATCATTTTAAAATAATCTAGATCCACTAACTTGATCTATTACTCAAGCTGAGTTTAATAACTTTGTTTGTAGCTAGTTTTTGCCTGATGTGCGTGATTTTATAAGCATTGTTAATTTTTTACCCAATAAAAGAAATTTAATGATTGCAATTAAGTAATTTTGGAAACATTGATATTGCACAGTAAATAACACCAACTTGGGCATGAAAATAAAAATCAAATGATAGCAGGTACCATAAATAGCCGATTTATAATAAAAGAAGATCACCATATTCAATGAATAGCTTCTCCAACCACACTGGTATACCATCAGGCTGCTCATCAATGTCTGGCATTTATAACATCAGTTGGGAATTTTATTAGCAATAATGCAGATTGAAGAGCCTAAAATTTTGAAAACATTAATTATTGTACTTAATAAGGTGGTGGCTAATAATGAAATAATGCAAGTTCCTTAAATACCCAATTTATAGCAATCAAGATTGTATTTTTGCCTAAAAAGATATGCTTTTTTTAAAACAAAAATTATAATTTTGATGTGCTTATATTGAAAATTAAAAATAAAAAAATATTATTTTAATATATTTTCAATTAAAAAAACTTTTAAATAATATTATACATAATAATACTAAATACACACTACATCGAATTTCATAAACATGATTTTTGTTCTATTACATATAATCATAATCATAATCATAGGCCAAAGAGAAAACATCACACATTCATGTTTACACTTGTAACTAAATTAATTGGCATTCTCAAACAACCATTCAATCCAACAATAATTATCTCATGTTTGCTTCTAAGAAATATTTGTTTTCATAAAATATTTTGTAAAAAAATTGATCAATTAAAAATATTTTATAATCAATCTCAAATTTAGTTTATTTACTGAAAATATTTTCATTTATAAAGTTTTGTATTGTATTTTACAAATAGTAATTAACTAATAATAACTTTCATCTATCTCACCACCTCTTCTTCCTCCAATGTCATTGAGAAATGTTTTTTATATAAAATATTTTACAAAAAAATATTTACATGTAAAATATTTTATGCAAAATAAATAGATTATAAATATAAAATTATTTGCTCCTAAACTAGTATAAATTGAACATGAGATTTTTACCTAATGGAAACAATTCAAGAAAATAGTAATCTATTAAAAAAAACACACTACATTAATTTAAAATATTTATTTTTAAACATTTTTTGATTTTTTTTTTAAAGATTTCTGTGTTGATCAATTATTGCAAAGAACTTTTATCAATTATCACACCAATCTGTATAAATAATAGATTATTTTATAAAATATTTTTTTATTTAAAAATATATTAAAATAATATATTTTTTATTTTTAAAAAATATTTTTAATATCAAAAAATAAAAATAAAAAATTATAAAACTATAATTTAATCCCACAAAGCCAAACACCCATCAAATAAATGGGAAGGGAAAGCAAATGAAAGATTAAAAATTATTATCTCACGTGAAGAAGAGAAGCATGTTAAAATGTTTGATTCTAATTATTTTTTAAAATATTTTTATTTTAAAAAAAATAAAAATAATAATTTTATTTAGTTTCTAAATTTCAACAAATCAAAACAATTTAAAAATATTAAAATATTAACCTAGGATAAAAAAAAGGTTTGAGAATAGTACCAGGCACTGATGGAAGTCAAACATAAAAAGATAATAATATTTAATTCATAAAGATCACTTTTGCAATCATATTGCGATGATTTCATGGCCCTTTTGTCTTGCCGAGGCAACAACACTGTGGGCTTGCCAGTCTGTAGAGACCTCCTCGTGTCACCACACACTTGATGTCTTCTCTTCCACCGAGCAGAGAGTGATTTCATTTCACTGCGGTATCTTTTCCAACAACTGCGTCAAGTGGGTAAAAGTAAATGCTTTTATCTCAGATCTCTTCCACTCTGTTCATCGCCAGGCGGAAAGCGGTCACAGGGACGACCCAAACCCAAAAATGCTTTAAAATTGTTATACCATCCCACATCTTTTATCTCAGATCCTTCTCACTGATTGCTAGATTCTCCATCTTTTACCAATTGAGATTTAAACCTAAAACTTTCTAGTGAAAAACTCAAATTTCAAGCGTTGAAACATGCTATATGATCAAGGTAGGTGCCCTCCATGTCCATTGATGAAACCCTCCATTCTTGAGCTAAGTTCATTAAGCTATGGAGTAAGAATTTACAAGTCAGAATCAGCAACGTCCATTTCATTGAAATGTAAAAATAAGAGGGCACTACGTGTCCCTTCAGGTTTATTCAATCCAGTACTGGGCATGAAAACAACATCACATGTAGTCTTCCATTAAAAACACAGTGGATTCTTGGGAAAATCTGTAGCCAAGATTTTAGTTATTCAGATGGAAGGCGTCTTTCTTGACATCGCGCCGTTATTGTTGAACTTTCTTGTGCTTTTCCGACGGTAGATTTCACTTGCTCCTCGTAGCAAGTAATAATTGACCATAAATGATGATGCTTTACTGTACCAGCAAACTTACCTCTATGATAAAAACAGCGTCGATGGAGAAAAGGCAAGAATGGAAAAGGCTACCCTTCTAATGAATCCAAATCTTCAGTGGCTAATTGGAGTTCGCATAGTCATTTCATGATGGTAGAAAAAAGGGGTCAGCTGGACAATCTAAATCGATTATTTTAATTAAAACGATATTATTTTATTTTATTAACAAAATAATAATCCAATCATGTTTAGATTAAGTTTAATTAAATCACTAAAAACCTGTGCAAATAAACCAAGTTTTATAAAATTTATTGAATAAGTAACGAGTTCGGCCAAGTTTAATAATTATATCTCAATTAATGTGTGAAGAATGACGGGAACCACATGAAATAGTTCCATCTTATATCTAAATCCCTCGAGTGGTACTTTTATTTGATTTTCAGGGTGTGAAAGGAAAGAAGAACAAGAACGTGGTTCGAATTTTCCACAAGCAAGAATTCAAGCGCGGACTTACTTCCGTGTCAGATGGTTCACACTTGTAACCTAACCAAGACACTTATTTGACCCAAATACGGCATGCACGCGCCACCGAGAGGACCCCTCACCAGTGACTACTGAGCAAGCCGTAATGCTTGGTGTCGATGTATAGATTACTGTCGACCATATATTGCTTTATCTATATGCTTTTTACAGCGCGTGTTCATGTCGTTTTCTATTGAGAGCAAGGGGGCCGCTTTAACTAGGAGCTGGCTATCCATTTTGCTTTCTGTGGTTTTTTTTCCCCGCATCAACTCACTGTTTGCAGGTATCATTGAGTTCATTGCATCTCATGCATGAATGTAGCTGATATATCACCATGTGAAGAACTGGATTTGACGTTCTAATGGTGGTCAGCCATCATGTGATGATTTCAAACATAACTGAGAAAAACTCTGTCCTCGACCTACGCTGAACGTGCGTAATGCACGACGTCGGAGTTCAAGATACTTATGGATTCAGACATAATCGTAAGGACTTCAAGCATATTCCCTTCCAATGTTCCTTGATTTGATTTATAGTGAAGCAGCCAGTGCTGTTGCAGGTCTTGCTTCCGTTCTTAATTACTTCAAATGGATAGATACTTCCCACTTACAATGACCTAGAGTAACACCATTAATTAATACCACTTGATTGATCTTAATTAACACAGAATCTTGTCTTAGAATTCGCTATTTTGGAGGAAATATAGGCATGGCAAGAGATGCATGCATATGTGTAAGATATTAGGATCATTTCGGAAGTATATAATATTTATGGCGACCTTTCGCAATGTTATTGGAATTCTCCCTCCCTTTGAATATTGGTCAAGCGAGGCAGTAGCTACGCTTAAATAGACTACCTCCTATGTAAAACTACTTGTCATTGAGAGCATGAGGTCCCCCAACACACATTCTATTTGAATCTTCATAATAAATACACACCAATTACAGATCGTGGCGTCGTTTCATTTTTTCCAGCAAGGAAAACGATTGAGGTCTTCTTCTTGTTTTTTTAAGTTCGAATAAGACCTCGGTCAAATATAGTTGGAAATATAAGAAATTTATAAGGCATTAATTGGTATATTCATCAACAAATGTGACTAGTGATGCTCATATATGTATTACATTTGAATTAAGGTGATCCCGATTGTTTGTTAGTCTAATCACCCCACTAGAGAATTCTTAAACACAGATAGAATATTTCATCGGTGTTTATGCTTGACGTTGATCGGCGTTTTAATTATCAATTATATTCTCAACAAAAATAATATTGTTAGTTAATTCTTTGTCGGGTATTTTGTACCTGTTAAAAATCTTATTGACGGATTATTATATTGACGGAATTGTTGGCGGACTTTTCATGTAAAAAAAACGTGTTTTTTCATCTATCATAAATTATATTTCTATTTTCATCCTATTTTTTCTATGAAGTGTTATCTGATATAATTCTGTTACTATTTTCTAATTCGTTGGTAATTCGATACCATCCTTGATTTTGATTTATTTCCTCACCATAGAAAATAATGATCAAGTAAAACAATTAAACATGATGGGAAAGTTCATAAAGCGTTGAAATTAGTAGAAAATTCATGATAAAAACAAGGTAGACATCCCTTTCGTTTGCTCTCTAGTTTCAAAAAAGCAGAAGAAAAATGGACACAAACTTTTCGTAAAACTTGTCTAAAAGCCACTCTCTTTGAAATTTCAGTTTTGATTTAGTCTCTCTTGTCTTTCCTCCGTTAAGAGACTAGGCCTTCCATCTAATCTAATCTCCCCTCGGACAACTCAGTACCGCTCCAACTCAATTATTAACATGCCTTTTAAACCTGTCTTCAATAGCAAACAAAGTTGGCACCCTATATGGTCCACATTTTGCACGTCCCACTTACCTATAATTAATCACCAGCCACATACGCCAAGCTTATGCATGTTCATTACCTAATAATAATAATCATTATTATATTTTTAAACTATATCCAGCTCTACATCGTGTATCAATAAATTTCAAAATTAATTCAAGTATGGTAATAGTTGTTTTTTAATATATTAAAATAAAAAAAACATTATTTTTAATATTAACACATTAAAATAAAAAAACTGGACATTTAATTCTATATATATATATATATATATATATAAGATGTCTGATTACATTTCATATTAACAAGTGAACTTGCCACGTTAAATTTGACAACTAGAAGAGTTTCCTTCATTATCAATTTCATTTGATGTGTTATTAAAATATTTATTTATTTTTGTATTTTAAAAATATTTTTTTATTTTTTTTATTAAAGTAATATATTTTTAGTGTTTTTAAGTTATTTTAATATATTAATATGAAAAATAAATTTTAAAAAATAAAAAAAAATATTAATAATATATATTTTAAAACAAAAAAAATATTTTTTAAAAAAACCCAACTATACTATGCAATCGCAATAAAATCAAATTGCTAAAGCTAATCTCGATTTCACACCCACGTGTGGTGACTTGACTTGATTGACCGGCAGCACGTGTAAATTACACTTGCTCTTGTATGCGGCGAAAAAAACTACACTTTGGCGTTATAAGAATTATTGACCACATAAAATAAATAGCAAAAACAAATAAGGAAAATAACTTGTAGCTGTCCATTGCTAACTCAAATTTTACACGCTTAACCAGCCACTAATTATTTCTTTAACAGAGTACAAAATCTTGGAAGACTTTCACTCGGTCCTCCGTTAGTTTTAACGGGGATATTTAAATAAATAAATATAATATTACTACTGATACTAATTAACACCAAAATTGGCCAGAACAGTTACCACCGTACAAAATTTGCCGTGAAATGGTAAGTAATTAACCGACGGCGACGACCTCAAAGTGCCGCCAGAGGTTCCGAGTTTAAGAAATGGAAGAAATCATCATCCTCTTGGCAGACCGATGATAGTGAGCTAAACTCTTGAAGTGGGTCAAGAAATATGTCACCAAAATCTTGATTAGACATAAAGCTCTCCTCAAAAACCGATGTTGTCGCCGTCGCCATAACTTGATCATCAAAGAGTGTAGGCCCTGAAGTTCCAAAATTGAAAAAATCATCAAGAAACGGCGTGTCTAGTGGTAAATAGTCAGTCAAGTTGCTCTCCCCGAACGCTTCTTGATTGTCTTGATAACTTGGCTCCTTTTCAACTTCTTGGAAGGGATGGGCCGGTGGTTTGTTTGATTCAGCCGAAGGTAATCTGAACGTGAGCACAGATTTTGGAGATGACAGACAGTGAGACTCATCAGCAGATTCATAACCGGAGCCAGAAACTGTGTCGACATTGATTTCTGGCTTCGTCTTTTCTTCTCCTTCTCGCTCTTCCACTGTACTTTTCTGATCTTGTTCTTGCTCCTCCTCCCTACTAGGCGGTGTGATGAAGTTTGTTAAAGCATCCGGCCCTCGAAGCTTGATGGCCGCATTATCATACACTCTTGCAGCCTCCTCAGCGGTGTCGTAAGTCCCTAACCATAACCTCTGACGTCTTGCAGGATCTCTAATCTCTGCAGCCCATTTACCCCAAGGCCTTTGCCGAACGCCACGGAACTTTCTGCCATTGTTTGTTGATTGAGGAGCAGATTTTTTCGCTGGCCGTTGAGGAATATCACCGACACTTCTTTTCCGGTTATTGGCAACAGCAGCAACAATGGCATTAGTTTCTTTGCAGCTGGCTTGGATGTTAATCTCGTTCACGTATCTTTTCACCCTTTGCCGGCCAAACAACCCTCCCTCCTCATCACTAGAAGAGTCTGTGGCATCATGGTCGGTAACTGTTACTCTGACGAGCCTTGGTTGTGGGTTTGATGGTTCTAGTAAGCGGCACCGGTCATCGGAGGGTAACTTTTTAGGCTTTAAGAATGGCTTTGTGAATTGTTTTGTAACTTTTTTGTGTTCGGTGTATTTTATGGGACATAGGATACTCTGGTCTATCATCTTTTCTGGGATTTATCCTTTCTCTCTTCTAATTATCTCTCCCAAAGCCTCCCTAACTGCATAGAGAGAGAAAAGGAGAGCCAAATAAAGAGAAAGAAAAAGGTGAGCAGCTGTGAAGGAAAAGATTGCTACTTGTAGAGAGATAAACCCAAGACAAGGATGACTCAGAAATCTGTCAAAAAGACACAGGAACAACCCTTTAAAGAATTTAAGAGATAGCCCTCAAACCCCAAAACAAACTGTGATAAAAGAAGAGGAGAGAAACCCTTTTAAAATCAACAAGGGTTGGAAAAAAGGAAAAAACCAAGAATATAAAGGAGGAATCAACAGAACTAACAAAGAAATGAAAACCAAAATAGGAAAAAACAAGAAATCACTCTGATTTCTTGAAAGAAGACAGCAAAAGGAATCAAATCTTGATTGATCAAACAGATGGAAGGCAAAGAAGAAAATGGTGGGTTTCTTGAGGTATTGGAAGCCGAAAATATCGAGAGAGAGAGAGAGAGAGAGAGAGATAGAGAGAGAGACAGTGGGTTTATGAGTAAACGCAACAGACTATGAGAGAAGCAGAGTTTTCGTTGCAGTGGCGACTATAACACTGAAATCTCTGTCTTATAGGATCCAACAGCCGAAATTGGAAAAATTTTATTATTAAAATATCTCATTTTCACATTTTATATTTCTTTTTTTAAAAACAAATTGATATATATATATTAATCAGGGTAGTGAGTAGCCAGGGGCAGGTCATAAGACACCGGTGGGGAAGTGCCATAAGATTTCAGTAACCCGACCTGCCAAATCCCCAATACCGTGTGTGATTCTGACACGTGGTGTTGTGGGCCTAAACTAGTTTCAGGCCCAATTAGAGACGTAGATTAGGTGCTGAATCAGGGGGTGTGAGTCTTGTCTCGGTTAGTGTGATGCCAGTCACGTGAGGCCCAAGATACCCGGGTCCGTTTAATTTTGGTTTGTGGTCAAATTCTTGACTATTTAAAGAAGGCATTGTTTTTTTTTTTTTTTGTCTAATACCAAAGATTTTCGGTATTTAATTATTTATTGATTGGATTTGGTTGTGATGAGCACATATTTGATTCTGGTAATTATTGGAAAAATAAATTAAAACAAAATTAAAATTCATGATTAAAATATGAGAATTAAACTTTTTCTTCTTCTTTTATGTTTCTTAAACCGGCCTTTTTATTCATTGTTAAGGTAATTTAGTTATTTTATTTTTTGAGGGTGTTAGCCCTACGAGAAATTAGGTGTCTTGATTTTAATTTTAAACTCACTTATTAATATTCCAAATTTATTAATCAATATTCCAAACATAGGTATATGATATCAAAATTTCAGTGTCTAATATATATATATATATATATATATATATATATATATATATATATATATATTTTAGGTATGAAGTATGAATGTGATTTGATGTCAATTTATATAAAACAAAGTTAATTAATTATTATCAATTAAACAAGGCAAAACACATAAGAAAATACTTGTAAAACCTTAGGAGAAATTTTATAATTAAAATCAGTGGCGGTGTTAATGTGAAGAATGTAAAGAATATACGAGGATGGTTTGGTAAGTTAGAGCGAAGATGTGAGGATGGTGTATACTATTTTGTTCGTTTTTATACTGTGATATATGATGTTTTTTAAATATAATTTTTATTTAAAACTTTTTAAATTTTATTTTTTAAATTTATTTTTGTTTTTAATACATACACATCAAAATTATCAAAAAAAAATTTTTTTTTTCAAATCAAATGTACTTAAAATACTTCCAAACATGGATTTAACACCAATGACTAACAGCCTATATTGTGCTGGCTTGCTTGAGGTGAGTTTTTAATTTTTTACCCTTAAAAAAGTTTCAGGCTGAGTTTATTTATTTGTTTAATGAGATTTGCATTAAAAAAGAAAATAAAAAAGGAAATTACTTTTTTTACAGCCAGAACTAACGTGGCAGGCAACCTAGAACTCGCCGCCTTTTATAAATTCTGTGTTGTACATCTCTGGGCATTTTTCTCCTCTTCCTGTTTGCACAACCGAGATATGCTTGTCTCACTTTCCCTGGCAGTACGTGTCAACCACGGGGCTTCAAAAATAGTAAATCACAATATTTATTTTATTTCTCTCTGTATGGTAATTACTTGCTGCCATAGTTGTCACATTTGTTTCGCTGTCCAACCCATAAAAATGCTCCATTATTAGATTAGTTGGATGAATTCAAATTTATTTTTTAAAATAATATTTTAATTTTTTTATAAAAAAATAATATTATCTTGAATAAATCTGAATTAAATTAACTTTAAACGAGTCATAAACTTAGTTTCATGTGATCAATATAAAAAATTAATTCAATTTAAAACTCAATTTGGATCAAATTATTTAACAATGTATTTTCTAAATTAGTCTATACCAAACCAAGGTTAACAACTATGCAACCACCAAAAAAAATAAGAAGTGTATTAAAGTGTATAATGATGATGAAGAAGTTTTGTTTTTATTATATATTATAATATATTATAATAGAAAGAATTTTATTTTTAATGAATGAATGAGTTGGGAAATTAACCAATAAGAATCATATTTTCCAAAATAATTTTATTTTGAGTCATGAATTTACTCCAATGTCTCTAGTGAGTGTTTCAAGTTTTTAGAAAATTGCAATTAAAGAGAAGTATCTTCTCTAGCACAAGAGATAGAAAGAAATATATAAGGAAAAAATAAATGGCTGAGTAAAAATTAATGAGGTCAATTAGATCCTTTCCTTAAAGAGATTATATAAATACACAAGTACTAGATATAAGAAAAAAATAAATGGCTGAGTAAAAAATAATTATGTCAATTAGATCCTTTTCTTTAAGAGATTATATACATATACAGGTACTACATAGGTAAGGCCGGTCTTAAATGAAAGGTTTTTAATTTAAAAATTTATATAAATTTATATTTAATTCTTTTTAATTAGAATAAAATAGTAAGATATCATGTTAATAAAATTATCTCAACTTAAAACTTAAACAGTTAGATTTGAGATTTAAAATACTATTTATATAAAATTCCCCATTCCTTTTTGTATTTGAAAAAACAAGAGGGCATAATATAGAGTTGCTTTGAAATAAACGGTGGATGAAGAAGGAATAGGGAAATTCTTTCTACGACGAACATGCGAAATGAAATGAAAATAATCCTCACCAAAAAAACTTACCCCTTTTTTCAAATATATATGCATGGACATTGAATATCACTTCATATATATGCATGTTCTTGGACTTACCATACAATAGCATTATTTGATCTTGGATTAATGTGATTTTTGCTGGAATTCTTTGCAATTTCTTGGTAGGGTCCAAATATTTTTGGCAGCCTGATATGTGAAAACACAAAGGTCAATTTCTGTACCCTTGATCATCATTCAACAACATGAACTGCGGCTTTCAGATTTGAATCAAATGAATGTGTGGCCACACATAGAAAAGAAGTTTCTTTTGCTTTGTTATTGGCGCAATTTGTGGTTCTTTTTCCGGGGGAAAACACCAAATTGTCTCAAAATTCTCGGAAAACAAACAAGAAGACAGGAGATCGTAATAAAAAATGAAAAAAACAAGGTTGTTATGAGTGTCTCATTATTCGATTTTCAAGCTTGCTTTCACGATAGTGCTAACACGAGAAAAAGAAGATAGAGGAGAAACAGTAAATATTGAGAAACGCAAAATGTAAACAGGGATATATATAATACAGTATTATTAATTTGATTCATAGTAAATATTTGAATGTTGTGCTTCTGATTAATTAAATAAGTAATATCTACTTAATATATAGTTTTAGGGTAATTGTAGGTTTCTTTGGACCACTATAATCACTCCTCTCCAAGTCTTAAAACTAATTATTAACAATATGGAATCATCCATGCCAAATTAATATCGGAAGCTCTGATTTAAGTATAATCTATATTTAAGCTCCACCTTATTGTAAAAAGTTTTTTTTTTTTTTTTTTATAAAATCTCATTGTAATGCTTTAAATTAAGAAAAAATCAAATAAATATTTTAAAGTTTTTCCATGTATAGAAAAGCTAAAATATGAAGAAAAAGAAGAAGAAGAAGAAGCAATTTCATGCAACTAAAATAATTCATTTTGGTCCATCCTCCATCCTTGATATAATTAATCATGTCATTTACCGAATTATTTTATTTCCCTTTGTCTGATCATTAGCAACTAATCATACTAATATTTGCCTGGTTAATTCCATCATTTTGTCACCACACATCGAGTCTCCATGTAAAGATCCGATGACTAATTAAGGAAGTGATCAAAAGAAGAATGATAAAATTTATTATATTTTCTTGGCTACAATAAAGAAGAAAGGATTTCTCCCATAAAAGAAGTTGTTGACTCCTAAGCAAAACCCCCAAAACAGCCAAGAAATTAACAAATGAAAAATAATAAAATTTACGTTATTTTCTTGGCTACAACAAAGAAGACATGATTGATTTCATAAAAGAAAAAAAAAGCTTTTGACTCTTAAGCAAGACCCCAAAGAGCCAAGAAATTAACAAATGATTGAAGAGTTTGAAAATGAAAGAATAATTTGTTTGTATAACTTGAAATTCTACACTACATCAAACAAAAAGGCCGACTATTTTTGTTTCTGCTAACCCAATTAAAGACTTTAATTAATTTCCTTGCTTGCCGTACCTTACAATTAATTCAGCCATATGTTTAGAAGCTTACAATCCCAATTATAATTCAATCTTTGAAGAACAATCACTCAATTTGTACCAAAAAATGTGGCGACCAGGCCCTCATAGCTATGTAATGTCTTAATTTGCTGCTGTGTTGGCCAATGATTCGTTGTTAAGCCCCCACAGTCACAGGTTGGTAGCAATATTACCAATAATTTGAGAGGCTATATGGCACTAATCATGGGAAGAAGGTGCCCTCACATGAGGATGTTGATGTTCTGTACTAGTTATATGCATATTTTCACATGAATTCTTTCTTCTTTGGAGCACAACATGTTGGATATTTTTAGGAGGTTCAAGGATTTAATTGTATATGTGTGGATCTTATTATTAAGTAATGTTTGTTGATCTAAAACATGTAAGCACGAGGGACTTCTGTCCCAAGAAAGGTAAAACTAGTGTTTATTAATTATTAATTATAAATTCATCGTTTTTAAGAGATTAATCAAGTGGTGAAAGAATGTTCATGACGAGTTTGTTTAACCTAAATCAAAATAATTCCTACTTTTTTTGCTTAGGGAATTTGAACCTTATTTTTTCTGGTAATATATATATCTGTGTGTGTGTGTGTGTGTGTGTGTGTGAGAGAGAGAGAGAGAGAGAGAGAGAGATGTATGGGTTATATATGCTGTAGAGTTTATACGATGTCGTTTGATGGTTGTCTTCTACAGTAAATGGTGGATTAAGGACAAGGAGTTGAATGATATTGCACCTAGCTAGTACACAAGTGGGAATAGCTTTGGTGGATAAGTGATCAGCTTTTTTTAATTAACAAGCTCACTTATGATGTATTATTATCCAAGGGATACTCTGCATCACATAAATCAAATGCAAACTAAATTGTAATAATTTGTTTTTGAATTAATTAGCAAGTTAACCTTGTGCTTTAATTTGGTTGGTACTAAAATATGAGGTTAAGTATTAGATTCATAGTTATTAAATTTAGTCGAGCTCGATGACTTGTCAATTCAAAACTTAATTTAAATTTAAATTTATTTCAAATGAATTTAAAAATTAACTTGATTAAACTTAAAATAACCCGACTAAACTCGAGTGAATTAATTAATTTAATTAAATTCAAGTGAGACATTAACAAGTTAACTTTATTTTATTTAAAAAACAAAATAATATTATTTTTAGTTATATAAGTTAATTTAATAAATTTATAATCTGGATCATGATTATAACTATGAATAGTTATAACTATATTGAATTATGAGTTTAGTTAGTAAATTTATAAAGTCTTATTAGGCCAATAAAAAAAAAACAAGTTGTATTTAAAGATGATCGTTGCGCTATCATCCATTAGAATCCATTGAGCTTATTATTAATACTTGGTATCTGAAACGAAACAGCATGATCAACCCGGCCGGTTCATTTGGCATCAAGGTTTAGATGGATTAACAAAACAATTAAGGCCTAATTTACAATAGTGTTTGTTTTGTAGAGACGTACAATAGATGTTTAAAGATCCCATGGTTTAGAAAGCGAAAACTATATGGATTAGCAAAGACGAACATCAAAGTTGAGCAAACTTCTTGGACAGTGGCCCCTCCATCGAGCCAAGCGACCGAAAGACGGCTAGCTAGGGAAGAACACGAGTCAATGAGCATCAAGTCCAAGATCCTTGCTTGGTGCTCTCTACATCTACGTACTCTATTATTAGTCTTTAATCATGGGTAGGTTAATCAGCTCCGCCCTAGAAACCCTTGTTTCGAGGTCAACCGGTATATATGCTTATTAGCTATTTAATTTGTGTTTTTTCGTGGATCATAAATTGTTTTTAGAAAATTACAAGTATACAGACTATTTTTTTATTTAAAAAAATTTAAAGTGTGAATTAAAAAGTTTATCCAAATATTTAATAATAATCTATATAAATAAATAATTAATTAAAAATTAAAAACTTCTCTAAAAGTTTCATCGAAAACAAAAATAAATAATAAATAATATAAGGAATAAAATTAAAAAATAAAAAGATAAACATTTATTTTTTCTGAAAATAAAACAAAAATAATCAATCAAATAATTTTTTATGTGATTTTTACTATTTTATATGTGCTTCCACTTGCATCACTTAATCTCTAAGATAAATTAAAACGATCCATTTCAAATTATAAAGAACTAATTATAATAATCTATATATATATATATATATATAGAAGAAAGGGAGCGTTTATTCCAAACATCTGTTGACAAGAATTGAAGCCAGGATTTGTCACGGGATGAAGATGTATATATGTATACAACTAAATGCCAAGCTATAAATAAAAGGTCATGCATTCACAAAAAGTCAACAATGAGACAAATTATTATCTTTCCTCGTGGCAAATTTGTGTCTGTCTTCAGATTTCTTCTCTTCCTCCCCACCCCCCACCCCCCCCTTTTTTTTTTGCTAGGCTTCTATTTATTTTACTGTATGTAAATTGACATGCAACAAGGAAAAGAAAAAAAAAAGCAAGAGAAAGTTCCTATCATGCTTTCTTGGCTAGCTACGAGTGATTAAAAAAACAAAAAAAAAACTTGCATATTTAATGTCCGTTAATACAGAAAAAATAAAAACTTATTTGTTTTAAAAAATAAATAAATACGTGACAATAAATTTATTTCTAGAATATTTTTAAAGAAAAATTTTATCATTTGTTCATTACGGACAAATATCTCTTATCCTAATTATTTTTATTCTTTTTTATTATGAAATAGTAATTAAATGCTATTTGAGTTTTATTTTTATATTGTTTTGTGTTGTATTTTATTGTTGTATTTGTCTATAATTTGCTGCACTGTTTTTTTTTTTTTTAGCCCCTTACGATGCAAAACTTCACTCATGGTATGCAGCAAGAGAAGATACACGCTGAAACAAAATATTAGAATGTTTTTTTCAAAAAGAGGCTAAAAGATATTGATTGCTTAAGAATCGGAGGAAATAAAAGATAGACTCTATGATCTCTTTTTGTTTAGAAATCAAATTTTAAAATTCATTTTGTATTCAAATAAATAATAATTTGAAATAATCAGAATGCGGAATGATTAGTTTTTTTTTTTTACAAAAACAAAATTCTTTCTCTAGAAAAAAAAAAAGGACTGGATTTGCGGGAAGAGAACCATATCTTAATCCCCAAGTTTCTGAAAAATTAAACCCTAGAAATTAATATAAAATAATAAGCAGGAACAAGATCCATTCTAAAAAGATGGGCCACCTCCCACACCACAGAAGCTTTATTACCATGTCTGTCTTAAGCTTGTGATTTATTAATACAAACAATTTAAACTCGAAATTAGTCGGTATCAGAACCCATATTAAAATATTAATGTCTGAAGTGGAAACAATCTTCAGAGTGAAGCGACTGATCTCTCTCTCGTCATGCAAGCTTCCATTTGAAGCAAGAAATGTTGGTTTTTTTCTTTCCCTTCGCCATGTTTTGCCATGCCTGTGCATGCTTTCCATCCCTAACGTGTGATGATTGAAGAAAGTCCATTATATTATTAAAAAAACTAGTTTTATCTTAATTAAACGCATGGAAATCCTTTATTATCATCATTAATTACCCTTTAAGAGAAGATATCACATGAGTGTTTAGCTTGCGAGTTTGCAGAAAGAAGAATCACATGAAAGCTTCTTGCTTGACTTTAGCTAGGTGATCGAGCACTAGATGGGTCAATTTCTCAGTCAAATTTCTAGAGTTTCTTTCTTAATTAATTTCTTAATTTCTTCTTCTGTGTAGGTAAAAGATTGTGCCTTTAATTCAAAAGGTGAGACTTTATGGCAAATCAAAAGAATGGAAGAGCCTTTGTATGTTGTGTGTGGATCGAGATATGGTGAAGATAAATATAGAGAAATGTATCTGGCTAAAAAATGGTGTTGCATACGGCGGAAAAAAGCTTCTTTTAGGTATGTTTTTTCATACAATAAAAGGGCATCAATTTAAAAAATTATCTCACTTGGGTTTAAAAACTAAATATTCAACAAAATCCAAGAAACGATATATGATTTCATCTAGCTTGAAAAATGCAAAAAAAAAAAATTAATTAATATAATATGCAGAATTAGTTCATTACATCGAAATCAAAGAAATTAACAATATAATATGGTATCATCTACTTGGTTGATAGAACATAAAATTTCCCGCAAGAGTCACCAAA
This sequence comes from Populus tomentosa, assembly GCA_018804465.1. Classification (NCBI taxonomy): domain Eukaryota; kingdom Viridiplantae; phylum Streptophyta; class Magnoliopsida; order Malpighiales; family Salicaceae; genus Populus; species Populus tomentosa. Next base: position 1,770,840 of record CM031997.1, read on the forward strand.
ACAAGATTAAAACCACTTGATTATTAAAAATATAAGTGGACCAAGAAAAGAAAACCATGTTGACGTATGGCATGACTGATCTTTAAATTAAACATATTTTGTTACACAAACATATATTTATACATTCTGATGATTCCAGGCCACCCAGCAATGCCAATAAATAAATAAAAAAAATTAAAAAGGAGAGAGAGTCAAAAGTGAAACTCACGTGCTCTTCTTTCTTGATTTTGAGTAACCATGAAGAAGAAGAAGAAGAAACACAAAATAACTCCAAAATATAATAATATAAGTTCCCCACTTCTTTATAAGGTAAGTGGTATCATCGTGTTCTTAAAAGATATTGGAGGCTATCAATATGCATGTTCATGCATAGATAGAACATTTACAAGATTCATTGCACAAAATTAAATTAATCAACCGATATATACACCTCCTTACCATATTTTGTTCAGCTGATTTTCAAGAATTCACCAATGTATAGTATTATCTAATTCTTTATATTACCCGATCCTTCTAAATATATGTGGGTGTTATATTCATTATCAAGTGCGTGGTCAGCGTATTAAATATTTGTATTTAATTAAAAAAGGAGAAAAATAATAACCCTTTCAATCCATCACCAATGAGTCCAAGATTTTGTACTGATAGTCTGTGAGCAGAAACATAGAAATAAGATATAGCTATGGTAAATATATGTATTTATAAGCTTTTGTGTGGAGGTGTCATAATAGCTAGACCGACGTTGACACTATTGAATAACCGGTGACCGGCTCAGTTTAAGCCTTCACTCGAAGACCAAAGAGAGGCACGTGTGCTTGCCAATGTGGGGTGTTCGTGGCTCTAGTTTTGGAACTATGAATGTTATTATTATTATTATTTATTACAATCAATTATATAAAAATTAATTAAAATATATATTATTATTATTATTAATGTTGGTGTCCGGGTCAGCTTGCGCGTACCTCGGCTAATCCCATGTACCTTGAAGTTAATGACCTTGTAAACTTCCAGTGGCACTGAAATTTGTGAGACTAGAATTGGTGACCTCTAAGAAGCAAACTCAGGACCTGATCAGTTGAGCTATACCCATCATAATTAAATAAAAAAAACATACTTTATTTATGCCTATTAGCTTACATTAGTAAAGTTGCACTTTTTGGTAATTCGTCAGGACTAAAGTTATAAAAAATATATTCTAATTTTATAACTTGTAAACATGAATTAGTATAAATTAGGTTTCAAAAAATCAAATTATAATTTATCTAGTTGATTCAATTCAATTGATCTAATAGATTAACTCATAATTTAATCAACCTAGTTTAAATATAGTTTGATTTAAAAAAAAAATTTCAAAACAATATCATTTTAATATATTTTTAATATTGAAATAATATTATTCTGAATTAACCTCCTACCTGTGATCTAACCTTTAAATTTAGCCAGATTTAATAAGTTTGGTTGGCACTAATCATCTAAAATTGAGGGATTTGTAGAAATTAGAATGCACTTATTTTCATATATTTGTTATGCATGCTTTCTCTTTTCTTTTGAAGTTCTAATTACAACAATTGAGATATTAGAGAATAAATATTGGGTTGGTGATAATTAGTAGTTTAAATATCCAAAAAGCCCTACAAATAGGGAGTGGTTGGATTGGCCAAGAGAGTCCAACTTTTTAATTATGTTTTGAACTTTCATTTTGGTAGATAATGTTTTCTTAGACTTCATTATGAACTTCTACTAATCATGTTTTAGGTGAATCCCAGATTCAATAACAACCCAATTGCTTGCTTTAACTAGTGAGACTTTTGAGAATACTAATTAATTAAAATTTTGATATCAAGTATCATCTTCTTATATTTATATGCATTTGCATCTCTAAATGATCATCTGATTTGAGAGCGATTATATTTTCATCAACAACTTAATTTCTTCTTGTGATCTAATCTTATTTTTTTTTTATTTTGGGTATGATGAAAGGTATTTGAAAATATAGCTGCGATTGCTTTTCAAAATATTTTTTGCTTGAAAATACATCAAAATAATATTTTTATTATTTTTTAAAATTTACTTTTAATATCTACACATCAAAACAATCTAAATATCTCACCATAAAAGGTATCATTTTGTTTTATAGCTCACTCATGTTACTTGTAGCTTATCCACATCACATATAATTTGCATTGTTTTTGACTTATCGTAAAAGAGTGCATCGGTTAGATTGAGAGTTTGGCCCATCCAAGCTACTTTTGTAGCTCGGTTGTGTCAATCCAATTATTATTGTTATCATCGTAAAGAGTGGGTCGGTTAGACTAAAAATGTCATGGCTTTTGCTTTAAAGCCTCTCATGTTTTGCAAATAATATGTCATAATCTAATTAGCGTTTTATTATAATTTATAAGTCATAATGTTCTGCTTACTGAACATTCTAAAAACCTTTAGACAATAATTAGTGAGTGATTACTCGCCTGAACTCTAATTAGAAGCTAAATTAAAGATTCATCGCAACCAAAGTATATATTAAGTTCATAATCTGACACTCAAAACATTTCCACAGCCAAAACCTTTTTTAGTGGGATATTAGATTATATATGATTTTCAGCTCTGTGCCTTGTCTTCACTAGAGAAAAATCTCTAAGTACATGGAAGCTCAGATACCTCTTCCTGTTTTCTATTCTTTTGGTCCCTTCAAACTCAGATTTGATTAAAATTATATTCAATAAAACCAGATTTCCAGGGGCCATGCTCTCTCCCACTCGTGGGCACGACCTACATGGAGGAATTATTTTAATCTTCTCTATAGCTTGCTAGAGCTGGACTTTGGACTAAGATTTTTCACTTCTGTCTGTTCTGAAGACCTGACACGTATTATAATTTGATAATGTAAAACAATGCATACAAACATATAATAAACGACATGGATCACCATGTCCTACGAGACCTAGCTTAAAAAAACCCTAAAGTTATATGGGGTTGGTCTTTTATGGGGAACAAGAACATATATATATATATATATATATATATATATATATATATATATATATATTGGTTTTTTTTTAATTCCAAAGCATTGTTTTTCAGTTCTTACCTTCTGGACTTGCTAATGACCGCTAGCTGACATGGGTTATACAGTTGATATATATGGTGTTAAATTAATTATATGTGGTTTAATTTATAATATTTCTCACTTTCTTTTTTCTTCTTTTTCTTACAGTATTCCTTGGCGTAGCAAAATCTTATGAATTCATAGCCAGGTAACTTGAAGCGGGCTTGGTACAAGTATGAGTTTTAGTTAGTCAAATCTTGAATTTATTAATAACGAAAACAATTCAAGATCCAGCATTCGTTTTTACTTGCAAGATCTTCAAAAAGATGAAGATCTCTGGTGTTGATATGCATGCACAGTGAAGAAGGAACAACTTGGTATATTCCATCCTAATTACGTGCCAGAATTTGACCTTGGCCTTTCGATATCATCCACTTATTAATGTAAGAACAAGAATCATAAATACAATCTTAGAAAATATTGCATCTGCATTAGATGAAAGTTCACTGAAGAACTCGATGTAGATTACTCAAGATCATATTTATTGATATTTATTCTAAAAAGAAGAAGAAGAAGAAGAAAGAATATTGACTTTGTTAAATTTATTAGTTTTTAAATTCATGCAGTGTGATAAAGAAGTGATTTTCCATGATAGATGTTGGATCAATCTATCTATATATCTATTTTTAATTAAGATTAATGTACTTCAAGATTTCACAATGCATGAAAATTTTATGAGTTCTCTTAAAAGGATATATAATACATTTAATAACACTAATAAAATATCACTATAAATAAATAATCAAAAATATTCAACTAGTTACATGAAAGACAACTTTGGAAGAAGATTTATTGTTAATTATATAAAGAGTAAGAAAAAAAGAGAGGAAGCCGTGTGTATGTATATATATATAAAATAAAATAAAATAAAAACCCCATCCATCCAATGTTAACCACATGGATTTAACAAAGTTTGTAGGACTTAATAGAGAAGGCTAAGAGTCAATAGGATGTAAATCTGTTTAAAAATCCAATTGGAATTATTTTTTAAAATATTTTTTATTTAAAAATATATTAAAATTATATTTTTTATTTTTTATAATTATTTTTGATATCAATGTATTAAAATAATCTAAAAATATCAAAAATTTATTAATTTAAAATAAAAATTACAAAATTTTTCAAAATCGTTTTTAAAATATAAAAACAGATGTAAGGTTAAGTGCCCTCTAAAAGGGTTTAAAAGCCAAGAAAATGTCATTAATGCTGCCTGTAGGTTTGTCTTTGACTAGAGCCGTTACAATTTTATTAAAAAGCGTGTACTGTTTTGTAAAATGGTAAATTTATTCCATGCACCAACTATATCATATGAGCATGGGAGAGACAACATTTATTAATGTAGGATATGATGGACAGAACATTGATTTGTACCCGCGCCTGCGCCAAACATTTTCTTGAATTATGCAAGCTAACATTTTAAAATTTACTGATATTAACTCTCTTCGGAATTTAATATGTAAAATATTAAACGGATATTTATTTTTATGTTTCAAATAATTTTAAAAATATTTTTATTTATTTCAAACCTATTATTTTTAAACATTAATTTCAATAATAATTTTTAAAAAACAAAAAATTATATTATTTTAATACTCTTTTAAATTCTATGTTTAATTTCAAGTTGAATTAAAACTCTTTAGTAAAACTCATTTTATACAGTCAGGCTTTTGGTGAAATAGGTTAACTCTTATAAGAATTTAACTCAAACTAGCGACCCAAAGTCCCCAGATTAAACCAGCATCTATATATATATATATATATATATATATATATATATATATATGGAGTTGAGCTAATAACCCGTGAATTAACTCACCAACCAATGTCAGGCACGCCGGAGGCCCAATTGAGGGTCAGGTATAAAGCCTATTTTCTGAAACCTCCAGCCCATGCCGATGGACGCCGAGTGGTGGCATCAACGCCACTTGGATTAAGCCACGGTCCGCCGTGAATCCGAGCCAAGACAAGCAAATAAAAAAACCCACCAAAGCGATGGATGCGGGCATGTCAGGAGGCAAAACAAAAGAAGAAAGGAAATAATCATACAAACAGGAGAACCCACTAAGATTTAGAGGTTACAGGGAGACACACTAAATTAGAGACACGATTCATGGTGTCAGATTAATCCATGGGACGGAAAGAAACACAGTCGTTTCTTCTTTAATTTGGGACGTTGTTGAGGGCCAGTTTTGCCCCGTTTAGAATGAAGAGAGAACAAGAAGCAAGCATTGATACATAGGGGAAAGAAACAAAGAGAAGGGGAGGGGGGCTCTCCATTGCACACACCACAGGTCCGTTTAGCCCATTGCATACTTCTGGGTCCAGCTTCTTGCAGTTGTCTCATACTTGTTCCTGTCCGTCTTGTACATGTGAGCAATCTCCGGCACCAGTGGATCATCGGGGTTAGGATCCGTCAACAAAGAACAGATTGAGAGCAACACCTACACATGGAAACACAACACGCTTTGCATCATCACCAATAAGAACTAGCAATTCAAAAGAAAAAGAAAAAAAAAAAGAAAAGAAAAAAGAGGAGGCTCTAAACAAAGATTAAATTGCAACTAGTTATCTTACTCTAGAGCAGCACTCCACTGCAGATCAGATATTTTTTTCCAATAAAAATTGAATGGGCAGACTTTTAGACATGTAATTTCACACAAGAAATCCTAAATATAAACTGAAAAGCCTACGCATATATCAAAGTATATATATCAAGAACCATTTAAGTTAATAAATGAAAAAAAATCATAAATAATAACTAAAAATAAAATTAAAAAAATCAAAAAACAAAAACAAATCAAGATATTTAATCTTCCACCACGAACTATTTATCCGTATGTGTTTAATGAATTTGTTTGTTAAAATTATTTTTTTTATTAAATCAAATATTAATAAAAACAGATACATATAAAATTAATTAAATAAAAAAATATTATGTAATAATGCACGTATTAAAAATACTATCCAAAAATAAATATTTTTTATTTTTAAAAATAAAATTCATCTATATAAAACAAAAATAATCATAAATGAATTAGAATAATCTCTATTTATAAAAACCTAAATAAACAAAATAAAAAACCTTGATTGAAATGTAAATTAAAAAATTATTTAAAAAAACTTATAAAAAATCATTTAAAAAAAGCTAAATTAAAAAAAAAATAAGATAAAAAAATACCAACACACATGACCCATTTAGAAAAGACCCACGCATGGTGGCCCTAAAGCTAATGGGTCAAACACATGTTGTCCGCCCCAAAAATATTTCAAAAATAAATAAATAAAAGAGATGACACTTTGTATTTCCCCATACTCCAACCACCAAAATAAAGATTCATTTTTTTTATATAAAAACTTGTTTTTCAACCTATTTTGACAAAAAAGATCTAGAAAAGAACCTAAACATCTTAGCAAACCCGTAAATAGCCTTAAAAAACCACACAACCAAAATCAACCTGGAAAAAAAAAAATCTTCTGGAGGTTATATCTGAAATTTTAGGCAATTTCAAGGTGAAAAATACTTAAATGAAACTCTCATCATCAAATAGAACTCATTAACATCAAAATCGATTATTTTGATAACTAAAATTGATGTCAACATTGATTTTCTATCTTTTCCGCTAGAATATCTCTCTCTCTCTCTCTCTCAAATTAAGAACTAAAAATAATAAAAACAAGCTTTCATACCAAAATTGAATTGCAAAACTATTGATGGACCAAACAAGTATAATTTAAAAAGTTTGAGGACTAAATTAAATTTTTGTAAGAACTTTGAAATCATTACTCATTTGTGTTTGTCTTTTCTACTTTGGCATCTTTTTTCAATTTTATTCTTCGTCAACAAATTTAATTCAATTATCCTTTAATTTGGCCTAAAATATATGCAATCGTGCAAAAAAAAAATAATTAAGGACCAAATTTAAGAAAAAAAGAAATTTTTTGCTCAATGAGTCTAAAGTAAATTGTGAGAACATGAATTGTGTTTGTGTGCGCAATGTTTTTCCTGCAACTTTTATAGTTTTGCATAATAAAAAAGACTAAATTACATGAACCCATACAACCAATAGGATAGACTTCTCATATTAGAAAGTAATAACAAAATAAACACCCAAAAAGAGAATGTTGTGCTAGCATTCCTCTTATATCTATTTATTGTGATGGATTTTTTTAATACATTAACGCATCAATGGTTGGTAAGAAACAATTGTCCCTTTCTTGCACAAACATGATGTTGGACTAACACAAATCCATTAAGATAGTGTTTGGAATTGTAATAGCGGTTGTTTTTCAAAGTAATTTTTTCTTGAAAATACATTAAAATAATTTTTTTATTTTTAAAAATTTATTTTTGATATCAGCACATCAAAACAATCCAAAATCATTAAAAAATATATAATTTAAAGCAAAAAAAAAATCAAAAATTTTCAAAAGCACTTTTTAAACTCAAAAACAAACATGCTATAATAATGACGCTTTCTTCTCAACTCCAAGATGCTTTAAGGGTTATAGAATTTGGACCTTGGATATGGTTAGAGCAGGGCTCCATTGCTCCTTCAAAATGTCCAGGCAAATGCTTCCATTGCTATTTATATTTGGGTGGAATACCTTTGTTCTGAATGCTACCTAAAAGATGCATACATGTAACAAAATCACACACATATAGAGAACTGGATAAGATTGACTTCTCAATTGCATACGCAGAAGTCATAGCTAGCATAGAATGAGATGCATAAACAGGAACCAAGAATACAAAGAGGCGTTCACAAAAAGAAGGAAGATAAAACTACTCAGCAAATACCAACAAATGGAATATCATATAAACTCCTAAGGTTAAGTCACCAAACAAACAGAAGTAACTTAAAGTTAAATTTCATATTGTGCATGGAAGGGAGGGTTAGCAAAGGCACAACCATTCAATCAGGGCAGTTTATATCTTCAACCTTTTTATGTAAATATCATTTATTTCATATTTAGCTGACTTGAGCTTGGGTGATATACCCTCATCAATGCTAGAATTCCTTCATGGGCGATTAAAAAACAGGACCTGTTTTTTCTGAAATCACAATAAAAGTTGAGATTTGATACACAAGCCTTTGATGCAAGAGCTGCATCATTTAACATAAACTTCACATCTTATCTCATTTTATGAGGACCTGGCATAGAATTGTATCGTGTCTTTAGTTAGGTCCTATTAAACTGGCTCGTGCTTATACTGTGAAATCAGGTTTCCATGCCTACAGTTCATCTAGACCCCTGTTTCTGCTGCTAATTTAAGAAAAATTAAGAAAAGTTTGACCTATTGCAAATATTCACACACGAGATGCCTTAGTGTCAAAATGAATCAGCTTCTGATGAGAATAAATTCAATACTAATCCTTCTTCTTCAATTTTGTTGCAAATTGATTAGAAGATGATGGGGGGAAAGAAAAGAGGTTAGGGAGGAAACTAGGAGATAGCCATTCCACGACTGCATGACACCTTTTCTTATACAAAGGGGAGGCTGGAACCTGAGACATCTTGCAAGGTAGAGGGGGAAATCGGTGTCAATGAAGCTTCAAGCATGATTGTGGGACACTAGGAATTAAGGAAAAAGCAGAGGGACAACGAAAGTAATTCAACTTTACAAGGATGAGCAATTTCAAGTATATTTTAAATGTGCGTGAACTTTATTCTATAGACAAGTAAAGAACTTCTTCAGACGAAAAACATTATGCCTTGCACGTAGCAAGCAAAAACTTACCTTGGGAGGCTTAAATGGATAGTCTGGAGGAAAATGAATAGTAACTAGGAAAACACCACCAGCATAAGGGCTATCTGGAGGACCCATAATTGTTGCTTGCCAATGGAACATGTCTTCAGCAACAGGACCTTCAACATTCCCATAATTAAAGCAAACAAATCAACAAAAAAGCATAAAATGAAAATAATCAATGAAAATTAGCTTTTAATTCTTCATACTCGTACACCTTGAAAAAGCAAATCAAACAAATAATATGCATCTTCATGTTTTACCCTGCGGTTTTCAACCATAATTATTAAAAATCAACCAAATTTCAACATTATTTTTGGCTTTCCCTTAAAAGCATCGGATTTTAGCCTTAAATACTTAAGCTTATCGGTCAGAATTAATCATCGCCAGTATTATTCAATGGCACGCATGCTTGGACTATCAACAAAATCATCATCGTCATAAATTCCAGAAAAATATATATATACAAAAAGCTAGCACGCAACGAAGAGATCAGATCAACCAAAACGCTAAAAAACATAAAATAAAGAAAAATATATAGATGCGAAAAAAGTTGAAATACCGGCGCTGCATGAAGTAGGAGGGTCCTTTTGTAAATCTTTCAATTCCTTCAAGATCCGTTTCGATGCCATCTCTTCTTCTTCTTCTTCACCTGCAAAAACCTAAAAAAAACAAACAACACAAAATTCATCATCATCATCAACAACAAATGAAATCACTCAACTCAAGATCGATCCTGTCTAAACCACCATCATAACCATAAGATTAAAAAAAATATTGAATAGAGGCGCACCGGATTGATCCTCCTTCTGGAAAATAACGGTTTTTTTAAAATAATTTATGAGATTTGGTTGTTCAGAGGAAAAATAGAGATAGAGAGAAGAAAATGAAAGAATGAAATTTAACGATTCTGCAGGGTAGAGGTCTTTATATTAATTTGTGGACCGTCCTTTTTTCTATTCTTAATATTAATTAATAAATAAGGTGCGTGTACATTGTGATTGAATTGTGTAAAGGTGTAGTAATGATTATTTTTTAAAATATTTTTATTTAAAAATATATTAAAATAATATTTTTATTATTTTAAAAAATTATTTTTTTAATATTAGTCTATTAAAATATTTTAAAATAATTTAAAATAAAAAATTTAAAATTCAGGAAAAAACTATTTGAAACACCCAAACCGCGGATGGGATGGGATGGGGATGGTCCCATGCTACTATTGTACTTCGCGTTCTTTATACGTTACCTTGCCCTCTATTCTTCGCCGAAAGTAGCCGCCGAATATAATCTTGCCTTTTTGTTTTTGTTTTTTTATTGTTATTACATGCTGGTCCTCTTAATATGATGAATATTTTACATTGGTCATCCAACTAAAGATACTTTGCAAATGTACCACCAAGATTGCAAGAAATCAATATTCAAGTTTCCTATTAATAAGAATTAGCATTTTTTTCTACTTTAATTTTTTTTTTATCTCTACCTTTCGATTTACTTTAAAAGAAATATCAAGTGTTTTTTTAAAGAGTAATTTATCTTATTTTTTCAAATGGGTATCTCTATCTTGCCAATAAAAGAAAGGTTATGAAAAGTTTACTAGTCTTTTCTAAATGAAACTCTATTAAAGTATAAGTTTTCTATTTAGAGAATTTTGGAGTTTTGACTACTCTTATTCAAAATTTAAATCATTTTATTATTTGTAGTCTTCATGTGTATTTGGTATTATGGTATGAAATATTTTTTAAAATATTTTTCACTTGAAAATCATTAAAAAAAAAATTGATATTTATTTTTTTATTTTTTATACCAGTATATCAAAATAATCAAAAAACAATAAAAAATATTAACTTAATGTTTTTTTTAAGAAAAATGCATTTTTATAACACTTATAGAAATAAAAGTTAATACACTATTGAACACTCTCTTTTTTGTAACCATTGGTGTCCAGATCAGCTTACGAACACCTCAACTAATCCCTTGAGGTCCTAAAGTTAACGACTAAGTAAGTTTCCAGCAGTCCTGAGATTTGTGGCACTCGAACTAATGACCTCTAAATAACAAACTCAAAGCCTGACCAATTGAGCTACACCTTTTATGGTTCACTACTGGACACTTTTTTTATTATTATTAATGTGGGCGTTCAGGCCAGCTTGCTTGTATCTCGACTAATCTCACGAGCTCTTAAGTTAACGAATAAGCCTCTGGTAGACTAAATAATCTCACGGGCCAGCTCTAGTGATTTTTAGAAAGCAAACCTAGAACCTGACAAGTTAAACTACACCTTTTAGGGTTAATATTGAATATCACTTCATTAGATAAGTAGAACATAAAAGACTGACCATACAATGGCATTCCTTGATCTTGGATTAATGTGATTTTTGCTAGAATTCTTTGCAATTTCTTGGAAGGGTAGGTCCAAATATTTTTAGCTACATGATATGTGCAAACACAAAGGTCAATTTATGTACCCTTAATCATCATTCAACAACATAAACTATTACTTTCATATTTGAATCAAAAACTCATAGAAAGCAAATCTAAAACCTACCTGGTAGAGTTACATCTCTCAAGGTTCATTATTAGACACTCTTTAATAGGCTTTGTAATGGTTACCCATCATCTATATAGTTGACATTAATATTCTGTTAATCTATTGAGATGACCTTAAATCCATGCATTATTCATAATAATAGGTTATTACAATTTACTTTTATCTATTTTCTTTCTGAAAGCTTATGTATAATAAATATGTATTTAGGCTTCATGATTCTATTACAATGGTTGAAAAAGGTTTTTCTATATTTTTTTTAATAAAAGTTTCTTTGTCAAATAGAAACCAAAAAAAATAAAAGTTTTTCATCTCTTTAAACAATTATCATTCAACTTTTCATTTGTTACAAGAAATATTTGAGATGTTATTTTAAAAGCTTGAGAAATATGTTATTTATTGTATTCTAATTATTAATGTGTTGAGTATATGAAGTTACTGTTATTTATTTAAATGTAACTAAATATAGATTAAAATAAAATAAATAAAAGATCTAAAATAATATAATCCATAGATTTTCTATAACGATCCTAGCACCTCAATGTAGAATTCTCTTTGGTTTGTTTAGCATTATAAAAGCATGTTTGGTATTATGGTAATTTTTGTGGTTGTGGTTTGAAAAAAGTTGTTTTATAAAAAGTATTTTTAGTTGAGATTGGTTTGGTATTTATACATGTTTGGTTAAAACTGTGGTTAAAATTGAGGTTGAATAAAAAATAATTTAATATATTTTGTTAAACATACTTTTCAAATTGAGGTTATAAAATAACTGAAAAAATATATATATTAATATTGATAGTTTTTAATTTAAATATTATAGATTTAACTACCACTATTATATCATTAAATAAATAATACTTTATATCAAATATTTTTTATTGTTCCATTAACTTATATATAATTTTATCACATATAAAATTCATCCGATAAGGACAATAGTTTCCATTGTTTTTTGAGTGTACAACAAAATCAAGTAAAATATTATCAAAAATAAAATTGGAACTGCAATCAAATTTCAATACTACATTATCATGTGATATTCTTCTAATTTATTTAGTGTTACGAATAATATTAAACACTATTTTTTCGAGCAAAACATAATTTAAGAAAAATAATTTTTTTTTACTAGGTTGGATGTGGTCCAATGAACAATGAAGACACTATTCACATGAACAATGCCAAGTGAATTAATTCATCTCAGCACTGTTCACTTCAAGAAGTGAATAGTGCTGAGGTGAATTAATACACTCTACACATATACGGCAGGGGGGGAAGCAGCTCTCAGCTGTTTTCGGCCAACCGGCGGTTTCAACATAAATTATATGGGTCCCACACAAATAGTAAATTGAGTTTTAACATTACTAAACATGTTGTTTGTGCGATTTGCTTTAAAAGTTAAAGTTGCCGCGTAAACAAACACCCTCCAAGGTGCCATTTAGAATGGTGTTTTATGAAAAAAAATATTTAAAAAAACTGCTTAATTTTATTTATATATATATATATATTGATATCAAAAATATTTTTTAAAAAATAAAAAAATATTATTTAAATATATTTTTAAACAAAAAATATTTTAAAAAATAATAATTATTATAATTTCATATACTTTATAAAGCTCGATCCTTTTTTATGTTTTCATTTTTATTTTTCTGTGACTCCCCGTCCGTCCTCTCATCTCCTTCACTCGCTAGAGAAAGGAGATCCTTGATAACGGGGTGAGAGTTTTGTTAAGGGGGCATGTAAGAATTATCATTAAACTTGAAGAACATTATTAAGATTTTTATTTTTTTGAGGGGGGCTATTAATAAATTTTAAGAGACAAATAAGAAAATGAACCTGAAATGTAGGGACTGTAGTAGATTTTAAAAAATCCAGGGGTGGATCTAGTGATGGAATTTGTTTTGAAGCGGTAATTTGATAAATTGAATTGTAAAATTGTAAGAAATTATAGTTTAAGGACTTATTTGAGATATATATTGTGAATAGAGGACTTAGTTGTAAGTTGCCTTTTATTTCAAATTTTTGAAGGTGGTGATTAATGCTGGTTGTCACTGTTTGAATATTTATCGGTGGATAGGATCGACGTTTAAGAAAAAGGAAAAGGAAAAGTTAATGCATAGAAATTCTCTGTTACTATTACGGTGACGTGTAAGGTTTTTTTTTCTTTTCATGAAACGAATATTTTTGCCCGTGCCGTATCGTTTTCTCTGGTCTTTTTGGCATGGACGGCGTCAACGACGCTCCCTGCAGACGCGTAGTCTTTCATGGCTGGCTCGACTCTAGTTTCTGCGCCATGGTCAACTCGTTATGAGGCGGTGGCTGTTTGACCGTAATATGTCGTGTTTCACCTTTATTTCCTTGGAAATAAAGAAGAATAACAATGAGTTTGTAATGTTTTTAAATTTGGAAAGTACGATTTTTTAAAAACAATTCATATATAAAAAATAGATTTAATATATTTCCTCGTGCCAAAAAAAAAAAGTAAATACAAAAACCCCAATTAAATATTATATATAAAACACTTTCTTGTCAAAAATACCTATATTTTTCATAAACTCTTATTGACACGGAAGTATTAAGTTGAAATATTATTTTTTTGGGAATGTTTGGTATTTTTATGCTATATTGTGATGTGATTGTTGTGTTACTCTATATTTGCGAGGGTAAAAATAATGTTCAGTAATAGGTTATTTTTTTTATATTTATGAATGTTTAAAACAACTAAATAGTATTTGGTTATTTTTTCTATTGTTTTTTTTAATATAAAATGCATAATAAGTAGTGTCTTATATTAGAAATATTCTAAAAATATATTTTATTTATATTAAATGATTTATAATTTCTTAAGTTCATATGACATATGTATGCGTGTGTAATTACTAGAATGATTCTTTAAAAAAAAAAATAGGATGATAATACACACACTCTCACTCGTATATGCGTATTATTTCAAAAAAATTAATGATATAAGAAATAAATTCAAAATAAAATTATATAAAATACTAGCATGTTTTGTATATGTAATTAAAGAAATAGAAAAAAAGGTTAAAAGTATAAAATGACTAACAAGTACTATAACATATTAAAAATAATCTAAAAATATATTTTACTTGTATTAAATAATGTATGGTTTCTTAAATTTATACATGTGTAATTTTTATTTTTATTTTTAAAAAATAAGATGATAATACACACACACATGGAGTCAATATTTCAAAAACATCAATGATATACAAAAGAAAATTTGAAATACAAGAAGTAAAATACTAGCATATTTTTTACATGTAATTAAAAAAAATTAAAAAAATATCATTTTAATTAAAATAAAATAATACCCAATTAAATGAATGAGGTATCTTGCTTTGTTTAAAAAAAAAAAAAAAAGCAATTTCTTTTTAAAGAAACACATGCTCAAGTTTTAAAGCAAAATAGGCATTAATCAAATATTAATTTTAGACTGAAAGTATTTAAAAACAACTATTTTAAAAATATATAATAATATTAAATATATATTTAAAATTCTTAGAAACACCATCTATTTAACCATAGGTTTTAGACCTGGTCCTGTAATTGACCCGATTTAAAACCCAGGCTTTGAATTTGACCGGGTCACTTAGGTCAAATTTTTTTTAAAAAAATAATCAAAACGCCATCACTTTAGTTAAAAACAAAAGTTAATGGGTTGCAACCGAGTCTTGATGGGTCAACCAAATAGCCAAGTCAACATGTCGGGTTAACCAGGTCACACCTAGTTTTTTTTCTTTGTTTTTCATTCAACCTATCTTGATTCCAGTCCCAAATCGGCTGAGTCCCAAATTAACCAATCGGACCAGTCTGAATTTTAAAATTATACATTAAACATTAATATTTTAATTTGATTTTGACCCTCTCAATGTCATTATAATGTTATTAAATTGATAATATAAATTGTCATTGACATCTTTTCCTAGATAATAAATTCTTTTAATTGGCAAAGGAAAAATAGACTTGTTTTGACTGAAATTATGATCTCATTTATATTTTAACAAAAATATAAAGCGTGTGCTTGTTTATGATTTTGTTTATGTTTTTACAAAACATGGTTTATTTTTAAAATAAAACAAAACAAAACATGTAAGAATAATAATGTAATATATTATACGTTGGGTTGACGAAATTGTAATATTTTAATATTGAACGTGGAAGAAGTCTATATAAATAGAATATCTTATTCATTTTGCATGTTTTTTCTATTTGTATGGCCTTTCTTTTTTAATACTAATCCGAAAAATAAATAAAAAACTGATTTTTAGTCAATTAAATAAAAAAACCCTCCAAAAATAAAAAAAATAAAAAAAGAAATGCATGAAAAACACGTACACTGCCCCCCCTTTTTTAAAGATTTTTGTAGCCTAATAAAATAGCCAACCCAGCCAATAACCGACCTTGGCTAGCGTGAAGCTACAGACCAAAAGCACATGCAGCCCACCAAATAAACCGGACCAACTTAGCCACCCACCGGAACTCACCGCCCCCCAAAAAACTACCGATCACAACATGAGCAGATTCAACCGGCGAGTCCAAATCCCCGATTTACAACTCCCCAAATACGACGATGCAGAAGAAGAAGGAGATTATAGTGATAATTATGGAGTAGCGCGATTAACAACAACAGGGAGCAATGTGAGTGACGATCAAGAACCAGTCATGGGTGTTAAAGTTCTAAGACAAGCTTCGCGTCATAGAGATATTAAAGGGGATTATCTTGATGTTCCTTCTCATTCGTACTTGATGAAGATTTTTCAGAAACAAGGTCAGTCCATCAGTCCTTTTCAAGTTCTTATAACTTTTCTGGGTATTTTTTTTGTTTTTTAACTGATAATTGATTTCTGGGTCTTCATTGTTTTTGGCCATTAATCTGTTTAAAGTAGTCCTAGAGTTCTTGCTTTGTAAATGGCCAGTGGGTTTGTGATTATTTTTTGTTTTATTTATTTGATTTCGCTCTGGTTTTTTTGTTTTTCTTGTTGATATTGTATAGTTAGAGAATGCAAAATATTTTATGTGAGAACATTTAGTTTAGAAATCAACTATGTTGAATCTTGTATTTATCAAGATTGGTTTCGTGTTTTAGAAATACTTCAAGTGAATTTAATAAGCTTGTGTGCTTAGCTAGCTGAGGTTGATGATGGGCAGTCGCAGATATTCTTCGTTGATTGCACGATGTTTAAGGCCATATATTCAAAGCTTTCGTGCCGAATTATTTGGATCGGTTCCTGTAAGTATCAAAATAGTGATAATTTTTGTTGAAACAACATTGTTTTGTTGACTTGGAAAGAATGGTTCTAGAATGGTGGAAATTCTTGGATTGAAGAATGGTCTTAAGCTTTCTTGCTGGTAAAAGTTGTTGCCTTCAGTTTATGAGAACAAGTCTGTAAGTTTCAAAATAGTGATAAATTTTGTTGAGACATCATTGTTTTGTTGACTTGGAAAGAATGGTTCTAGAATGCTGGAATTCTTAGACTGAAGAATGGTCTTAGCTTTCTTGTTGGTAAAAGTTGTTCCCTGCAGTTTATGACTTGAGTATTCACAAGTCTTGGGGCTTCTCTGTTCTCCTTTTCAAGAATAGTTTCATTACTGCTGATAAACATTTTTTTTTTCATGGAAATTTTTATATTTCATTTCAATTTCAATAAAAAGAGAAAATCAGAAAATACTCATATGGTATGCATTTGTGTTTTCCTTAATATTGATTCCACGCACCATCTTAGAATATATCATTGGTTAGAGACAAATACCAAATTACAATTTATTTTATGTTCAAGTAGGCTGGGGAGGAATAAGCAGCTAATTTGGCTGCATCTGATCCATGTACTGGCCCGAAACATTCGGGGTTCATAAGCATTAATGATAAAATCAAGTCCTTCAACCCCCTAAAACCAACACAAAGTAGCGAGCATTGATTCTGGAATGAAAGGATTATGCTCAGAAATTGACTTGGAGCTTTGGTGTCCTTTAAACCTCAATCCCATCTCAGAGTTCAGGGAAGACTTAGCTTGTTAATCTGATACATATTTAAACACTCTTCCTAGCTTAATATATCTTTAAACTTTCATCATTTTTATTTTTTCAGGTGATAAGCAAGTTCTCTTTGCTGATAAAGTTTTGAAATTCACTGCTTCAGGAAAGATGAAACACCGCATATTGTTAATAACTGACTTTGCCCTTTACATTATTGACCCGGAGACTAATGCGCTTAAACGACGAATAGCTCTGGCAGCTGTAGAAAAGACATGTTTGAGTGAATTAAGTGATAATTTCCTTGCAATTATCATTCCAACAGAGTATGATCTTCTCATGGCCAGCACTCGAAAGACTGAAATAGTTGCAGTGTTAGTTGAAGCTACCAAGAGTGCTTCTGACTTTGAACTTGAGGTGGTTTTTTCCAATAGGTACAATCGATGAGCTGATATCTTTCACTGTTCTTGCATTAGTATTCAATGTTTTACTTTTCCTTTGATTTCTTAGAAGATCCTAAACAGATGCTTTATTGAAGGATAATTAAGGTTTAATTTTATAATCCATTTATCCATGCGACATCCAGATTTTGCTTTGTTGTAATAGATGCTCATTGCTTTATCATAAATGAATCTTTGGTACTGTCCTTTGTATAATGCCTATGCCATTGATTTTCAAAGCCAGTTTGTTAAATGCAAACATGTGCATAACCGGGGAATTTAGCTTATAAAAACAGTCAAGTGACTGGATATGATATGTTTGTCCTTCTGTAATCAGAGGTGACAGGGAGGTTTTCTGACTAATTTTAGAGGAAGAGAAGACTGTTAGCACTGTGAATAGTAGTGCTTTGGCCTTTTAGTGCATGCAAGTTATAAGATATCTGCAAACATGAGATTGCTTAAAAGATCAGTGTTAGGAAGGCTATCAGTTAGTTGATATCTCTTCCACCCCCACTTTCTTTTCCCTGCTCCATGCAGGCTGAGTTGCTTTTGAAATTTGTTTTGTAGGATGCTCTCACTGAAATCTGACTTGATTAGGCCCCTTACCTTTGCAGCTTTGAGTATAATGCAGATGCTGAATTGGTAAAGGAAATCCAGTTCGAGGAAGTTGAAGGTCCGTGCTTCTATAACCTGAAACTATTTTTTATCTTATAGGCTAGTTGTTCTATAACAACTGTCATACGGGTACCCACTATTACATAGTAATCGGGTAAATCAGTTGCATGTGCTCGTGAGGCCTTCTGTTCATATCCCTTTTTATGTGCATTTCAGGTGGTGTTAAAACCAGAATCACGAGGAAATGAGTAGCAGTCCACATATGTTTTCATTTGTTTATAGACTTCACAGGACATTCATACTGTTCATTGTAAAGCGGGAAGGTCATTGCATTGGCCCATTGCGTTGGGAGGTTCCACACAGCATCAGGGTTGATATATTGTTTTATTGATGTTGATTTTTTTGTGTCCAATCCCTGTAGTAAAAGAATTGAAGTTTTTCTCTGCGGAACTGGTTTCGGTTGTATGAAATGAGGTTGTTTTTTATGTTCAAAAGCATAAATTGCTTTCTCCAAGAGACACCACCAGTTTCAGTTTGATTCTGCAAGTTTTTTTGGGGCACGCAGCCGATTCATTTGCTACATGCACGAGGATTCAAAGGTGTTGATTGCTCAGCTGAGTGCATAAACAGGCTCTGAGGGATAATAAACTAGTGGATCACCATTGACTAGTCTCTGCAAGGCAACTTGACCTGATCTTCTTATATTAAATTACACAGGACTGGAGATTAGGAGAAGATGCATGTGGTCATGATTCTTGAAAGCATCTAGTTAGGTCTATCCACTTATTATTTAAAGGGGCAGTTTATATGGTTCCACACCACTGACTAGGTAGGTTTTGGCACATGAATGTATCAATGTAGAGCCACGAGTCAAGGATCCTGGACCCGCTCATGTACATTGAAGTTCTGACTAAATAATACAACAGAAAAGAACCCATCTTGTCTTTGCCTTTAGTTGGGGGCTTTAGAGCAGGTGGCTAAAAACTAATTCTATGACAAAATTTGTCACGGAAATATAAGGATATACAAATAAACTCAATTAATTGAAACCAACAGCCCAATTCAATTAATGAAAAACAAAAATTGTATTGCAACTAATAGCAAGAAGAAACAATCTCACTGTTGAGCTGAAGAGGTAGAAGCTACTTCAGCTGCCTGTGGTGATGGGGTTGCGACTGCAATTTCTAGTTTACTTTCAGTGGATGGCCGGTCGTCGGTGCTCAGTCTCCGAATTTCCTCCACCATTTTCACCACATCAGGCATTTTGGGTCTCTGCTCTGGCATCCTCACCACACAAGCCATTCCTATTTGTAACATCTCTACCATTTCCTCCTCAATATTGGGATACCTTAAGAGCTCTAAATCAAATACTTCAGCAGTCCACTCCTCTCTTACCACAGAATTCACCCACCTCACCAAGTGAACAACTTCATCACCACCTGTGGCGTGCATGGGAGATTTTCCTGTAAGAAGCTCAAGTAGCAAGACCCCATAGCTGTAGACATCAGATGCATGGGCTGCTTTCCTACTGTCTGTTACTTCTGGGGCTCGATAGCCTGCAGCCCTCATCATTGGTGGGGGAATTGGGCTCATCAGTGATGCCAAACCGATATCGGACACACAGCCATATCCTTGGGAATTGAGGAAAATGTTTGAGGATTTTATGTTTCCATGGACAAGTTTGCCACCATTCTGCGTGTGGACATGAGCAATGCCCCTTGCTGCACCAATTGCGATCTTCAGCCTTGTTTCCCAGTCTATAGGAGTGTGGCCCTCCCCTCTCTTACCTGAAAAATGTAACATTTATCTATAAGTAATATCCCTGAAAGCTGGAAAACAGAGTGTATCACTGTAAAAGGTTTTTGACATACCGTGTAGCATTGAAAACACACTGCCCTGTTCATAGAAATCATAGACCATAAGTCTCTCATCCTTGGAATAGTAATATGCCCTTAGTGGAGACACATTCGCATGCCTAATACTCCCAGCCACAATCATTTGCTGCTCAAACTCCTTTTTTGGAACAGTCACTTCCTTCAACCTCTTCACCACCACTGTGGATGCATCCTCGAGCGCGGCCTTATAAGCTATTCCAAACGTTCCCTTCCCAAGCACCTCTGCAGATGCTCTCAACAAGTCCTCCAGGTCAAATGCAAGACTACAATGCTCGAAGAAAAATAGCCTGTTGTTCTGCTCTTGGCTCTTTGAGGCTGTTTTCTTCAAAGACGATTCTTTCTTCTTTGTTGCTAACCCACCTTCCCTATTTTTCTTAAAGCGGCACAAAACCATCAATACAGCAATAACCACAAACCCAAGTACACAGCCACCTAGAGCAATCCCCAGGATTGCAGGTTCCCTTAGTTTTGAGGATTTTTTTGATGGTTGAGAACTTGGTGGATGAACTGGAAGAGCAGGGGGGAGGGCATTTTCTGATGAAAGATTGTTACCAGAAAATGCAGAACTTGGAAATCTTTGAAGAGACCTGGGCACACTTCCAGTAAAATTATTGTTGGCTAATTCTAGCTGTTGCAAACTAGAGACACTTATATCAGGAATATTGCCTGAAAGGAAGTTGTTAGCAAGGTTCAAAGATGTGAGGTGAGTCAAATTTGATATTGAAGGAGGAAAGCTCCCATTGAAGCCATTATTGGAAAGATTAAGAATTGTGAGATTATTCCAAACTGAGAAATCTGAAGGCAATGGGCCAGAGAAGTTGTTGGATTGAAGAAAAAGGATGGTTAAGTTCTTGAGTTTGGAGAGTTCATCATAAGGGAAAGAACCTGATATACCATTAGATCCGAGGTTCAGGATCTGAATTGCTGACAAACGCCTAAGAGTGTTGGGTGGAATTGGGCCACGAAATCCTACTCCTGGCAACACGAGAGCTGTAACTCTAGAGCGATCATTGCTACAGGACACTCCAGTCCAGTTATTGCACACAGAAGTGCTCTCCTTCCAATTGACAGAGCGAGAGAGACGAATATTGTGAAGGAAATATAATAAAGCTTCCTTATCTTCAACCGGGTCAGCGGTGGTTGGCAAGAAAACTGCTCCGAAGAAGAGAAAAGCAGATAAAATGAAGAACAGGCCCTTGTTCATGTTCATTCTCTCTCAGAACCAAACTGTTGAGCACATTTGCAACTGAACAGCAAAGTTTCTACACAAATCACGGTCACATCCACGTAAATTTGGTTAAAAGATGTAATACAATTAGAAACAGAAACAGATATGGTCTTCGCTAGGATATGCTGGTTGACATAATTATGAAGCAGATAAATGTCTTAGAAATTGTCTAGAAAGATGACGAGTAATAGCCAAGACTTTTAGTATTAGGACACATTTAGTCAAAATTAGCAGCTAAAGCATGATTAGGAGACCTACTATACACTATCATGGTTCTTTATTGACTTTTGCAGCTCTCTTCACCGAACATCCTTGGACGCTGTGAAAGTGTGAGTAAATAGAAGAAATCAAGATTCAGAATCCCAAACACGAGCACAACTATCCCTTGTCATTTTCCTTTGCTTTCCTTCATATTTTTTTCTCGGAAACCAAGCAGGCAGCAGTAAAGGACAGAAAACAGAAAGCAAGATATTGAAAAGGGAGGGTTCAGTTCTAAAGAAACGAAACTTACTGATTGAATGAAGAACACTTTAAAACTTGCCAAAGATCCACCACATCTAAAACTAGTCAGCTTAACTGTTAGTCCCTCTGTCTTCCCCGTAAAACAATCTTAGCAATCCCCATGAATATTCAATACCAAGAAGCAAAAGAAGAAGAAGAAGAAGAAGAAGAAGACAGAATCAGTTACATCCTTGGGAAATCAGACTACAGCGAGAAAAGCAAAAGTACTAGATGACAATGATAAGTGAAGATGATTATTAATGATGGCGAGGACTGATGAATATGAGCTGTTTTTGCTTGAGAGAGCAGCATCACATGCAAGAAACTAATTATATAATAATTGAGAAAGCAAAGTCCATGCGCACGAACAGGAGGGTGCATGTGGAGACAAAGAGAGAAAACGTTTCATTAAGGATGCAAATAACCTAATAATAACTAGTCACAACCCTAGCCACTCTAACCATAGCCAATCAATATATATATATATATATATATATAGGGTGAAGCTAAAATCAATACCGGGATCTACTATATATATTAAAAGGTATCTGCAGTGGTACCATGCTATGCTAGAGTCCGTCCACAGGCGGTGGCAGAGACACAGTAGATGGATGATAGGATCCAAGGGTGGATACCGCCACCTGCTCCAACCTTTATGAGCCAGCATCCTGCAGTGGAACCCGACAGAGTTGTCACTTCCAAGATTTAAAATCACCCATCCACTCACGCACAATCCTTTCAGAAAACCACCAAATGCGGTGCCTACCCTATTCCACGCTACTATGCTACAAGTTAATTTCTACCCAAACTCTTTTCTTTTCGAGTCAAAGGTGTTTTTGTTTAAAAATATATTTGTATAATAATTAAAATAATTTATTTCTTCCAAACTATTTTTAAAATGTAAAAATTAACATGCTCTAAACTTATCTTTATGTGTGTTTTAAAATTATATTTGGTTTGAAAAATATTAAATTGATATTTTTTAAATAATTTTATATATTAATGTTAAAAATAAATTATTTTAATATATTTTTAAATAAAAATAACTTTTAAAAAATATTAGTACAAAAAACACACCAAGCACTCATAGAATTATTAAAATAAAAGGGGGCATTATTTGTTTTTAGCTTAACCATTCACAAATTCCATAACTCCATGATATTTTGTTTTGATCATAAATCAATTTATTTTGCATATATTTATATATACCTGAATAAAAAATTATATAAAAAGCTTCATTACTCATATATTTTTGAAAATTGAGATTTTAAATATTTTTATAAAGAAGACTAGTTTAACATAGATATATGTATTTTTTTTAAAAATGACAAAATACAAATTTGAGACCTTTATACAGATGTATTTCTCTTTAATTTATCGTCTCATGGCTAATACCGATGTGTTTCTCTTTAATTTACCGATGGGTGTAATTAAATTGATAAATTCCTTTTCATAAATTAAATTGAGCTGATAAAAAAATTAAATTTGAAACACAAGCACCTGCGACAGCCTTTAATATCGTTGAAAAAAAAAAAAAAAACACTTTCATAAATTTGAAACACAAAGCACCGGTGACAGCCTTTAATATCGCTGATCAATGATCAATGAAAAAAGAAAGAACCAATCAATGGTGACTGTTAGATCGGTGGCCTGACAGTATTGCACTTAATGATTACCACGTGTATTTATTACCTCTACCTTCCAAATTTAGCTTCCTTAGGATGGCATTCTGACGTGGCTCCTAGTTTTAGAGATCCCACGTGGTCACTGCGACAGGTCAGAGACGCTCTTCTCTGCTTTCACTTTCACAGACCCATTAACGTGTCATTTTTACGGGTTAATGCTTTCATCCTTGTATTTTTTATTCTGTACTTGAAAGTCCTTTTATTATTATTTTTCATTTCACCATCTTTTTGTATCCTTCCAGTAGTTAGTATTACTATTGTGATTAAAAATTGATATGTGTGGTGTGCTCTCTAATATAGTTTTTTTATCATTATATTTTCTTAAAAAAATTATTATGGTCCATTTAGTATATGTTTTACAAATAAATCCTTAATTGAACATTTTTCTTATTGTATTTTTTAGTTATATACAATTTAGTCCCTTAACAATTCTCTTAAAACTAAATTCCTCATGTCAAATTTTAATGTTTTTTTTTAAATAGTTAAATAACCAAAACGGAGTGATGGATAAGGTAAGAGTTGAGTGAATTTAAATAGGTTTATCATTTTTTAATTGTTTTATAATATCATGTATCTATTGTTATGTTTTTTAAATTTTTTGAATTTTAATTCATTTTCTTGAATCAAATCTAAAAAAAATCACCATTTATATTTGACATGTGATATGAGAATACTTATTTACTTCCTTTTTTATTAATTTAAATAGTTATGCCTATTTAAATCCACTGTACTCTTATCTTACCAACCCATTTAAATTATTTAACTAATTTTTACTAACTTTATTAGTAAACTGTACTCTTTTTAAAATAAATTGAATTTACTATAAATGACTTTATTAGTAAGTATACTAATAGTGTACACACACACACACTAATATATAGTATATTTTTTTTAAAAAAAAATACATACATACACTAATGGCATATTAGTTCTGAAATTGATAAATTAAATTATCCTTAAAAGAAAAGAGAAAGAAAAAAAAAAGAATCTTGCCGAGCAAAAATAAACAAGAAGACATGAGAAACTCCCATAGGTTTATTTAGATTATTGACATTTTTTTAGAAGTAAATTATTGATATAATGGGAAAATGATATTTCCTCATTATAGGTTCTCTATAAAATCACAATAATCTATTATATTATAGCTTGCATGAAGCACGACCTAAGTGGCTTGCAGACGACCGATGAAAGAGTGACAGAATCATGCTTGCCAATGTTTAATTAACATATAATCAATTATACAATATGGTATCAACAACGATTGGTCCAAAGATAAGAGGCTAGTTCTTTTAATGAAGCAAACACGGTTTGAATATTTACTAGGTATTTGAAAGTTTAGTAATAAGTATTTTTTAAAATATTTTTTAATGTTTTTTTAAAATTATTTTTAACATCAACACATTAAAAATTTAATAATATTAAAAAAATTAATTTGAAGTAAAACAATATATTTTTTTAAATCTTTTGAAATACAAAACAAATAAGGTATTACTTATAATAAAACTTGTTTTAAAATGTTTGGCGTTACTATGAAAAGGATCGGTCTCCTAATCTGAAAGGGGTGAAGAATACCCTTACATATATATAAATAATAATAATTATAAAATACATTATATAAGCAAATTCAACCGTGTTGCCATTCCAAGGGCACAAATACAATGACACAACACGTAGACCACCCAAGGCCAGTGAGATGTGATTTTTTTTTCCTGTTTTAATTGGTTTTTTTTTTTTTTAGTTATTTGGTAAAATTCTCTTGCTCTTGAGGCTGCCAGCAGCCTGAGCCTAATAGTGACAAATAGACTAGGACGCGAGGAGGCAAGGAATGGATTGAAAATGGGTCGAGAATCAAAATTTGTTAAAAGTCAATCGCTAGACCTAGTTAGGTAGATTAATCAACGATCCCTTTGGACTTTTTGGAGGGTTTGGCGATGAACTTTGATTCCTATTTTTTCATAATAATAATAATAATAAAACACCTCCTCCAATAATAAAATTATATTTATTAAATATAAAAGTTGTATCTGATCAGATTTTAAATTTATTTTTAAATTAATAGTTTAAGTTTCATAAATTTTATAACCACTAGAAATTTATATAATCTTTAACTTCAGACTCGTGAGATTAGTTAAGGTACATGCAAGCTGTTCTAAACATCCACATTAATTTAAAAAAAAAACATTATATTTATTGGGGTTTGTATAGCTCAACTGGTCAATTATTAATTTTACTCTGTAAAGATTATTAGTTTAAATCCTATAAATCTTAGAATTATTGAAGATTTATTTGATTATTAATTTAAAAATCCTGAAAAATTAATCTAAATACATATAAAATCCAAATACTTATAATTTTTTTAAAAAATACATTATCCTTAATGGTTCACATGGTGCATCAAGGGGATAGTGAAAATCTTGGGCTGCATGAAATCAATTATATTTTTTAATACTTAGTGTATCTTGAATCAACTTACATCTATCAAATTAGATTTTTATACCCAAGATTTGTAAAGCATGATTTACACTCTACAGCCACCATGACCATCAATATTAATAGGATGAAAAAATCAAACTGAACACATGAAAAACATATATCTTGCTCCCATTCACCCTACCAACTCAACCACCCACAGTGGTTAAATCATTGCTTCTCTTCCCTTCCCTGACCTGTAAACAGGGGCCAAATTTACGATGCCGTAAATTTCGCTGTATTACTGTTTAAATAAACTATTTGGATACTACAATCAACAGATCAGAGTGGCGCAGCGGAAGCGTGGTGGGCCCATAACCCACAGGTCCCTGGATCGAAACCAGGCTCTGATAAAAGGAGTGGCTTCCAGCGTTGCATTTTTAACGACTTGAAACTGACGTGTCGAGATACGGGTGGAACACGGTGTCAACGATATATCGCCAATGAAGGAAAAAAACCCAATACGAGAAATAAAAAATACTCTCACCAAACATATCGTAAAACGAGAAGAGAGACGACAAACCAGGAGCGAACAGCTTGGCCGAAGGAAGAAAGATGATAAAACCTAAATCTTTTAGTATAACCGTGTTTTTGTTTTTAGTTTTACCTTTATTTTTTTTCAGTTTTAGTATTAATATAAAAAATAAATTTAAAAAATTATTATTTCAATATATTTTTAAATAAAAATACTTTAAAACACTTATAGAAAGACCCTAGTAGCAAAGTCCAAAATATCACATGATAAATAAAAAGAAAATCCCAAATCTGCAACCTCGGATTATCTCTCCGTCGACTCTCCCCTGACTCTCTTTGTAAGCTTCTCTTGGTTCTCCTCTTCTTTCAATTATTTCTCTCCTCCTTGCCCTTTTCATTATTTATTTATTTGATAATTAATTTCCATTTCAAAAAAATCTCTCTATTTTTTGTTTGGTTATTGGGAAATGATGTCCCTACTAAGTTCTTGAAGCCTTTCTATTCATACAATATCATTTAAGGAAAAAAAATGTAAATCAAACCAATTATAAAATAAGTTGAGTATTAAGGGATGGATTTTAATGCAAAATTTCAACTTGTTATATTAGAATTGGAATTCTAGATTAATTTTATTATTTATATTGCTTAGTTACATCAATGATTATTTAAAATTATTTACAAATACATTGATAGTAATAATATTGCCATTTATCATAAATATTTTCTATTCCTTTGAATTTGATTGAATAAATGCTAATTTTTTTTAGTTGACTAAAAATTTTCTAGTTAATCAGAAAGTTAAATAAACATTATTTTTATTGTTAATCTAGTCTATCTCTTAAAATAGTTTTTTTTTTAAAAATAGTTATTATTAAATAATCATATTTAATCGGGCTTGATTTAATAATTATATTCCTATTATCATTTCTATTTCAAAAATTGATGATAAATAATAATAATAATAATAATAATAATTCCTCATTCATGAATGATGGAGATTTCCTATCTAATGTTCGAGAAGAAGAGAATTTACTCTTTGTGGGTAAAAGTTACCGGTAAAAAATAAAAATAAAAATAAAAATAAAAATAGCAATATTCTTTATTTTAATGTTGGACCTTAGTTAAACTTATTTAGTTGACAATTCAAAAAGTGAAGCTCAATGGGCTTCAACAAGCTCAAAAGTTAAAGCAAATAAGCCCAGTGTTGAACCACAAAAAGCCCACCAATAACATAATCTCTCAACCCATCTTAGAATAATCTTAACCTTCAAAACAAACTAACCTCAAACACGTCTTCCTCCTCCTCCTCCTCCTCCTCCATTTTCTTCTTCGCTTCCTCCCCCCCCCCCCCCCTCACTTCTCTCTCTCAACAATGGACTACGATTTCAGAAACAGAAAAGGCTCACCGTACGACACACCATCGACGATGCACAGATCATCGACGCCGTCAACAGCACCACAACCTAGCCATCCGATGTACGGACCTCCTCTCTATCCAACAGTGAATCAACCTGGTCACACCGTAATCCCTCACGCACCCCGCCACCATTCTTTCACTCAACAAATCCCTTCCTCTCCTTCCTGTAAGTAAACTTACATGATCTTGATAACCAGTATTTGATTATTTTAATCAATCAATTAGTTAATTTGTAAATTTGATTTGTTGATTGATTGCAGCAGGATTAGGGATTCGGGTTATGATAAAACCGGAATACCGCATCACTCCTCCAGTAATGTTTTTTTTTTTTTTTTAATTAATTGATGATTATTTTTTTTATATTTTTGTTAATCTGTTATTTAATGTGATTAACTTGATTTGCGTTATAGCCACAATTGACACCACAAATAGTGGAGATTCCGCGGAGTAGTTTTCAGTTTGATTTTGAGCTTGAGAGACAGATTTTAGCGGAAGCGGAGAAGGATAGCCCGAATTGGAGTAGGCTGCTAGGTTTGGAAAATTCGCCTCCCAAACCGTTACAGTCGACCTCTTCAATAGTAAGTCTTATATATATAAATTTTCATGTTGGATGAAGAAGGAGAAATTTGTATAATTTCCTGGTACAGTGGACTTCACTGTTTATTATTGTTTAGAGGGAGTCTGGATAATTTGATTGATTTGTGCGATGATTACCTATGAAATAGGTAAGATAGAATTGTTGTTGTTTAACTTGAAATCGGAAAATTATGGAGTTGTAAAAACAAAGAGTGGTGATTGAGAATTTTATATACATTTGATTAGGTATTAGTATAAGAAAATCAGGAGGATGAGAAATGGAGGGAGTAACGTGTACTAGGAGATGGCTAATTTGAAGCCTCTCCTTGTCACAATCCATGCTACTTTCCTCAGAATTGTCTTCACTTCCTTTTATGTTTTCTCTGCACATACTCTGCCAAGTCCTCCAATTCCTGGTTCCTCTCTCATTGTTGGAAAATGTACATCCAAAGCTGATAGCATCAACTCCTCTGTTGGTGATATTATATGTGTTTGAGATATTTATAGTTTCAGTACCGACTTAATACTATCCTAGTGGTTGACATTCGCTTACTCACATTTGATTGACTGGGTTTGGATGTGTTTGGAAATGAAATGTATTGTTTGAGAACCTTGTGATATTTAAGCAGGTTTTCCCTTGGGATTTATGTGAATGAAGTAGGAGGGGTGTCTAAAGGCTTGGTGCATGTAGACCAGATTAATTAAATTGAATGGTGTAGTGAACTCCACTGTTATATTTGGTTAGACTCCAGATAAATTTGTTGTTATTGGCAATTATTACTCATGAAGTAGGAAAGAATCCTTTTTGTGATGTTTGGTGATTGTATGTTAGTTTATTTTATGCATTTGAGAAACGCATGTGTGGACTTGATTAGTTAACGAGACAAGTTTTCTGCTGTTGAGTTGTGAAATGGATATTATTGATAATGCAGGGTCCAACTGCAGATCCTGTGGTGAGAAAGTACGTTGCATTGGGACTCAATCGAGATGCTGTTCCTCATGCAGTTGCAAACTATGGAGATAATCCACCAAAGGTATTTTCCTGGGTTAAGTTTTGCGCTTGTGATTATCTATAGAACACCATTCAAAGAGCATAGATTTTTTCCATGCTTCAATGCATCCATACATTCACACACTCACGAGAGAGGGGGGACAGAGGGTTGCAACTGGCTTATAAGAAAATCTTCCTGCAAGCAGTTTAAATGAACGAATACTTTTATGCTCCTTTCCTCCAGGTTCAGGAATTTGTCAACGGCTACACCCTTCTACAAGAAATGGGATTTCCATCAAACAAGGTAGCTGAAGCTTTACTCATGTATGACAACAACACGGACGAGGCATTGGCACATTTCCTTAACAGTTCATAACAAGCATGCCTTAATTAGACGCTACACGATTCTAGTATTGTAGCCATGTTTGCCAGACTGCAATATGATCGTAAAAAAGATACCAGACCGGTTTTTCCTGGTCATTTGCTTGTATGTAATGCCCTGTTTGTTTTTGTATCTTGTAATATTTTAGGAACCCATGTTGAATTATCTTCACTGAAATCTCATTCAAGGATGAACACACTCCCTCCTATTTCATCAACGAAAGAATCATCAGCATGCATGTTGCATTGTTCATATGGGTACGGAACACTATCTCTTCTTACTAACTCGTATAAATGATACAAGATTCAAACCAAAGAAATAGAAGAAGCAGCCTCTCTGTAGCCAGTTTGTGTGGATCCTCAAGTCCTCCCTATCTGAAGTCTATCAAAACCCGACAAGCATAAAATCCTGAGGGCCTAGATGCCTGAAAGTGATTCTAAAAAGATCAACCCCTTCTATCACATTCACCTTCAGAGAACTTAAACCAGCAGCAAGAGCAACTCCATCAATTTGTCTATTCATATTTGCTTCTTCCAATTCCGGAAACAAATCAAACACCAGAACAAATCGCTCCTGAAAAAAGAAATAATAACTGTCACATAAGAAGAAGAAAATTTTCAATCTGGAAAAAATATATTCAAATTTCTATTTATTTATCCCAACAAATTTGAACACCAGAAATTCTGGTAATTTTCCTTTCCATTGGCCAAATAACACTGCCAAAAAAACATCTAGAAAATAACACAGTTTTAACAAAGATGTAACTGAGAATAGCGGCTTTCACAAAAAAAAAAATGTCAAACCGCAAACTAACCCTAACTCCAAGCCCAACCTTACCCCAAATACAAATTTTAAACAATACCTGAACCCTAAATCATAATCCTAAATCTAAAAAAAAAACCCTAAACACCAACACTAATTACTATCCTTAAAAACAAACACTAATTAATAATCCTAAAAACAAGCCCTAACTAATTATAATAAATTTTTTTTGGCTTTTTTGACACTATCTTTTGATTTTTTTAGGGTTTACCATTAACCCAATACTGGAGATTAAAATGATGGAATTGAAAAAAAAAAAAAAAAAAAAACCCAAAAGATTTTTTTTTTTAAAAAAAAGCCAAAAAAACCAAAAGATTTTATTATATTTAGAAAGGGTTTGTTTTAGGTTTTATTGATTAGTATTTGTTTTCAAGGTTAATGATTAGTAATAGTGTTTAGGGTTTGTTTTTGAGATTTAAGGTTAGTGTATTGTTTAGACTTTGTATTTAAGGTTAGTTTGGGGTTAGAGTTAAGAGTTAGTTTGCGGTTTTTTTTTTGGTCAAACTCGATATTCCGAATCGTGTTTTTATTAAAGTGACTATTCTCAATCATACCTTTGTTAAAACTGTGCTATTTTTCAAATATTTTTTAGCATATGCTATTTTGGTCAATTGTGCTAATTTTTAAAAAAATCCCCAAAAATTCTTCAAAGGCAAGCTAAATCTGGTCAGGTCACATAACCAAGGCAACATTCCATCCATCCGTGTGTGTGTGTGTGTGTGAGAGAGAGAGAGAGAGAGAGAGAGAGAGAGAGAGACCTGATGACCATGATGAGCAGCAAAACTTCCCTTCATCAACATGTAGGACATTAAGCCCAAGAAACCAGGATCCAGCACTGACATCATCATGTGCATAGGTTCGAAGAATAGATCTGCACTCAATAATTTCCGATTCAGACATTGCTCCATGCTGGTCACTGGTCACGTAACAGATGCAACAGATGAAGAAAAGACTTTACCTATTTATTGACACAAATTTCGCTAAAGCTCGTGATATGACATACATCTCGCCTGAAGCATGGCGAAAATACCTGTTGAGTGGAAGAAAGAATGCTATATTTAAAAAGACAAGCTTGGAGTAGTAAAACTAAACAAAAACCTAACAAGCCTCTTATCCTAAATTCTGCAGCATTGCTCGTGTAATTGATGCAGATAGATTACAATAGCACGCATTCAATGAATTCAAGTATTGACTGGTTATTAAAAAAAATAGCTTGTATTAATGTGAATTTCAAACCAAGAGTGCTGGATCAACTTGAAGGTTGGTGTTACTTGCAGCCAGGTACCACATTTCAATTTTTATAATCATGCACTACAACCAAGCTTAATGACATTTAGTTTTCGACATGATTTCACAGGGTTAGTTAATGGTGAGAAACAGATCAAATGGCAAAGCTGCATTACGAGAAGAAGAGAATCACTTCCTCATTTCAAACAGTTGTTCACAACGCACAGGTTTAGGTATGCTGCGAGTTTATTAAGAAGATTATGAACAATGTTGATGCCCACTAAAATAAAATTGAGAGAAATTCATTATATTTATATCTTGCAAAGATGTAAGAAACAGATTTATAAGTTGGAGATGTCAGAATCATGGTACGTCGAGAACTTCCATGTACTTGAATAAACATTTCGTTAAGGTATAACTTACGATTTCTTATCACCAAACTTCCACCAATCTGGTTCATACCATTTATGACTCCTGCCAAATCACAACAGCAGAGTTTGAAAATAAGAAATTAAATGATAAAGAGTCACAAATCCAATTCTACTTATGTTGTTAATTGACTTTTAAGGAGAAACTCACGGTTCAGAGAAAACTTGGCCTGATTTCATACAACCAATATAAGCACGAGGCTTGTCAAAATGAGCTGCCAGTGCAGTTCCTAAAGCATCTGTGAAGAAGGAGAAGTGATAAGACAAGTGCTTTCATAACCTTAAATAAGTTGGAGAGATGTAATCTAGAATATAGTAGTCCTGCTAGTCTGAAGGCCTTATCAATTTTCCTAATGTCTTTTCAGATTAAAAATGAAGAATGCTGACAATACTTTTAGTATATGAATATCTACAATCAGTGTTGCTAAAAGGACTGCGCACAATAAATCCGCAACATCTCTTGGAGCCTAGCTGCAAGGTGCAAATCACAGAGGCATGCCTAAGCAAAATTAGGCATGTATTTGAAATATGACAGATAACTATTTTCACAGTTTTTTATTTGCCAAAAAATAATTTAAAATAAAGAAAACACAAGGAACTGCAAATTTGCCTGGAAGAGAGAGAGAGCAAATAAAAGGAAATAAAAACAGAGAAGGCAGACATTTCCCCGTGAAAGAAATGAATTGCTTAAGTGCTTCTCATATTGCGTGCCTAATTTACTGGTTCAGAACCACATCAACCCTGAGACTAGGTGCCTTGCATGCCTAAGGTGCATTTTCAACAACACTGGATATTGATTTGTATTGTACTTTAGCGAGAGAGAAAAAAAAGTTTACTTCATCCTTCCCTGCCCAAAAATGACATAAATCATCAGGTTGGGTTTTGCACTAGAATCCATGCCTTAGAAACTGTTGATTTGCAATTCAAAAGGAAGTGCATCTCTGAACCTCTAAAAACTCCAAGTACCAGCATAGAATCTACAACATGAAAACGTGTCTTAATCTTGGTAAACAGCAGTCCTACACCCTGGTGATTAAAAAATCATCCTCTTTTTTGTAATGGTTATACCATGCCATACTCAAGTCAGTTTTCCACATTAAAATTATCATTCAAGTGTGTGTGTGTGTGTGTGTGTAAATATACATGCTTATTGATAGACTGATAAAGTTGTTTAGCGTAGCATATAAGTTTATTGAGTAAACAAAGAAAAAAATAAATTGTTTGGTCATGCAAACTATGCAACAGAGAACCAAAACTCAGAAGGCCATGATGTATTAATCCATCTTTGATGATACTAACCAATAGTCACATAGATATTGTCATTAACTTTAGCATAAAACTCTGCATCCCATTTATCTGCAGCATATGCGAAGAACAATCTAGCCTTTTTTGGAAGGTCCTCTGTTCCCTCCACAAGGTCATCCTGTGAACAAAAAGCACCAAGTGGTTGAGCCTATATAAGAAAGGGCTATATGTAACAACGAGATGAGTCCTTATATACAAAGATTGCTTCTATGTTTTTGGACCTCGTATACTTGTGGTATTTTTATTATATGTTATGACTTCTTATCTCTGCTTATTTACTCACATAAAAATGTTCAGTTGGCCTATGGATCATATACTCAAAAAGTTAAGCACCTTATACAATGGCTTGAAAACATCCTTATTCAATGGGTCTTTTTTTCTCTTTTGATGAATAATTCAATGGGTCTGTTAAATTATAAAGGGAAAGAATAAGAATAAGAATCATAAAATCATGGCATTCTAAAATCACCACATATCTCATGAACATACAAGAATGATGAAGTCATTAGACTGCCTGTTTTCATTGTC
Source organism: Populus tomentosa (assembly GCA_018804465.1). Lineage (NCBI taxonomy): Eukaryota > Viridiplantae > Streptophyta > Magnoliopsida > Malpighiales > Salicaceae > Populus > Populus tomentosa. The sequence continues at coordinate 1,805,220 of CM031997.1, forward strand.
AATACCACGATCCAAATTGTCCCCGGGATTTGCACTGCAAGCAAGAGAACACGGAGAACCATTTTTTATGTTTTCATCATGGTCCATGGTAGTGGAAAGGAGTACTGAAAGGAAATATAATATGAAAACATCAACAACAATTATGCATGGATACCTTTTACCAATGACAAAGCGTGCAACTATTCCCTTCTCATTCTCCATTTTTTTCAACATTGCACCTGAAAGGATGGAGGTTGACTTTGAGATTCCCAAAGAAAATCAAAATACAAAAACACCATTGCATGTTACATGCAATGATAAATGAAAAGAAAACCAAGTTAGAAATACCATACTGTGTTATACGAATATGATTCACAGGTTAATAAATCCTAGTACAATTTATCAATCTTAAGAAGAGAAAGTTAATCAAATAATTTAATGACAGTGGCCGTAGCAAAATTCACTAATGCAGTCAAGACCATGAACAACCACTATTCTTCTGCAAGGGTACTGTACTTCTTATTGGGACACGTCTATTACTTGCTTTACTGCTGCGATTGCCAACTCTATACCTCCATTTCTCATTTTGAGTCCTCAACTACCCAAACTATGGCTGCCGCTTTTGTTGTTATTATTGTTTTTTTCCTCCATATCTACTTTCTAAATGATGCCCACAGTACATTCAAAGGTTATAGTTATACTGTCTGGGACTCCATCTACAGTTCACAATTTGGTCCATTTCAAATGTCATTTACATATTTGGAAACATGTCTCTGGTTGATTGCTGCCATGAATATACAAAATTGTTTTACACCATTTAGGGTTTTTATTTATTTGGTTAAAAAGAATAGCTACTTCTATAATTACCATGAATCCTAGCACTGCAGCATCACTATGAAAATTCTTCCCATCATTCCTTTCTTATTCATTTTCTGCAATACACCCCAAAACCCCATAATTTTTCAAAAGAACTTTGAGCAAGATGACTTCCATTTTCCAACCTAAGCAAACTGAATCTCACTGAACCACTACTTAAAACAAAAGCAAAACCATGAGAACACGCAATATCCTACCAGTTCCCATCCATGCCTTTCGGACTGCATCCCGATTGTTCTTATTGCCAAACCTTGTCATTATCCCCATCACAACAAGATGCCTTTTCTTTGCATGAGCCCCATCATTCTCTGTTAAGAGCTTTGAAGTAAAACCCTCTTGCTTAGCTGCGGCCAATTCTGTCTCAAGAGCTGATAACTTCTTCTGTTGTTCCCTAAACAAACCATCGACCCATTCAATAAACCACAAAACAGGCAAAAGATATTGCATATATCAAACCAAACTATCAATCAAATTACCTGCAGGCTATTATTTTCAATGTATCATCCACTGATATTGCAGATTGGCCCTAAAATGAAGAAATCAATATTACTCTATATAAATTTCAAACACAATACACCAAGATCACTACTTTGTAATCAAAACCCAATCTAAAAAATTGATCAAGAATCAAAATCAACAAATTACAAGGAAAAAAAACACAAAGGAAATAACATTCAAAGCCACTAAATAACAGCAAAATTGAAAACCCACCTGCCCAGTTATCCTATCAAGCTCTTTAATCAAATAAACCCTGTTTTGTGATTCCTGCCATAACCTATAATCCCACATCAAACCCAGCACACAATTCAGACTAAAACAAGAACACACTAAATAAAGTTTCGATCTTTCATTTGTCAAAACACAAAAATTTTCAATATTTCTTAGTGATTGAAATGTCTGTCAACGATCAAGATGGTAAGATTAGAGGAGGAAACAAAACATACCTGCCAGAAACATAAATGGAAGCAAAAGTAGCAAACATTGAGAGTAACAAAGTGGAGATTCTTGATCCAGAAGCCATACTTGATGATGCCCTGTTAGTATTAAATCCTTTACTCCCACCAAGCATCTTTAATGCCTTTGATTGTCAGGATTTGATGGGATTATTGCGAAAGACTTTTATGTTATTACAAAGTAAAGCAAGGAAAGATTAAAAATGCAAATGTGGGTTTTGTAATTAGAGACAAGATCGAGTGAGTGAGGTAGGGAGTTGAGTTGATAGATTAGTTTGTGATCTGTTCGTTGGAACTAGCCAGCTGTTGGTGTTTTTGAGTCTGTCTAGAGTCTAGCGTATCGTGGGGGACTTTCATTTCTACGAGGATGTTTGATTTTGCGGGTAAGGAAATGTTTTGATTTAAAACAAATATTTTAAATTATTTGTTATATTTTAAATTATTTTAATGTGTTGAAATTAAAAAAAAATTAAAAAATTAAAAAAATATTATTTAATATATTTTTAAATAATTTTTTTTTTTAAAAATAATTATTACTACAACCTTAAATACCATCTTCAAGAGCAACAATACTTTTTTTTTTCATAGGGGTGTGAGTTTCATTTTAATATCAAAGATAGTTTTCATTTTTGTTTTTAGATTAATTTTTTTAAAATAATTTTTTTAGTTTTAAATTAATTTTATGTTGTTTTTTTTTTATTTTTTAATGTACTGGTATTAAAAATAAATTTTAAAAAATAAAAATATAACTATTATTTTGATTTTTCAAATAAAAATTATTTTAAAAAATATTATCACAATCTTAAATATATCCTTAACATATCATCCCACTATTTATTACATGTATGTTTGACGTAATACTATTTTATGCAGTTGTGGTAAAATTTTAAAAAATATACTTTTAATTGTGATTTAATTTTTTTAAAATAAATATTCGGTTAAAACTAATATGAAATGAATTTTTACATAGAAAATAAATTAAAAAATAAATTATTTTAATTTTTATAAAATTAAGATTTGAAACACAGATAAAAAAACAAAAGCTATTTAATTAATAAAATAATTTTTTTATATAACTTGGTAAAAAAAAAATGGAAGCTATCATAATACAGACTCTAAATTATGAATCTATTTATTTTATTAATTTTATGCCGAATATCACTCGATCCATTCATCATTAGTAATTAAATAAATTATTCAATTTTATACTCTTTTAAGTGATTGTACTTTTGGAAGATAATTTGAACATCAAATAATGGGAAATTTCCCTTTTTTTCCATTTTAATGGCTCGTATAGTAGGAAATCTTACTATGATTCAGCACTAAAATTATCGTTACATCATTTTGGAATTTATTTTAATACTTTTAATGGAAACAATTAATAAAAATATAACAATTGGATGAATTATTCAACCATCACTATTATTTGATGGTCTGAAGAATGACATTATCTAAAGTCTATTGCATTTGAAGCAAAATTGATAAAAAAAACAAAAAGTTCAAAACTTGATTGATAATGGGATAATATATTAGGCATAGTTTTGAAATTCGACCGACCTACAACTGAAAACATGCCGAGTTGATAGGGTAAGAAAAAACTCAATATGACCAGGCGAGTTGACCTATCAAAACTTGTTTAAAAATCCAGTTACAACCCGTTGAATTTTCTTATTAAAACGATATCGTTTTTATTTTTTTAAAAAAAAATTGATCCGGATGATCTGGTCAAAATCCAGTGACTCGATCAAAATCTGGAACCCGAGCTGGATTTAAAAACAATGATATTAGGGGCTAAATTAATATTTCTTCTTTAATTTTTTTAATTTGTTTTTTTGACAGTGATATATTGAATGGTCACATAAACTTATGAGTAAACTCTAACTAAAGGGGATGAATTTGCACTTTCATTTTTAAACCTTAAAAGATATCAACTCAATGAAGATCTTGGTTAGTTGTTTTGTGTACAAGATACCAAAAATATTTAATAGAATTCGTTGGAAAATATTAAATTTCAAAATACCTATTTTTTAATAATTTCAAAATATTTCCTTTTTACCTTTTTTTTTCCTTTGTTTTTTTAATTTCCCTTCATTATTATAGTATATCCTAGTATCATTATTAATTTATGTGAAATTTCTATTCCAGTATGTATGTGTGTGTGTGTGTGTGTGTGTGTATATATATATATATATAATCCACTAGAATCAACATGTAAAATAATTATATTTTTGCCTCTAATTTCCCTTTCTGTAAAAACCTCTTTGCAGTTTGCACCATGGGTTCCAGAAACCTCGTGCAAGTTTCTTCTCCTTCACCAACAAGGCCTGCTTATGTGGTTTGGGCCTCAGGATTAGAGTAAAGTGAGAGTGGATTTTTTTTTTAAATTGTTTTCTGGCATTGAAGGCTCAATGAGTTTCTATATAGCTGCTGCTTCTTCTTCTTCTTCTTCATTATCATCATCATCATCAAGATTTTAAAATTAATTTTTATATATCAATTAGAATTAAATTTAATCTTCAAAGGATTTTAAAAGCTCGGTGAAATCTGATTTAATAAACAAAATTTATCACGAATAATTTTGATGCACCGAGTTAGTGATCAAAATGAGAGTAAAAAATAAAATTATTCAAATAACTTGATAAATGAAATTTAAGTATGCTATTAAATTATATTTAAAAAATAAATTATTAATCCTAATGATAATAAATATGTTGAGTCAAAGTTACCAATAGCATGATTAAAAAGGTTCCATGCCTTGGTAGGATTTTCAGGTAAAAGTAAAAGCATGTGCCTCATTAAATTGCCTTTCAAGTGCCATCACTTTCACTTCTTGTATGATTGATAGGGGCAATTGTCCTTTTTCCTAGATTTCCAAGGTCACGGGTTATTGTCCAATTTAACACCCACAAAAAAAACCTTTAGTCCTGATACACGTGTTACATTTTATTTTTTAATTTCTTTTTTGTTAAAAATATATAAATAATATTTTTTTTTATTTTTAAAATCTACTTTTAATATCATCACATTTAAACTATTAAAAAAAATTAAAAAAAATTAAAAAAATCTTAAAAATACAATTGAACCACAATGATGAACACAAAAACAGACTTGCTAATTATATGTTTTAGTAGGACTTCAAGTTTCATTTTTACTAGAATTTCCTCTCAAATTAAGTGTAAGGATTTCTTGATCATGATTCATGTAGTATTACTTATTACATTCCCTGTCTATTTTTGGAGTGTTATTTTTATTTGTAGTAGTTGATTTCTTATATAATATAATAATAAAAATTAAAATAAGGGTATGTTTGGAAAGGATATTGCATCAACTTTATTTTCTGAACCTATTTATTTTTATATTTTAAAAGTATTTTTAAAAAATTTAAATTTTTTTGATGATTTTAAATTTTTTTGATATGTTAATATTAAAAATATTTTTTTAAAAAATAATATTATTTTAATATATTTTTAAATTCAAAAATATATTTTTTTAAAAAATATCTTGCACCATCAAATGAACTGTTCATAAAAGTATCATTTTAATACTATTTTAAAAAACCTTTTTTTATTTTTTAATGGGGTTGGTAGCCTGTCATTGTCCACCCTTTGCAACCCAAAGGCAATTTCGATGATAAAGTTAAAATAATAAAATGACTCTATAAAAAACACGTGGCGAATGCCCATATAACTCAACTAGCAGCAAGGTCTTTAGAGAACTCTTTATGTGCCTAAACGAAATTAAATAGATAAATTAGAGAGAGATTAATTTGAAGTTTACTAATAATTTAAGAAAACAAAACAAACACTAACATCGGAACATCTAATATATATGTTTATAAACTCGATCAACAGGTTCAAATTTAAAAATAAATAATTGAATAAAACAAATAAATTTACTAACAAAAATAAATATAATTTTTATTTTATTTATTAAATCATATTAAAATTTTACAAGCATATTTAGTCGGCCAGTTTTATAAGTTTTTGGCCTTTATTTCTTGTTATTTTTGCATTATTTTTTTCTAATTAGGTTTGAGCAATGCAGGTATAGTCCAATTAGTATTTTAGTATTGTGGTATTAGTTTTTTTTTAAATTTATTCTTACATCAGCATATTAAAACATTAGACAACACTAAAAAAAAATATTTAAAAAAAAATATTAAACAAATATTTATTTTTTAAAAGTAAAAATAAACAGAATTTTAATCTAGATTTTATCACTTATTTCAATTTGTCTTACTATTGAAATACTTTATATATTTATTACTTTGGAATTTTGTATATAATTTAGAAAAAGGGCACCAGAAGCACGGCTTCGTTGGACAACGAAAATAAGCAAAAGACACACACGGGAGTCAAAATGATCAGAGATCACACGTGAGCCCCTCCCTTCTTTCCAAGTATAACCTGATATCTTGATTAAAGTGATTTTATAAATGATTTGGCTGTTGTTTTTCTAAAATAGCATGCCTTGCTTGGATTTTAAATTAAGAAGAAGAAGAAGTCCTTCCTTGGATGTCCTGTTTCTCATCGAAGATAAATGAAATTTTTTTAAATATTTTTGGAATGTTTTAATTTGTTTATATTAAAAATAATTTTTAAAAAATAAAATAAATTTATTTTAATATATTTTTAAACAAAATATTTTAAATCATCACCACTATTATAAATAAAAATACAAATTTAACTGTTAAAAAATGTATTTATTAGAAACAACAATCACAGATTTCAAACGGTACCAATCTTATTTTTTAAAAAATCTAAGAATATATAGAAAAAAAAAAAAAAACTAAAAGCATGTAAGACTCTGGTGGGAGGGGCCTACCAGCATCTTTGGCGCCCGAGCAAGGTGCTATTCTATTTTAATGGGGTGGCGACCACCTGTGAGTGATCTTTCCATTTCAATCCACGGGCAAATTTCTATGATAAAGTCAGGCTTTTTTCATATTAAAAGCATAGCACGCCGTTTCATGGATTCGTTTTGTGAGAGTGATTTCTAGCAAACTTCAGTCACAAGAAGGATCGAATCTAACCCAGAAAGTTCTAACGCACTGATATATCCACGGACCACTAGCAAAGCAAATTATTGTACTCCTTGACCTGCTAATTCTGCTGGTTGCTTGGAGATTGGCTTTCCACTCTCTTAGAATCTCCTCCTCCTCCTCCTCCTCCTCCTCCTCCTCTCGAGGTTTATATGCTTTCATGTGGTCGTAATAAACTTATATCAATAAATTTTTTACCACAGTTCTCCTTTATGGCAAGGCCGAGTGCTTTTTTTAATGCAAAACTCAAAAGTTGACGGAGCCAATCTGATGGGAAGGACACAAGAATAGTCTGATGGAAGGATAGAAGTGTGTGGGTGACAAAAACAAGGAATTTAACCACAGAAAGTGTAAAGTAGATCGCCATGGAAAACAAAACGGGCGTGGAGCATCTAGTATTTTGTCAAACGAGGCAACTCAGAAATTGCTGGACAGTCAACGTGCGAAGATTGAGTGAGGATATGATAATCAACGTGTGATTGAGTGAGGAGATGATCAAAGATATGATAATCAACGTGTGATTGCCTATGCTGATTTCTCTCCGACAGCCGCACCATTATTGCTAACAGATGGATTGGCTTTCCTTTGATAGTGCTGCAATAATCAATAATAAAAATTTTCTTGTATATCACTTTCCCTGTACATAAAGCTTTCCTTTGATCTGCTGCAACAATCAAGAATAAAACTTTTCTTGTATAGCTTTCCCGTACATAAAGCTTTCCTTTGATCTGCTGCAATAATTTATTAAAAAATTATCTCAATTCAAAAAATTAAGCTTTTAAGTGAGGTACTAGTATATGATTTATATTAGTTTTTAACATAACTTTTCAAGTGAAAATTTTTTAGGTTTGAAACTTACACATGTCCACATAGATGATGAGATTCAAATTCATAATCGCTTGGTTATCAAGGCTCTAATACTATGTTAAAAAACCATCTCAACTAAAAAACTTAAAATTTTAAATAAAATTACATAATATAATTTATATTATTCTTTAACATCAAGAATAAAACTTTTCTTGTATAGCTTTCCCTGTACATAAAGCTTTCCTTTGATCTGCTGCAATAATCAAGAATAAAACTTTCCTTGTATAGCTTTCCCTGTACATAAAGCTTTCCTTGTAAATCTTGTTCATTGTGCTGTATAAAACGTATAATGAATAGAGATTCGTGTTAGAAACGTTTTTACAACACCCTTTCTCTGTATTCATTCAGTACTTATGTTTATCAACTAGATCTATATGTCCAATTTTTTTTATATAAAAAATAGACGAGATGAATGGTTTGCCAATGAAATTAAGTATAATTTTTAATTTAATTGTTGAAATTTAAAAAACATGTGCTGATGTTTGGAGAAGAACTAAGAAGAGAAAAGGGGTAATATGTGCACGAGAAATCCACGGCTTCGTTGGACAGAGAAAAAGAAGCAAAAGACACCCTCATGAGTGGAATTGATCGGAGAAGCCACTACGACTCTCTTCCATAGACCACAGCTTCTCTCTCTCTCTCTCTCTCTCTCTCTCTCTCTCCATTTTCGATTGATTGCGAGACCTCTAAAGCTTCATGTTTGTGTATTCTGCATGCCGATAATGTTTTCCCTTTTCCTTTGCATTCTAATCATGGAGTGCACATTATTTAATGCTTTTGATCTGTGTGCACTAGCTACTTTGTGGGTGTCTTTTGCAAGCGATGTTGATTGTCTTCTTAAAAATTTTAAATTAATTTTTTTAATGTTTTAAAATTATTTTAATATATTAATATCAAAAATAATTTTTAAAAATAATTTATTTTTATTTTAATATATTTCTAAATAAAAATTATTTTAAATCATCACTGCTTTCCCAAATGATAAAATGATATAAACCGTTTTCCATATAAAATTATAATACATATTAAGTAACTAAATACCATAATTGTGATAGTAAAAAAACCCAATTGAAGGCATAGCAGTACCCTCTCTTGAATAGAAGTAAAGTAGCCAAATTTAATTAGTCATGTTTTGAGTTATTTCTATAATTATAATAAGTTTAAATTTTCTTAAAAATACTGATAATTTATATAATTATTAATTTTAAAATTTATAAAATTAATTTGATACGCGCAAGCTAATTAATAATAATAATAATAAAAAAAGCCAAATCTGACACAGGAAGGATACAAGAATGTGACGCAGGGATAAAAGTCGTCCCCCCAGGAGACTCATTCAAACTTTGATGGCATATTTTACGAGTGCTGTGCACAAATTCTTCCATGACAATGATCAATTCTGTCACAAAGACACGCAATGAATTTAACCAGAGAATGTGTTAATCATGATGCAATGCACTAAGACCAATTCTTACGATGATTAACTTGCTAATCATGCATTTTTCTTGGGTTTTGGAGTTTTATCACTTCAAAACACTCAAATCCAAAATCCAGGCTTGCTTTCAAGTTTTCAGACCCTTCTGTAACCCAAGAATAAAAAAAGTTAAAGGATCCCTTAGGAAGAATTTATAACAGCAAGGCTGTTTAAGCAAGAAAATTGTGCATCTACTGTAGGTCCCAGCAGAAAAGAAAAAAGAAAAACATATTTAATGCTAGTCCTAGAATTTAAATAATCGACATGAAGGATCCTACACCAGAAATACTGTGGAGTAAGTAAAGCATATCTTATTTTATTGATGTGGGTGAGAAATGATTTGGTTACTTCATTATTTTTTATTTTTTCCTTTTTCTTTGGATTCGGAAATCTGATTGCCTGGAAGGAAACACAGAAATTTATTTTATTTTATTTTTTGAAATTTATTACATGTTGTGGAGTCAATAAAAAAAAATAATTTGATGCCCCCACATGCTAAATCATACAATCAAGGTTATTAAAATCACGATTTTAACACGACATAAAAAGTCATTCACAAACTCAGATTGTAAAAACAAATCGTAAAATCGTAAGGAATTTTAAAATACATTAAAAAAAAATTCATGCTTCAAATAAAAATTCATACATAGTTCAAGCACCTTAAAAAACATGTTTCAAATAAAAATTCATACATATTTCAAGCTTTCAAATAAAAATTTATACATAGTTCAAGCATCTTAAAATACATGATTCAAATAAAAGTCATATATAATTTAAAATAACTTTTCATTAACTAATAATCAACAAATTTAAAATAAACAATCTGCTGGTGTATTATCATTAGCATCAAGATGATTATTAGTATCACTATTAATTTTATTTAAAATATAATAACAAATAGCAAATTTTAAATAGAAAATTTATTTGAAAAAAAAATGAAAAACGAAAAACTGAGCTGAAATATTTTCATCACATAATTCGGTTTTTCACAAATATTGTTCATTTTAGTTTTTCGAGCCGAGTAAATCGTAAATCAAATAGAGCAAGTATCTTCTAATCCTTAGGTTTTCCATTTTTAAAGAAGATTCGATAACCTTTCCAATAAATCATTTTAATTTTAGTTTGGATAAAGCATACTTTTTAATTATCATGTCAACGCCTTCACGTTTTCCCAATAAATCAACGAGAAGTCCGAGAGTGATGCGCTCTCTCTGTTAATTGTGAGTGTCACGTGATTCCGTGACTGTGCAAGAAAAATCTAATAGATGTCTTACAGCTGGACATGAGGAGGAAAATTTTATTTCAGCGTTTTATTTTGTTGAAATCGCAAAATCAATTCTAAAACCATGATTTTATATAATTTCATCTAATTTCAACCGGATTTTATTTATTTTTAATTTTTTCAATCGATTCAACTTGTAAAGTCGTGTTTTGACTTGTAAAATTATATAATTTTACAAGTCAAAACACGATTTTAACAATCATGCATACAACTACTTTTATAGATAATTTATTAAGTGCAATTATTTCACTTGAAACCACATGGGTGGTAATATTTGTTTTCTAGTGCCTTTGAAGAATATATTTATCTTAAAAAATTATTCATTTCAATAATTTTGATTTTTTAATATCAAAAAATTAAAAAAATTTAATCATCCCCTATACTACAATACAAAAGAAGCTAGGATTAAAAGAGTCGGTATTTGTTTTTGTATTTTAAAAATATTTAAAAAAAAATTAATTTTTTTTTTATTTTTTTCTTTACTTCAAATTAATATTTTTTTTAATGATTTCATATCATTTTGATGTGCTAATATTAAAAATAATTTTTTAAAAATAAAAAAATTATTATTTTTATATATTTGTAAGTGAAAAATATTTTAAAAAATAATTATAATTATATTTTTAAACAGAACTTTAATAGCCAAGAATAAAGATAAAAGATTGTTAAAAAGGAATGGCCTTTTCAATTGAATATATAAAAAAATTAGTAAATATTTTAATTTTAATTTAATGAATCAACAAGCAAAAACTATTTTAAGATTCTGTCAAAATCACATGCTTTGCTTTGGAATTAATACGTTAGGTAATGACAAATGGTGGAGGTGCTTTTTATATGCATGCATAGATTTCAATAATTTATACATCTAGTATAAAATACCGTCTGTCTATATCTATCTAAAAGTGTATTTGATAGTGTGGTAGTGGTTGCTTTTCAAATAATTTTTTATGTCGAAATACATAGCAATGATGTTTTTTTATTTTTTAAAAATCATTTTTGATATCAGCATATCAAAACGATCTAAAAAGTATAAACCGCACTCAATTTTAGCCAAATTTTTTTTTTTGAAATTTAATGAAACACTGTTTGGAACGTAATGCTAACAGTGTCTAATAAATCATATATTTCATGTCTTACCGGTGTTCGCAAAAAATTATATTTTTATAATGTATTATTTTTTACTTATTTTTGTCATAGATTCTCAATTTTGTTTAAAAAATAAATTTTATCAATTTCTTCATCAATGCATTAGAAATTTCATGATAATAGCATGTGAGAAGTGTTATTTTGTTGTATGAAATAATATTTTTTATTTAAAAATATATTAAAATAATTATTTTTAAAAATTTAAAAATTTTGTTTTTAATATTAACACATCATAACAATTGAAAAACATTAAAATAATTAATTTTAAAAAACATAAATCTTTTTTAAAACATTTTGACTTCACAAACAAAACAAAACCATGGAGAAGCCAACTGGAATCTGAATTTGAAACAAAAGTAGAATAAAGATTAAGAGTAATAGAAAGGAAAGAGACAGGTAGGCCAGCCAGATCGGCCTCTTTGTTCGAAAGCCGAAACAAGCCGAAACAAGACGGGTACATGTCGACAGACAGATCTTACGTGAGCCATGACGATTGACGACACTGGACTCTGTTCCGTCCCATGCATGCCTAGCAACATCACAATTCCTCCCTCCCTTTCCTTTCCTGCGACACCACTAATATATCCAAGTATTCAACAACACTGCAAGCATCACTTTCTCTCTGAAACTCTGGTTCCATTCCGTGTCTTTCTCTCTGAAACTGTGGTCTAAACTCTTAACACAGCGGGAGAGACCTCAAAAACTCTGAAATGGAACATTAAGAAATACAGGGAGTTCATTGGCTGACACCAAAAGGGGTGATTTTTATTTTTTGGCTTATAAAATATGGGGTTTGGTGCATTTTTCAGGTTAGTCTTCTTATTCTTTTAAATGTTATCCAGGTGTGCCATACTGCTGGTTGAATGAAAGCAAACCTGAATTTCTTTTATTTCTTATGAACTCAAGATTGGCTGACAAGCTTGTTTTCTTTAATTTAATTATTTTAATTATGATGTCAAGGTTCGGTTTATTAAAATATCTTTAGCAAGATTTGCTTGTTAAGTATTTTTGAGGATCTCACATTGTCGGTTGGTCATTAAGAAATACTATTTTATCGTGTATTAAACGTAGACTTTTTTTTTTTGCCCCAAAAAGAATTGGTAATGAACTAATGATGAAGTTTTTATCTTTTCGAAGGATTACTTCTCTACCTTTTGTTTCTCCTTTCTTTTTATGATCACATTTTCTTTAATCTTCTTTAGTTCTTTGTGAGTGATGGTACTTATCCTTGTGGGGTGTGTGTGAAAAATGCTTCTTCTTCTTCATTAAAAAATCACTGATAATTAACAACTAGATATTGTTAGGTGGTTTTGAAAGATTTGATTAATTGATGATTTTTCTTGTAACACAGAGCATTGTTTTCTTACATTGTATGCCAAAGCAGGAGTTGAAAAGTAAGCAGGAAAGGAAAGCTAATGGAAGACCTGTGGACGTTGTTTTGTGGGGAATCTGTCAACTCGGATACAAGTGGAAAGCCATCTGGTTCAAGCTTGGTATTTCAACCATCTTCATGTATCAATCACGCGCTAATCATTTGCTTCGATGTTTTGCTTCTAATCGTGCTCTTATGCACTTTCATGCGAATATCTTCAGCATCTTCAAAAATATATAAAATAACACCTCGATTTAGAGGCTATTCGAGTCTGCAGATAGTTTCTGTTATACTCAATGGTGGTATCGGATTTGTGTACTTGTGCTTGGGCACATGGATCTTGGAAGAGAAGTTGAGGAAAAACCAGACTGCCTTACCATTGAGAAGTTGGTTAGTGGTGCTGTTTCAGGGATTTACGTGGCTTTTGGTGGGTTTGACCATAAGCCTTCGAGGG